>JAWNOY010000366.1:1812500-2262500 GCA_035045545.1 Drosophila gaucha | reverse complement strand
TCCTTCTGTCTGTCCATTCATCCGTATACTCATCCATCCAACCATCCGTTCGTCCGTCCGTCCGTTCGTCCATCCATCCGTTCGTCCGTCCGTCTGCTATTCTGTGCGTCCGTTCGTCCGTCCGTTTGTCTGTTTGTCTGTCTGTCAGTCTGTCCGTGCATTCATCCTCTACTCATCCATCCAATCATCCCTTCGACCGTCCATTCGCCCGTCCGTCCACCTGTCCGTGTGTCCGTCCGTCCGTCTCTCTATCTTTCTGTCCTTCTGCCTGCTTGTCTGTCCATTATCAATATGTTGACTTGGTTTGGATATCTCTCCCAGCACTCCCCGCAGGGTATCATCTAGTCGGACACTCCTGACTAAAGCACTGAAACTTGTTTGATTTGCAGTCACAGGAAAATGAAAGGAGAAAGTAAAATTGTTGTTTAGCATGCGCAATCAAAAGCCACCAAGTGTGCAAAATCCGATGATGGTTAAGTAAAATATAAAAATGAAATTCAATTTCAATGGCAGACAAGTAGAAATGTCTATAAGTAAGTAAAAAAAAGAAGTCCCTGGGCCGAGTGAGTACAATGGCAGACGAGCAAAAGTGATTGAGCATTTGAGCGAGTCCATTTTGCGATTCGGGTCTAGTTCTTATCGGTCATGGAAACGCACATAGACGTCTGAATTGCGGCGGTAAGTGATGAAAGAAAAATGAAGTGAAAATAAATAATAGAGAGGCAGGCAGGAAAAGCAGGGAAGGCAAGGAAATGAGAGAGAAAAGACAAACTGCTGACTGAAATATTTTCTTATTCTGTTATTCTGTTTTTTCGGGTTGACAGTGAAAAGCCGAAACAAGGAAATACCGAATTGAACTAAACCGAAATTGAAGCTGAAAACTAAGCTGCAGCCCCACCGAAAAGTCCAATTCTTCCAAATGAGCAAACCCAAAGAGCGGGGCAGCTGGAACATAAAAAGGCAAAACGTGCGTTGGCCCAGCTGCCGGCTTTACATTTAGGCCAGCAGCCGGGCAAACATTCGGCTTTAAAATGGCCAGCAAACGCTGAGTGTGTGCGTGCGTGTGTGTGTGTGTGTGTGTCCCAACATAACCTAAATACATAGTAAAAGCCTAAAGCGGCAACAAAAAGTTAAGTTCACTTCGTTAAACAAAGAACGCTAGCTGCAAAAGGTGCCAGAAAAGGACAGCTAAAACCCAAATACAATAATGAAACACACAAAAAGCAAAAAAAAAAAAGAAAACGCGACAGTTTTCCGCTGCTGGCGTTGCGCAATTTGCATTTTTATTATATTAGAACTCGGTTAAAGTCAATACACCCAACAGCAGAAGAAGAAGAAGCAGACACTTTCTCATTGTCTCGACTATTGAAATTGACTATAAACTGCCTGAACACGCTCTATGTAAAAAAAAAATGGAGCACATAATGAAATATCAAGTATACGCCAAGTGGACCAAACAACAACAAAAGCCACATTGCAAATAAATTAAAATTGAAATTTCCAAAGAGCTGTCCAAAGAAAAGCAACAAGAAACCAAAAATAAAGACAAAGCCAAAGACACAAACACAACAAAAAAGGGTTCAAATTGTCGCACGATTTCAAAAGTAATTTTAAATTATTTTCTATTTAATTTGACAGCTGAGAGTGATTTATTTTTGCTGCTTAACGGCCTCAGCCATCAGATGGCTTAGGCAAATTTCTTGCGGCAGCTGTGTGTCTTACATACATACTTACATATATAGGTATACATATATATATATATATATATGCATATCGAGTTTTTTTTTAGATATTCGATAACTTTTCTCGATTCAATGATATCGATTGAAAAGGTTATCGAGATTCAGTTTTTTAAACATATCTTTTACATATTTTTGGCTATACTCACTAAATTTTGCATTTAACTGTTTGTTAATAAAATACATTTTCTATTTTTTATATTTTGGATAACGGTTCCACATTTTACAAAATCAATTTATTAAAGCTACAATTTAACTTTGTCTTAATTTTTTAGACAACACCGTATTTTCAATGAAATTAAAGCATTTAATGCTACAAATTTGGTCAAACTCCGTTAAGTAACACAGAAGTTATTAAAGAAAACATTTTGTCCATTGTCAAAAGCACGCGGCATCAGCGCCAAGCGCTTAGCATTTTCTCTATGCGTGTGCACACATACATTCAAATCAACTACGCAGTAATCGGCGCGAGTGCTTTTATGCGTATGTGTGCGTGTGTATGTGCGCGCAGAGGTAATATGTATAGATAAAAGATGTAAGCTAGGTTCTTTAAAACATCACCTCGGACTTGGTTCAGGGTATCTCGTAGTCGGGCATACCCGACTAGAGCGTTCTTACTTGTTTATGTTCTAGTTCGTTGGGCATATTTTCAATTTTTCGGCAGTTTCTTTTTCACGTTTTCCCACAAAAAAAGTGTTAAAAAATTGGTAAATCACACTTAATGTATAATTTTTTGTTTTGTAATACAATTCTGCAAATAGCTAGAAGAACGAAATGTATTTTGTTTGACAGCAAAAGTTGTTACACTAACTTTTAATAAGGGAAAAAAGCTGAAGTATAGGGATTGCCTGACCAGAAGATACTCTGCATGACATTAACTATCTATTTATCTTCTATATCTATCTACATCTATCTTTGGAAGCGAACGAAAAGCCAAAAAAGATTTATAACTATTCAATACTAAACAGATTTTTGGGATCGACAGCATTTTCCTAAATTGTAAAGTCGGAAAATTTATGGAAAATTTGAAAATTTACTTTTCTTGACAAACGAAAGCATAAAATTCAATTGTTTGCCGCAAAGCGATTCGAATGTATAAAATATTCAATTTTAATTTGTAGCTAGCTATCGAGCGAGTATTATGCAGTTGATACAACTTTGCATGACAATGAAAAAGCTAGCATTTTTTGTTGTTTACTCACAGTTTTTGAGCGAAACTGTAATAAAAGTTCTTTTGCAGCGAGTGCGCAAACAAATTTTTTGACTTTTTGGATTCGTCAAAAAATGTAAAAAAAAGTTATGCTGCAACTATTTTGCATCAAAGTAAATTTAAATAAAGAACTGCGATGCAAGTGTTTGAAAAATCCATTTAATGCGGGCTGTGAACAACTGTATGTGTGTGTGTGTCTGCACTTCAAATTGAGTTTAAGATCTAAACTGGCCACAGGGCAAACAACAAGCAACGCAGCTGGCCCGCCCTCAATTTGCATAAACTAATACAAAATTCCATTTGGCCAAACGATGATCATTAAAGATATGCCAAGCACAACATTGCGTTATTACTGGGTATTTATGTATATGTCACATACATATATATAGTGCTTGTTGTCAAATGAAACGATATGCAAGAAATGCCAATAAACTGCGAATGACAAAAGTTGGCGTCAGATGATAAAAAGCGTACGAAAAAGTTGCCAAGTGGCAGCAGGCGAATACGTATACGTAACGCATTACGTATACGTAATATATATATATATATGTATATAGTATACAATGCACCAATAACCATTGCATATCTACAGGGGCTTTCGACACAAACTTCATGCCAACTTTTCGTTGTGGGTCACAAAAAATGTCAAGCTTAGCCACTGGAAAGTGGTTTTATTTCTTTTTTTTCAGAACTTAAGTTGAATGCCAAAGTTTTACAATTGCAGAGTTTTTATTTTTCAATTATTGAAGTACAAACTTTAGAGGGTTTCATTTCGATTACTAAGCGTATAATTAAGGTAAAAATGTTAAGAAACTCTATGCTATAAATAGGGAATCCCATCAGGAATTATTTTGCTATAAATTCGACTTTAAGCCAGAGCCATTTACTTTGGCTTTAAACTGGCATGCTACCACTGTGCACAGTGGTTGTTGCTAAGGTCTGCCATTGTCCACCTGCGGTGCTCTTCAATGTTGTAACGTGTGGCACTAATTATGCACAAAAGGTTTGCTGCCACTTTTGATGGGATTTCATTTGACGTCACTTTGGCACTTAGTTTCCACTTCATTTGCATGCTTGAAGAATTTACGATCTAATGAAATTTTATTTCGCTTTCGTTTTGCTTTAGCATTTCTATGTACATATACATACTTTGTATAGGTATATCTAGAAAGAAGAATGAAAATGATTTCTCGGAAGTTGCCTTATTTTACCTAAACCTTTTTACCATTCCATCAATTTTCATTATAATCTGAGAATTGCAGTCCGAAACGTTTTCTGAGATACTTTGGTGCTTAAAATATATAGATAGCGCATAAAATCAATTGCCATTTGTTGTCCCAGCCAATTGTTTAACTAAGTTTTTTTGTTTGGAAAGGGAGGAAAAGTAATAGCATTTGGCTTTGGCTTTTTGTGGGTGACAATATTTTACTTTAGCAAAGGCAATTGGACTGGGCCCTTGTGGTGTTTGCTGTGCTTATTTTGGCGGAGTTACCCATGCCACGCCCCCATGGTCACGCTTGACAAACTTTACATAATTGCTTGGGCCGAAACAAAAGCAATTTGCATAGCTTATAAACGGGTTACGAATTACTACGGCCTGTATATGTGTGTGTCTGTGTGTGTGTGTGTGTATAAACACTCCTTTGAGTGCTTTTGCCAGCAACAATTAAATCAGTTAAAATTTTGTTGTTGTTGTCATTTGGGCCAGAAGGCGCGCTTTCAATAAAATGTTAAACACACACGCAAAAATAATGATAATAGCAGTGATGATAATAATGATAATGAAAAAAATAATTATACTAATAATAATGAGAAGGAGCTTGGCTAAGCTAAGCATTTACCTCTGCTATAATATATATGATAATAATGCTGTTAATAATAATGACATAAATATTATAATGCGACGATATGACAAAAGTAATGACAAACAGAATAATAATTATAATAATGATAAAAAACATAGCAACAATGATAAAAATGAAAACAATAAAGAAGATATAATGGTACAAATTATACAAGTAATGACATCTATGACTAATAACTAATAGTAATAACAATAGTGAAATGACTAATGACTAATGACTCATGACTGATGACTAATGACTAATGACTAATGACTCATGACTAATGACTAATGACTAATGACTAACGACTAATGACTAATGAATAATGACTAATGACTAATGACTAATGACTAATGACTAATGACTAATGACTAATGATTAATGACTAATGACTAATGGCTAATGACTAATGACTAATGACTAATGACTAATGACTAATGACTAATGACTAATGACTAATGACTAATGACTAATGACTAATGACTAATGACTAATGACTAATGACTAATGACTAATGACTAATGACTAATGATTAATGACTAATGACTAATGGCTAATGACTAAGCACAAATAATGAATAATATGACTAATGACTAATGATAATGACAATAATATGGGCAATAATAACGATAATAAGAGTAATAACAGAATAATAATAACGATAACTACAAATTACAATTATGTAAAGAACAATTTTGGCTAATATGATTAATGACTAATGATAATGACAGTAAAAATAATAATAATCATAATGATAAAAAGAGTGATAATAGAATAAAAGTAACGATAACTAATATTGTAAGGAACAAATAGTGACAAAAAATAAAACTAATGACTAATCACTAATGATAATGACAATTATAATGATAATATTTACTCAAAGTCTAGTCTGAGCACTCACCTCACGCAATTCACCATCCTCGGCAAGTAGATCGACCTTATTGCCAACAACCACAATTGGCACCGCTGTGGTTGCCTTTGTCTCATGTATCTGATCTCGGATGGCCCGCACCTCCTCGAAAGTGGACGCATCGGTGACATCGTAGACCAGGATGAAAGCGTCTGCCGATGATATGGATAGAGCGCGCATTGCTGGGAACTGCAAAAGTGAATATGCGGGTATTACAATTTTTACCAAAAACCCAATGACAGTTGATAGATAAAAGGCACAAAGAATGACAGAAAGAGAGAGGGAGAGAGAGGGAGAGTGTGCAAAAAGTGTTGAACAAGCGGCTTAAATTACACATAAAATGCTGTTAAAAATTTGCATATTATTATTGTATTTGCATACGCACTCGCACTCACACACACACACCCACACACACAGCCCTGCGCACACATTTATGCACATATTTTAATAATGACAGATAATAATGTAAATTTTGTTAAGCGTTTCGAGGCAAGCACTGGAGAGGCTACCTCGCTTTGCTCCCGCTTTACCCATAAAATGTTTGTCAAGTTGCAAAATAAACTTGAATTTTTCCCATTGACTTTTTCTTGTGCGTGTGTGTGTGTACCTATTTGAAGCCTTATTATGTCATATACCAAAAGGCACAAAGGCAGCGTCCAAAGTTTTCATTGAATATCTGTGCCAATATGAATTTTGTTCAGGACTTAACTTGAGTTTTAAGTTAAGCTTTAAATCTCGGTCATGTATCATAACTTAATGACATTATTACTTTTTTTCTGTTGTGCTTAATTGTATTTGGCTTATTTTACGTTTTTCACAGAAAAAACAGAGACAAGAGAAACACATTCCGCATTTGTGGCATTATAATGCTTCGCATTTGTGGACCACACAGCTGACCCATAACTGAATTGCAGAATGCCAAATGGTCAAGCCGAGTGTGTCGTAGGCCACACAAATTGTGAATTATGCTTTAAATCTTTCAACCAGCAGCCAGCACGAGCTGAAACAATGCCGGGCAATGTGTCTGCTGGGAGATGAAACGCATGTTGTGTTCAGGACTCAATTAAGCAAATTTTAACCAGAAGACAAACAAATGCGTGCGTGTGCAAAACCAAAAAAAAAAAAAAAAACCGAAAAGTTGCAGTCGGGCGCTTCGATAGCATAATACTCGCTCATGTTTCAAAAACAGCTAAACTTGGTCAAATATTGATTTGCCACGCCTCCAGTGGACGTAGCTATATAACTTTAATGTTATTCGACTGTGTATATTTCAAAGATGAAGTCTCTAGACGAACTTTGCTAAAAACCAATAAACTCTTTTCACTTCGCGAACGAGTATAACAAAAGCTGGGAAAGAGCTAAGCTGTTGTGAGTGCAAAATTATAAATATCCTTTGCATACAGAGCTAGACAGAGGATTTACCGCAAGAGCTGAAAAGCTTAACAATCAGTGTTGCAAAATGACGGTAAGACTAGTGTTGGGAGTGCGGTAAAAAAAGGGATATATATATATATTCAATTTCAAGTCTTTAGAGAGACGAACCGACAGCGAGACGAACACTGCAATACATATACATACGAACATATTTATATATATATATATATGCATATGAATTATATGTAACTCTTGAACTAACTTGAAAACTTCCCTTAAAAGTACGAACTCGATTCGAGTCAAATTTTCAAACATTATAATGCAATTAATAAACAATTTATATATTATCGAAAACAAATATATTTTTTAAGATCGGACCTCATTTGACTAAATTACAGTCAACCGAAGTTGAATAGAAGGTATGGAAGTTGATCTAGTTTATGGTAAAAAATCTCATCTTGATAAAAAATGGTAAAATATTAGATCATTTTTTGATTTTTAATAATTGATATTAGGGTTTCTTATGAGACAAGGAATATTCGTATTCATTTTAAAATCTCCCTTTTTTTTGTCGAGTTACAGTCATGGAAAGTTCAAAAAGACTGTTTTATCGTAAACTTAAATTTTTTTTTCATGAAAATTGTTGGGTAACCCTCCTTTATATTTTGAAAGGTAAAAGTTGGGGTCTTTACGAAGTTAACAGGGTAGAGATCGTGAGGATCGGACTTTATTTACCCGAGTTACAGTCATTGAAAGACCAATAAATATGTCATATTTAAGAAAATGAAAAAACTAGATCTGTACGAGCTCAAAAAGGAGGATTGGACTTAATTTACCCGAGTTACAGTACTTTGGAGATCATTAAATGTCTGTTCAGGAGTCGATCCAATATTTTGCAAAAAATGCAAAGTTACCTCTTTTTATTTTTTATTTTGAAAAATGGTTACATTTTGGAATTCCATATTTTCGATTGCCAATCGATAGTAGGGATCCTTACGAGACAAAAAATATATATCATTCGAAAATCTATTTTTGTTTACCAGAGTTACAGTCATTGAAACTTCGAGAAGACTATTGTTTCGGGATCTTTAATTTGTACATGAAAATTGTTAGGTAACTCCCTATAATACATATTTGTGGAAATGAAAGTACATAAAAGCGGTCTTGAGAATCAGACTTAATTTTGCCGAGTTACAGTGGCTCGGATTTCAATAAATGAACAATTTTGAAGTCCCTATTTGATGTAACCCGCTGTCATTTTTGTGAATTTTATTTCATTTTGAAATACTCCATACAAATCTATTCTTCATTTTCGGAAAAGCAATCAAATAAGACGTCTTAACTAATTAAACTAACTCTACAGAGTTGGAATTTATTGGTAAACATATATAGGAAAAGACACACATGAATATATATAGTTATTTCAGTGTGTTATAAATAGGTTTAACAAATTATGAAGCTCCTGCTAGTCGAAGGGAAAACAGAACCGCAAATGAAATGAGTTTCAGAGACAGACTTTGAGAAATAGCTCGAATTAGTGCAAGAGCTGGAAGTTATAACAATGTATTTTGGTGTTCTCTCTCTCTCTCTCTCTTTCTGTCTCTTTATGTGAATGTGTAACAGGGAACATGTTTGGCTGCCTAGCTGCCACAACCGCAACATTTTGGCTACGATCTGGTGTCTGCTGTTGTTTGCTATTTCATCAAACACTAATGGCTTTGAAAGTCATGGCCCAGGCAGGAGTCAGCATCAGCAGCAGCAGCAGCAGCAGCAGCAACGTTCCCAGCCTTAAGTCTAATTCCATGTACAGTTGTGCGTAGAGCAGCTTGGCTAACCACGGTTGCAGCTAGCTATCGAAATGGATGTGGCACGAAATGGAAAATAAATATAAATCCAAATGAAAGGAATGAAAGGCCCCTTTACAATGGCAAATAATGGCGACGGTCACATCAGGCCAGAGCCAGTCACAGGTGCACATGCGGCTGCTGCTGCTGCTGCTGCATAATACCTCACATGTGACCTCTGACCTGGCGCCCCCTCGAGCTTTTAGAATTCAGCCTATGTAGGGTTTCCATAGTTCCCCATTTTGAAAAGCGTAATTCAATTGTGTGGCAAAACCCCCAATGAGAAGCGCAGAGTAAGCTAATATATATATTCATATATATATATATAAACTTGAAACAAGCTTGAATATAAATGTTATTTTATATTAGAAAAAGCTTTCTTTCTATACTCTGACTTGCTGACTTGCCTATGGCATATGTATCTGAACATTAACTGTTTAACAGCGGGTATATAAATTCATATATATGGAGTGATAATAGTTAATCAACAGCTATGGAGACTGTACTATAATATATATTTATATATCTGTACAAATTTCACTTCAACTACTTCTAGAGAAAGCGCTTTTGAATGGGCTCCCATGCCACAATGTTTGCTTAAAATGTTAATATAATACCCTGTAAAAGTTATAAGAAAGAAAGTATCTTTAAAGTTGCTTTTCAAGTATGACAATGGAATTTTTATCAATTTTTGGCTGTGTCTCAATCTTTCTGAAAAGAGCTCAGAGCATGCAGAGGGTATCTGCTAGTCGAGCAAATGACTGCAGCATTGTTTTGGCTGCTGCTGCTGCTGCCATTGTTATGATTACATATTATTGTATTGGAAATGAAGGCATATGCGACGAGAGCAGGATGTGACAACAGCGATAGCTAACCCAGGAGCCGCTGTCTATGAATGACCCATTTTTATGCACACTCAAAACAGGACGATTGTCAGGCAGACATCGGCGGCAGGTGGCAGATGGCAGTTGGCAGATGGCAGATGGGAGGTGGCAGGTGGCAGACGGCTGCCAAAAGCTATCCAGCTCAATGTTGTCTCACTCCTGCTCTGCACTGCGGTTTCCGCTCGTTACACATTTCACAGGCAGCTTGGCAAGCCAAGGACGAGACTGCCAGGATGAGCTTGGCTTCGCATTGTGCATGTGTTTTGCTCTCTGATTTCTCAATGGACTCGAAATTGTTGCCACTTGTCGTGCTGATTGTCTATGTGTGCATCTCTGCGCTTCTTTTCTTTCTTTTTTCCCCTTCTTTTTTGGTGACAGAACAGCAACAACAACAACAACAACAATAGTTGCCGAAATCGCTAGTTTTTGGCTGCTGACTGCAATTGTCTTTAAGTTAGCCCTGGGCTTAACTCGCTTATTGGCTGTGAAAAGTTGAGCTTCGCCATTGAATTTGATTAGAGCCAGCTGCAAATTTAATCAACAAGCATAAACAACAACTACCACACCACGTTACAGAAACTGACGAACTTTCAAAATGACGTTAGAAACGACACAGAGAACAGTTTTTAATTTCATTAAACACCAAGCAGCAGCTGCCAGCCCAGAGTGTGTGGTGTTTTTTTTTTAATAGCCACCCAGAAACCACAAAGTAAAATGCATGTAACTGGCAGATATATGTATATATCGATCGAAAGACAGATATAGATAGATATAGCTTTGTCCGACTGTCCGAAAGTCTTCATTTGTCTGAATGAAATGAATTATAAAAATTTTAGCAAGCTTTAGTTTTTTGAGGAGCTACAATTCCCATTGGACACATAGCTTTGTCGAAAGTATATGCGAATGTATATGGATATCTTCTCTCATTTCATTTGGGTATTGCCTAGTTAGAGTATCTCCTAGTTAGGGTATTTCCTAATCAGCGTATCTCCTAGTCTGGCTATCTCCTAGTATCTTCTAGTTTGGGTATCTCCTAGTCAGGGTATCTCCTGGTCAGGGTATCTCCTAGTCAGTAATATTTTGTGCCCGGGTATCTCCTAGTCAGGGTATCTCCTGGTCAGGGTATCTCCTAGTCAGTAATATTTCCTGTCCGGGTATCTCCTAGTCAGGGTATCTCCTAGTCAGCAATATTTCCTCTCCGGGTATACCCTAGTCAGGGTATCTTCCAGTTAGGGTATCTTTTAGCCTGGGTATCTCCTAGTATCTTCTAGTTTGGGTATCTCCTAGTCAGGGTATCTCCTGGTCAGGGTATCTCCTAGTCAGTAATATTTTGTGCTCGGGTATCTCCAAGGCAGGGTATCTCCTAGTCAGCAATATTTCCTGTCCAGGTATCTCCTAGTCAGGGTATCTTTTAGTTAGGGTATCTTTTAGCCTGGGTATCTCCTATTCAGGGTATCTCCTAGTCAGTGTATCTCCTAGTCAGCGTATCTCCTAGTCAGGATATCTCATAGTCAGTTTATCTTCCAGTCAGGATACCTCCTAGTCAGGGTATCGCCTAGTAGGGTGTCTCCTAGTCCTTGTCTATACTTTATTTGACTATCAGTAGAAGGAATCAATAGTAATCTAATTGTAATTTTGTAATGCCAGCATCAACGCTCTGGAAGATATAGTGTTTTCCGATTTGCCACGCCCCCAAAGAGGCATCAATCTCTTTCCATGTCATGAAAGATTGCAGTTTGAATATTGATTCAAATAAGTTCTTTAATAAGTTGCTTTATACAGATAAGAAGTCTAGAAGTCAAGGAAGAGTTGTTTTATTCAGCTTATAAAGTAGCTTATTATTGATGATTCAAGCAGTGTTTGTATAAGAAATTCCAGCAAACAAAATAATTTCTGAGTGTTATTCGTATATTTCATAACAAAAAATCTTCTTATGAAGGCCCAATTAGCATTGATTCATTTTACTTTGATTCGAGTTCATTTAAATATTCATTTAAATATTCGATTTCATTAAAAGCAATTTTAAATTATTTATTTCATATATTTCAATATTTGCTGGCTTTTATCTCATTACAATTTCAACTCAAATATTACATTTTAAAAGCTTCTATCAATATTTGCGAATAATAAATAGTTGAAAACTCTAAATTTTAGTCAAAGCTATATTAATAATAATAAACAAATATATCATTCATTTATATGCAAAAAACATTTAACACGCATTCTAGCATTTATTAATAGTTGCATAATTCCCAGCTAGATATGAATTAGCAAGTAAGGAGGACCTAGTCGGAATTGCCCGACTTGGAGATTCCCTGAGCCAAGTTCGAGGTGCAGTCTAGCTTCTTTATCTATACATATCTAGAGATTTACTATCTATGCATATTCAATGAAACTTTCAGAACGTAATATTGACATCCAAATATGCATGTGTACTATATATGTAAAAGCTCGACTCTCAAGCTTTTAATGTGGGAGGTATACAAAATCGGAAATATTCATAATCTGTATTTTCATCACAGAAGCCTACCTGCCTCTAGCTTATGGGGTCTTTAAGTTATGGCTTAAAAACAAAGTCTAAATATGAATTGTTATCGATAACGAAGAGATGGGATAAGTTATGGACAAAAAATAAGCTTGTGCTGGGTATGGTAGACAAGAATATATATGTATGTAAAGTTTCTAAAGTCTAGCTTTCATAATAGAATGGACAGACAGACGGATGGAGGGAAGGATGGACGGAAGTACGAATATGACTAGATAGACTCAGCTTGTCTTCCTGATCTAAAATATATGTATACTTTAAGGGGGCTGCCACGCCTTTTTCTGCCATGCATACATTTTTCTTTTTTCTTACATACATTTTAACAAACCCTAAAATACCATTTTCAATGGATATAAAATTAGAAATTTTAACATTTTTGTCTAGAAACTGTGCTGTTCAAATTTAAATAGTGGATCTAATTAGACTTTTATTATAGAAATGTAATTAGAAATTCCAAAAAATATATCTATAAATGTATATATACATATATAAGCCGACTGACCTTTAAAAGATCTCATAGAGTGCTAATTAAATGTAAACTGTAATACTCAAAGCGATTTCGTATTAATCGCTGTAAAAGCAAATAAATTGAATGCAAATAAAATAGCAACAGCATAAAGGTAGACAAACAGTGAGGTTGATAAGTACGCCCACAGACGTGTTGTGCAAAAAAAAAAGAAAACGTGCTGCAAAATTAATATTTATGCTGCTGGCGCTCATAAAAATTGAAAATGAGATGTGGTTTGATAAATGAGATAACATTTTTATTAAGCTGCGAAAAACAGGAGCTACAAAATAAATGTCAACAGTGGCGTTTGCTCTACGAACACACCACCTATGCGGCTCGTTTTGAAAAATCTGTTGAGCTGACTTATTATGATGATGGTTGCTGGGATTCTGCTGATCTGCTTTAAGAATTATAACAATAATTATAATAAATAGAGAAAATTTTAAAGCAACTCTTTCTGAGTTTTTCCACAGAGCATTGTAGAGTCGGCTGCCATATTTTGTTTTAAACTCTTTTTTTGTTCATTTGAAACAATACCGCATATATGTATGTGTGTGTGTGTGAGTGCAGTTGGTTGTCTATTAATTGAATTCTGTTGCGTGGGCTCATAAAGCGCCTTTCATGAAATATCCTGCGTATGTTATCTGTGTCTCTGTCGCGGCTAGCGAATGGAATAATTCATTCGCGCCCACAGCGCTGGTCCCGTGCAACATTTTGCACAATGACCGCCCAGCCCAGCCCAGACATTTGTGCTAAGCCAGTGGAAACTATTTCCACTAACCTGTCCGCTCACCTGCCCACGCCGTCCACGTCGCCCACGCCTCCCATTATCCTCATCATTCCGCTACACGCAACCAGCTTCAACAGATGCAATGGCTGCTGTTGCGATAAGCGCGCACCTGATAAAATGTGTGAGCGGGTGTGTGTGTGTGTGGGTGCTGTTGCGGTTTTGTTTGCTAGATGCCACCGCAGAATGCAGTTTATTGCGGCTACTTGGCTGAAAATGATTGCGCATACGCACTGTGTGCCCGCACGTATACGTAATACAACAACAGCAAATACTGCAATTTATGACTAGAAAAAAGCAAACTAAACATTGTTCCAATTGGTCACCGACTGATTGTTAGCCGCAAATACGATAACCTGCATATATATACATATCTGTATGTATGTATGTATGTGTATTGCTTGCTATTCACTTTTTATATAATCTCTTTTTACTGCACGGAGCGCCGAGCGGTTAAATTTCAATTAATTTCTGTCACCAACTGTCAGCAAACACAATGGGGTTCCCAGCTAAAAAGAATGTTCCGTTCCGACTATTTGTTCAGCTTATTTGAATTGCGTTTCTCTTGGCTTAAACCTATTTTAATTGCTTGTCAGCAATTTTTATTTATTTCATTTCTATTTTCTATTCATAGCCATGGTGCATAATGGCGCATAAGTAAAACATAATTGTATTTATCTAAAAATTTTGAAAAAGAAAATTGATATACATACACTTATGAATCATATCATAGCAAGTGTAATAAGCTAGGCTCCAAGTTGCTTCTAAGTCAAATCACTTCACCTTTTAAGTGCATAGCGAACTTTAAAGCAACCAAAGTCATAGAAAACTTAAAGGTTGGGCTAACTTCGGCAGTGCCGAAGTTTGGTAATACCTTTGCAATTCTAAAGGATATGGGATATACAAGGATATAAAAATTTATTTGATTAACTGACTAAAATTTAACTCTAAAAACATATACAGAAAAAAATATAAAGAAAATCTTTTGGTTCGTCAAAATCGGCCTAGTTTTGACAAAGTTATGAAGGCTTGCAAACAGGGAGTCTGGACTCTCACAGCTTACTCTTGTCAAAATTTGTCAAAAGTTTTACCCCCGCTAATACCATACTAATAATAACATAAAAAAACTGTTTAAAAGACAAATTTTAAGATTCTAAAATATAAAATAATACAAATTTCGTAAAAAAGGAAGATATTTTCCCCGAAATGCTCGAAAAATATTTATTTGAATTATTGATTGAAACGTAATGTAGAAATCTAGAGGATAAATCATGAAGAAAAGTATTGGATCAGGAAAAATCGCTCAGCTTTTGCCATAGTTATGGATGTTTGAAAACAGGACTAAAACTATGTCTTTATTTTCAAGGGTATTACCAAACTTCGTTATAGCCGAATCTATTTCTTCAGTTTTGGTTTCATTTTATTCTGAGTTTTAGTGAAAAACACAAATTTTTGATTGCTGACAGCAAAGTCAAACTTTGATCAAGAAAATTGCTCTTGACATATGAGTCAGTTATAATTTAATAACTTTTTTTTTTTTTAACATTTTGCCATTTATCGTAATAAAAATTGTGAATGAGTAGTGTATAAGTATAAAAACTGCTATGTAAAATTAATGAACAAATTAATAATTGATTTATGACATCAACAGAAGATATGTCCCTATGAATTTTGACGAGCCTGTGTGTCCATGCTATATATATACAATACATATATATATATTTGATGGTGCTCTAGTTATAGGCAATTCAATCTCAACATTCGATCCTAACAAAGGCTAACTAGTGCATGCTGCCAGCTGAAATCCGTTTGCCCTTAGCCCAGTCCCAGGGCAGTTACTAAATTATTAGCCACTCGCAGAGGTCTAACACACACATATGTGCGTGTGTGTGTGTGTATAAATATGCGGCAACACACATGGGGTAGTTGGCACCATGCGATTTATGTGGCGCTCGTCGTCGAGTGTCTGGGCCCTCGGGAATATTCAACACATCATAAAATTTATGAGCGCTGCGTAAATGTGTTAAAATTTTATGCGAGTTTCCATTGTTCTTGTTGTTGTTTTGTTTTAGTCGAGTTACAGTCCAAGGCATGTGGCGAGAGTACTCAACGTAATGATACCCTGCAGAGAAACTGAGTTATGGGTTCAAAGAATGGGATTTGTAAATACAATTATGTCTTGGGTCTTATAAGGAATTATAATGTCTGGCAGATATGGCCGTTAAGTGTATATATATATATATGTATTGCTGATATTTCTATAGTTGGGCATAGTACATGTGTCGAAATGGTTAGAATCGAATTACTATATCACATAGCTATACTATAGACGATTGACAAAATGTTTTGTTTTTTAACTTCTGTGTTACTTAACGGATTTAAATGCAATTTTCAGCTTTGAATCCTTTTATTTAAATTAAAATACGGTTTTACTTAAAAAATAAAAAATAAAATAAAATATAATGAAAATAAAAATAAATAAAAATTAGTTGTGGCTTTATTAGCAACTAAACTTGAATTAAATTTATTTTGTAAAATGTGGAGTCGGTATTTAAAATATAAGAATATTCGAAATTGTGTTTTATTTACGAAAAAGTAAATGCAAAATTTGGAGACTTATGATAAAAAAACTAAGTCTCGATAAAGTTTTTATTCGATATCGTGAAAACGGGAAAAGTTATTGAATATCTGAATCAAACTTAATTTGCGCGCTGTATACATACAGCTAAGTCGATGGACATTAGGACAATCTTGCTACTTGATCCATAGCCAGCAAATGAATGCGGCATGAATTAAAAACAATATACGAAGCTTATAAAATACATATTAAACATAAATATTTCTATAAATAAATATAAAATATATTCATAAAAATGTAGAGATATTTAGCATCTACTGCAGTTTAATATATTTATTGCTAAGATTTTACTATTATAACAAGAGTTTCTGGGAAAAAGTCTCAGCTGATATAAAGTGTTAAAGTCTTAATTCTCAAGCCTAAGTTGAATCAAGATAAGTAAGCTAAGAAAAGCTGCTGTTAAAGTTGACAATCGCTTAAGCAAGATGTTAAATATGATTAACTTTCCCATTAGATATTTATGACCTATTAGAAAATATAAATATATATATTACGATTCGCATTGACAGCTCACAAATTGGAAACAATGCGACAACTAGTTACAAAATTTAGATGACATTTAATTTCATGTCAAAGGCGAGCACATTCGACACCTACATGAGAGCGAAGATAATGTCAGTTGTCAATTGTGATTTAAGCTGTGCTTACTGTTCGAAGGGACTCAGATTTCTTCACTCGAACAACTGCATAATTGAGGCTCTGTTCATATACGATATGGTTAATGGTTGGAATTAAGTTTGATTTGCTACAAGTTCCATTTCGATGTAAAAGCAACTTGTCGACGGGCTACAAGCGCGTACAACTATTTGATGCTCAAGCACACAATACACCCACGCACGCACGCACACACACAGAGAGACAGAGTTGAATACACACATGCAACATGTACTTGCTACATGTTACTTGCAACATTCTTTTGGCGTCGACCGCCTGCTGTTTGCCTGTCGGAAATTGCGACGGCACTTGTGAGGCAACAGTTGCCACATCCAAATATATGTGCATAAGTGCTTGCAACAACTCGATATTATATGCTGTATAAGAATATATATATATATATATATATATATATATATATATATATATGTCTATCTCTCTTTCACTCTCTATCCCTTGAAAAGGCACTTCGATAAAGCAAAATCTATTTG
Organism: Drosophila gaucha; assembly: GCA_035045545.1. Lineage (NCBI taxonomy): Eukaryota > Metazoa > Arthropoda > Insecta > Diptera > Drosophilidae > Drosophila > Drosophila gaucha. Next base: position 2,245,072 of record JAWNOY010000366.1, on the reverse strand, counting down.
AATTATGTATAGAATTTTCAATTTTCAACTCTTATAGAAAAAGTTGTACTCAAAGAAATATTATTGAAGAAATTTTGATAGAATTGATAAAATTTGCTTTTCATTTCTAAAAAAAACTCTATGTTATAGGTCATAATAATTTTATGGAATTAAGTAACAAAGATTTGGAATATATTTTATTGAAGACTTTTGATATACTGAATCTGATTTTTAAAAAGTTTTTTTAGTGCTTTTTTTGGGAAGAAGTAAAACTTTTCCATACTTAAATATAGCTAAAAAAAAACATTTTTTAAGCAGTTTTACCTTAGCGTGATGGGACTTTGAAAGTATATAGAATTCAATTTAAAAATTTATCGCAGAAAAGTATAATCTAATTCTTGTTAAGAAAGCAAACTAAATGTAGATGATTTCTGCGTGCTTCGATCCTAACTCATCGATCCTAACTACAAAAGCTAGAGACGCTAAATTTGCATATTTTCTTCTTCTTGAATGTGCGCACAACAATATTACAATTTTGTCTATCAATACTTAGTCATTTTCTTAATATTGCTTAAAATGTATATAAGAATTGGCCTCGCCTCGACTAGAGCATATATTTTAATAGTAATATAGTTCATATGTAAAGGAAGGTAATAAGTTTTAAATAATTATTTAAGAACTTTATTTGTTTTGCCTCTAGGCACTTTCCGAACGCTGAACTTTGTACATCTCTAGGGGTATTTGTGCAGCAAATGTTGGGAGCAGTTGAATTCATGCAGCAGCATTCTGCTTGATATGTAGGTACATAAAAGTTATTGATATTACGGCGAAGGCTGTGAAATAACTTAAGCTGATGATAAAACATGTTAGAGCAGTAGTTGCTGTAGCCAGCCAGGGCAGCTGCATCAAGGACACGGCAAGCTGAGAGCTAAAAGCTGAGCTGAGCATCCTTTTGGTGCAGTCACAGTTGACTTGCTTTTGCACTCGATGGCTGGCTGGAGTGAGAGTGTCTGGATGTATGTACATGTGTGTGTGTGTGTGTGTGTGTGCCCATTCATATTTCTTTTCATTTGGCACCTGCTGTTGCCGTTTGTTACCTGCCATTCAGTTTTATGAACAAGCATTTCAATTCGCGTTTAGCGGAAGTGGCAGCGAAATTGAATTGCAGGCTGTAATTTCCGTTGCACACAAAAGCAGAAGAAGCTGGGGCACAGCTCGCATGGAAGGGGCAAGTACATTGGATACAATGAACGACGCCGACGACGTCGCTCTGAAATATTAAAAAAAAAAATAAAGAAAAAAAAGTAAACTAACTCAATGCCAATGGGCGTGCGGGTGTTGAAAGCCATTAGAGTCGGATATTTAAAAATTAAAAGCAACAAACAGGTACACAGGTACACAGCTGTACACACGTACACAGGTGTACACACATATAGGGCAGTCCAGCTGGCAGCTAATGGGCAGCGCAACTCACGCAATTTGATTTAGTTAATGAACTCACTTAGGCAACAAAGCGAAGGTGTGGCAGATGAGTTAACACACATTTTGTAATAAAGTACACTTACCTCATAGGAACCGGCCGTATCGAGTATGTCCAGCGTTAGGCTAACGCCCGCAATCGAAAAGTTCCCTTGATGCATCTCCTCGATGGTCCGTTTATATTTCGTGGTGAATGTGTTGTATAGAAATTGTGTGATTATCGAAGTTTTGCCCACTTTCGCCGCGCCCATGACCACAATTTTATGACGTGCATTTGCCGGTCCGATGGCATCGTCCACTGCATTATTTCGGCCCACTCTGAGAGAGGGAGTACAAGAGAGAGCGAGATGGTGAGTGAGTGCCACAGAAAAATGGACTTGCAAGTTGAGTTAACTTAAATTCAATTATTTTGCGTTCGTTTTTCCATGTTTATTAATTTAATCGCATGTTCGTATATTCGTATAGCTACTGGTAGAACAATACGTACAGGCAGCACAGGGCGGGAGGGGGAGGGGGTGGCATTTCGGTGCTGCAATGCCTCAATCTCCTTAGCGACTCATTAAAACTGTGCGCTACATTTAAAATTAATCAGCTTGCAGCCAGGACAAAGACAACAGATAAAAGACAAACTAACGTGGAAATTTCTCTCAGTGTGTGTGCGTGAAAAGGTATATATATATACATGTTGTCTGGCTCGAACAGCAGCGCTTTATAATGAATTATATTTTAAACAAGTGCGGAGGAAGCTGCCACGCAACTTAACTATAATTTTATTGCATTGCAATTTTCTGCTGTGCTTTTCTCTTGTCTTCGTTAATGTTTCACAGGCAGCGCAATAAACTGAACAGTTTGTTGAGCTATTGAGTTATTATTTGTGGCTCAGTGTTTGGCAGTCTTGAATATATGGAAAATACTATTATAATAATAATTGCTATTAAATTCACTTTTCATTTCTATTTCATGCAAAATGCAAGTGACTTAAAGCTCTTTTGTTTTCTAGTATCAAAGGTCTGAACCTTCAGCTGAGCACGTCTTAGCCTACTTAAGCTATTGAATCATCGACAATGTGGCTAGCATCTCTCAGTTTGAGAGTCTGAAGTTGAAGAATAGATAAAGCTAGTTTCGCGTGAGTTTTACTGTAGAATTAATTTTGAATTTACTTTTGTTTATACCCTTCCTAAGAGGGTATATACATTTTGGTCAGAAGTTTGCAATGCACAGAAGAAAGCATCTCCGACTATATAGAGTCTATATATATTTTTTGATATGGTCATGTCCGTCTGTCTGTTTGTTCGTCTGCCCGTCCGACCGTCTGCCTGGCTGTCCGTCCGTTCGGTCTGTTGGGCTGTCTGTCTGCCTGGCCGTCTGTATGTCTGTTTGGACGTCCGTCCGTGTGTCCGTCCTTCCGTTCGCCTCTCCGTATGTCCGTCCAACCGTCCGTCTGCCTGCCTGTCCTTCCGTCCGTCTGTCTGCTAGTCCGTTCGTGTGTCTGTCTGTCAGTCTGTTAATCTGTCTGTTGGTCTGCTGGTCTGTCTGACCGTATGTATGTCTGTCTGTTCGTCCGTCCGAGTGTCCGTCTGACCGTCCGTTTGGCTAGACCAACTCAATCTCCTTTTAGAGTTTTAAAGCTACAGTGCTGAAACTTTGAATAAAAGCTTTATTACTATCTTAGCATCATCCGGATCGGATGTCTATATCCTAAAGATCCCTTAGGATGGATCGGTTTTAAGAACTGTTTTAGTAGGAAAAACTTCGATGCTATTGAAGTCTAAGACTTGAAATTTTGAATATATATATTCGAGTATCTCATCCGAAAATAGGTAGTATATAAAGCTACGCACATTGGGGGCGTGCAAATCGGGTAAAGCTTTATCTCCCACAGTTATAGAGCTAGAATATTTAAATTTCTCAATTAGGCCGCTGTTTCTAATATCATTTTCTAGTTATATTTCTAATTTATCGGAGTATATTATTGTGATCGCGAGTTTGACTGCTAAATGTGAATGCTGCTTAATCAATTTCCATTTGTCTTTGGTGTCTTCCGACTTCACCTTGACTTGGGATTCAATTCATCTGATTTTGGCATTTAGCTTTAGCTTTTCCCGCAAATTAATCAATTTTCAATTTGTAACCCAGCTCAGTTTCCACTGTCCGAAGAACAATGGATTCTCAATCGTGCTCGGGACTAGAGCAGCTTGCAATGACAGTTTGATCTAAACGACTTATAATATCTGTCTTTTCAACAACGGACAGCTGCAATACACGTTGAAGTAAAAATAAAAAACACAACAGCAAATAATCAGCGCAAATATGCGACTCAAAGGAAAAGGGAAAATAAAAAAATGCAAAAAAAGCAAAGCTAAAACTCTTAACTTGGCGGGCAAGACAAAAGAAGAAAAGTATGCAAAAGATGGTCCCTTGGTCCAAGCGCCGTCGTCCAACGAGTCCCGTCCCTAAGACAGCCTCAGCAAATCAGCCGTAGAATGTCTTATCATTGTCTTGCCGGACTCGGAAGCAACAACAAAGTGAGACAAAACTTGAAACGTTGCAAGAAAGGTAATTGTTGTGGGAGGAAAAATTAATCCGGCAAATGCCAAACAGCCAACTGCCCCACCTGTTTCTCCTGTCCCGTTGGCGGACATGCAGGTGACATCCACCTGGGCATCAACTGGTCTTATTCCCACTTGGGACAAAATAAATATAAGAAGAATAAAAAAAAATATTAAAAAATTCTTTCTGCTCTAAGGAATTCAATAGCTGCAAGAATTTTAACAATTTTTTAGCTCGATTCTCTTTTTTTTTACCCCTTAGTTATTTTCGCTTTTGTTTTTTAAATTTAATAAATTTCTGCGCTCGCTGCCAGCTGCCCCACTTTCGAAATACAGCAAGTGGAACAGACTCTTCGGCATCTGTCTATAATTAAAAAACAATTCGTATTTTCAATCATTCCCGTACAGACCTCCTCACATTGTGCATCAGCGATTTAACAAACAAATATTAATAAAAAAGAGTAAATAAAAATATAAAATCTCTTTTTAATTAACATAATATTGAGGACCTTATGCACAACGAACTTGAAATGCACTTTATAGCAAATAATAATACAATGCATTATATAGTAAATAAATTGTTTTAAAATTTTCTCAAAACTGAATAAATTTTTAAATTTAGCTAAAAGGCTTGCCGAATTTTGTATACCCTACCAAATTCACTATACTTAAATTCTTTTTTGACATCCGATTATCTGATAGCTAGTTGATATAGTAAGCCGATTCGTTTGATTTCGAGTTATGGAATGCCTGCATTTAAACTTTGGAAGGCTATATAAATTCAGTTCAGAATATATATATGCTCTTGTTCTATGCGTTGCAGGCTTCTGACCAGAACATATATACCTTTTTATGTAGAGTAGCGCTGGTATGTAAATCATAAAATACAAGGCTCTAATCCAGCCAGGAAACTTATAAAAAATATTTAAACAATATTTCTGAGAAAAAATTATTTGTTAAGAATAAAAATAAAATTCACAAAAAATTAACAAAATAAAACAAAAAATATTGAAAAAGTTGAAGTTAATACAAAAAAAATTTCAAAAATATTTAAATAAATGTAATTTAAATTATAATAAACTTACATAATTAATAAAATACTATTTTAATAAATTTAATAACAATTTTAATAAATTTACATAAATACTAAAATAATATTCAAATTAATGTCATATACATTTTTGAAAACTTACTTAAATATTTAAATAATATTTAAATTAATTTTATATAAATTTTAATATATTTACATAAATACTTAAATAATATTTTATTTTATGGTCATATAAATTTTAAAAAACTTAAATTATTGAAATAAATGCACATAAATAATTAATAATTTTTTAAAAAAATTTAATATAAATGTTAATTAACTTATATAAATATTTAAAAATTATTTGAATAAATTTAATATAAATTTTAATGAATTTAAATAAATACTTAAATAATTAATAAATTTCATTTAAACTTACATAAATATCGCCTGAAAATTTTTCAAAAAAATTAAGTTGCTTAAATTCTGTGATATTTTTTTGGAAATTTAACCTTGTTTGATATATTGAAATAATAATACAATTAATAAAAATATTATTATTTAAATTATTATTAATATTAATAACACTATAGAGTATACTGTTTTCACTCGCTTTTTAAGATACTCACAAAATTTGTTTACGATTCTCAAGGGGCTTAAGCGCAGTGTGTGAATAGCTTGTCGATCGCGCTGGCATCTGGCTATGAATCTTAACTTATGCTGGTGTGCATGTGTGCATGTGTGCATGTGTGTGTGTGTGTGTGTGCTTGTTGTTTGCATATGTATTTGAGGCCATAACTTACTTGTCACGCTTGGGCTTATCCTCGGCGCTGTCATCCTTCATGAACGAGGGCTGCAGGCTGAAACGTCGGCGCAAGTGACGGCCACGCATTTTGTTGCTGTTGTTGTTGTTGTTTCTGCTGCTGTTGTTGTAGTAGTTGTTGTTGCAAAAGGTGCTGGCTTGGCAAAGGATTGATGTTCCGCTGTTGGCTGCAAGCACAGCAAACAGTAAATCAGGCGAAAAATCCCGTTATATGGCAGTGTTGCCACTAGTGAATGTCCCCCTCTCTTTTTCTCTCTCTCTATCTCTCTCTCTCTTTGCTTTAGTCAGTGTGTGTGTGTGTGTTCTTTTTGGCTTTGTGGCGTTATTTTCAGTGTTGCATAAATTTCAAAGAAGTCGTCGCTCAGCAGACGCGCAATGCACTTTATTAAGTATGTTTGAGCTGTTGCCTTTTGTTGCAATTGTTGTAATTGTTGCTATAAATGTATTTTTCGCAGCAGGAAGCTTATGTATCTGTAACTGTAACTTTGTAATGGTTCTTTGTTAAGGGGAGGGGGCTGGCTTAGTTCATTACTTATTAGCCCGACAGCGTTTTATGCAAATATTTGTAGCTGGCGCTCTCGTTTCGTTTTAATTATGTGGCCCGACCAGCTCCACAAAAATGTAAATGTACCTGCAAATTGAAAATTTTCGTAAGTTGAGTGCGAAAAGCACAAAAAAAGATGAAGAGGAGAAGTTGATGAAGAAGAAGCAGCAGAAAATGGCCATAAATTACACACTGTTTAAGTGTTCAGAGCGAGAGAGGGAGAGAGTGAGAGAGCTGACAGCAAGCGAGATAGTTGCTGCGGCTCTATTTAATTGTATATAGTATGTATTCGCATATTTGCGTTTAGCTGGAAACCAGCTAAAGATTAAAACACCCTGGCTAACAGAAAATTCCATGCAAAATATTACAAACAGTTTTCTGAAATTTTACACGAATATTTTTACAATATTTTTTTGTTCTCCCATAAAATGCGACAACTGTGTGTGTTTTACGACAAAATTCGATTAAAGACCAAATTGTATAGCCCTTTGTCACGTCAAATTCGTGAGCTTTTAGCGCGCATTTGGTTTGCCTAATAGAGAGGGAGAGAGAGAGAGAGAGAGAGCTGCAAAGCATTTGCAATTTGCATACAAATTTTTTTGTTCAAAAGCGTTTTGATTCAAACTTCAACAGAAACTTAAGACAGGTATGTATATATGTATATATGAACATATATGTATATAGACAATAAAAATCATAAAATATAGTAGAAGCTTTCTGTTTTTTTTTATTTTTTATAGCAACTATTCATGCATATTCTGTGGCGCCAGGAACTTCAACAAGGGCAAAGTTTGCATATTAAGTGAACAAGTTTGAAGAGGATTTAATGAAATCTAAATGCAAATTAACTTTTAGTCAATGATAACAATGATAAAAGAAAAACTTAGTACATTTTTAAAAAATAAAATATACGAAATATTTATTTTAAATTTCAAAAGAATAAAACTAGCTGCGTTTAAACTTTTATTTAGATTAAAAGAATATGTGTTCTACAATTTATTGTATTAAATGTCTTTAATCTGTTTAAAACTGAAAATACCCTGTGCTAAGCGTAAAGGCTTGTTTAACGCTGCCAACGCAGATAATTAAACTTAAAACGAGAACATTTGCAAAAAGTTTAACAGTTGGCATCTGCACTGAAGTTGTGCGCAAAGTAATTAGACAAATTTATGTGGGGCGTGCAACTGAAAGCTGCTGCTGCTTAATTTTGTTTATGTTGGCCGCCAAGCTCAGCAAAAGTAGCTGAAAGCCGACACCCAAGCACGGAAAGACAAAGAATAAGACACAGAGTGCGAAAGAGAGAGAGAGCGAGAGCGAGGGCAAGAGAAGAAGGAGCAACCAGCACAAATGAGTAGCACATGGTTAACAAAACTCAGTTGCCAGCTTTGCAGACATCATTTTCATTTTGTTTTTCTTTTCGTTTTTGTGTTTTATTTGAAATTAAATTCAAAAAGCACGACTTCTGTATACCTGCACTTAGTTCTAATGAAGTCAAACAAGGCTTTGCATTCAATTACGTGAATTTCAGTTCAATTGAACATGTTTGAGTAGAGAAGAGGTTGAATTTGTTGTCAATGCCAAAAGATGACAACAAGCTTAGTCTCTAGTCTATTGTAGTATGCCTCTTTAAAGTCTATGCTTTGCAATAAGAGTAGAAATTGAATTGGAATTAGAGAAGAATACGAAAAGAAGTTAAATTAGTTATAAATGTCAAGGAATACACAAGTTTAGTCTATAGTCTAACATACCTCATTGCAAGGTATATGCATAGCGATAAGAGAAGAAATTAAATACGCTTAGTCTCTAGTCTAATATACCTCATTTTCGGTCTTTCCATTGCGATAGGAAAAAAGATAAATAAGTTTAGTCTGTAGTCTGATATACCCCTTAAGGTATCCATTCACAAGATGACAACAAGTTTAGTCTCTAGTCTAATATACTCCTTAAGTGATCGGTATTTTCTTGAAACGAAATTGTCCCGAAACGATTTTCGGTATAGGGCGGGATAAGTGCTTGGTCACGAGATCATAATAAGAGATTCTAGTGATATGCTCTGAGATGGCGGCATTCCGAGATATCTCGATCCGAAGCTTAGCTCTACCCATGAGCATATCTCTAGAATCTCTTACCATCTCTTACTAGAGATCAAGCAGTTATTTTTTATTATTTGTTATTTTTTTTTAAGAATCTTTCCGAACCAGTCCAAAAATTTCGTGATCCGAATATCCCGAAACCGACGCCCATCTCTAGTCTGTAGTCGAATATACTCCTTAAGGTGCCAAAGATGACAACTTGTTTAGACTCTAGTCAATATACCCCTTTTGGAGACTGAGCATTGCGAGGTCTAACGATTAAAACAACTTAAAGGCAAACTTTGCACAAGGCACAAAGGCAAAGCGCAATAGTTGGCAAAGTTCACAAGTCTTACTAATGTTTTATAAAGGAACCCATCACAAATTCCAGCACTAAAACTTAAATTTAAGTTTTAAAAAACATTTTTCTCTGAAAAAGCAAACAAACTATGCTAAAAATAATATAATTTGAAGTACTAAATATGCCACAATCCATATTAAATATATTCTTTGAATTGAATTCTGCGAAATGAAACGTAATATAATACGCATACGCATATATACATACATATACACATATTTATATATATAGCAGTATCTTAATAGTCAAAATTAATTGAAGGAAATAGTCTTTATTCGCTGCATATTGAAATTCTGTGTAATTGCGAGATTGCAGATTATCGGGTATTATATATGCATAAGTTGTGTATGTGTGTGTGTGTGTGTGTGCGTGTGAGTGTGTTTCATTCATTGAACTCTTCAAAAGCGACATCGCGTGGCAATACAAAACGAATTACGTATTACGACCAAAGGACACGCCCATTTGTCCCAGATGCCATACACCGCAGCAGACGGGCAGATAGAGAGAGAGAGAGGGAGAGAGAGAGAGAGGGGGATAATAACAATTCAGAAGCAGATACATGAGTCGCATTTAAAGGCCAAAATTCCGCGGAAATCGAACAACAAAAATATTCACACGCACGCACACGCACACACACTCACACATACACACACATACACAAGCATTTATACTCATATATACAGCTCAGCTTTCTGATCTCATTAGCTCGAAACTAAAAATCAAATTATTTAAATGCCATCAAATTGCATTTGCTGCCCGAAATCCCATTCAAGGTCGGGACCAACAAGTTGCACTTGAAAGTGATTCAATTATATGGTATATTTCGCATATTTGTGGCCCGTTAGTTGCTAATGCGCTTACGAAAGCTCCCAAGCTGCCAAAGCTACCGACCACATAGCTCTCGAAAAGCCTAACACCAACTTCAATTGCTTCAGCCAAATTTGATAAGCTACTTAGTTGCTAACGATTTGCCTTTGCGCATTTGCCCATGTATTAATGAAAAATTTAATGCTATTAAATATAGTAAAAAAATCGAGTAATTATTAAGCTGTGGAGAAGGTCAATAGTGAGCGAGTCTCTAGCTTAAATATATCTCAGACCGCAAGGTGCCAAAAGTTGGACACAGAATCCAGGAGATTGGATTCGTACACAAGCAGCCCAGATTTTACACAAATAGCTAGGCGTCTAGGTATTACAGACGAAAGATCGCTCAAGGCCTACTGAATCGGGACTTGACTTAGGGTCTTCCTTGTGATTATATAAATATTTTAAAAGTAACTTCATTCATCTTACACTCTACAATTCTCACTTTCTCTCAACTATGTATTCTATGTTATTTTCCTTTAAATATATCTAAGGTAATCTCTGATTAGATCCAAGCTGACAGGATACAAATCTGTAAATATACAACAAAAATACAGTACAAATTATAAATTTCAACTCTCTAGCATAATGCTTTACTAACATACAGGCAGACAAACTGATGATTAGACGGACTGACATATAGCAAGCTGGACATTGCACTAAGCCAATATACTCTTTTTCACTTGAAGAACGAGTAGAAGAATATGCTTTTGGTCTGTGCATGCCCAGAGTACAATTTGGCCAAATTTGTAGCATACTTTTTGGGGCACTTTCTTTGCAGCGCCAGACGTTCATAATTGTATTAGAGAAATCGGTATGGAATGCCAGTGGGAACAGTTATTGGATTGCTCCATGAGGATATTGAAACTTTGATGCTATTCTTTTTTGTTTATTTTTGTTCTTTTTTTCGGTGTTTTTCATTTGCTGTGGTCCTGTCGCCGAGGGAAGCATTTGAGGCTTGCGTCCTGAGTCTTGAGTCTCAAGGCTTGAGTCTTGAGTCTGGTTGATATGGCTGCTTAAATGCGCTTAGGCATGCCAAAGTTTCGGCATATGAGGGGGCGGTGGAGTATGTTTGTGTGTGGGTCTTAAGACGTTTTTGCGAGCACAGTTGCCGGAGACCTGCTCTTGATAACTTTCGTTGCGGCTTAGATGCAAAAATTTGCTCAAGTTAAACTAGTTGTGCAATATTGACTGCAGCCAGTTGAGTAAATGGATTACAGTTGCAGGATCTGAGGATAGAGTGCTTGCTGTTGTTGTTGTTATATGTTCCTTGCATTGCTTGCGGTCGGAGCTAGCCGGCAGAGACAGCAATTTTGATAGTCAGATAACCAGTGGGCAGCAAATGTTTTTGCGGTTGCTCTTGCAGCAGAATTTGAGGTCAATTTTAGCATAAACTTCAGAATCAGGTTGCAAAATCAAATTGCAAAATTTATATTTACATTCCTGGCATGCATATTCGCAGTTGCAAAAGCTTCGTACACTAAATGTAACATAAAACCTGATAATTTTCTAGAGCTTGAATCATTATTGGCAGTTGGATATTCAAGTTGATATGGCATTTAATTGAAATTGGTTTCAGTGGCAATTGATTTGAAAATTGGCTTAAAGAAGTTTATTTATTTGCCAGTTAATTTGTTCAAGTAAAAGCAAAAAGTTGCTGGCTCTTTATTTATGAGAGTCGCAAAGAAATGCGATTTAAGTAAAGTCGTTATTAAAATGCTTTCTCTCTCTCCCTCTCTCTCTTTCTCTCTCTCGGAACAGGTAAAGGGCTATTGAATTTGCATGACTTGCAAAGTTTGTATTTGCCGCGGAGTCTTGATTTGCATAGCTTATCGGGCAACGTTTGTTCAGATTATGTTTCCTGCTGGCCAATTTGTAGATTATTTATTAACTTGGCTCGTTTATTCAATGCAATTTTCTGATAAATAGCCAATTGCCATAAAAGTGCCGGCTATAATAAATAATATAAACATAATACGGATGGCCGGGTAGTCTTACAATCGTTAAGTGAGAGAAAATAAAAAAAAAAACGAAAATAAAATTATATGTATATTTGTATATGTATGTATGTATGTGCATAAAATAAAAAACGAGTGGCGCATGAATATAATTTAAAGCTTTGGGTAAAGAGAGAGAGATACAGAAAGAGTGATAAAGAGATAGAGATACAGAGGGAGGTTCACAGAGAGATTTAAAGAGATAGACAGTGAGGGAGTAAGAGAATGAGTGAGAGTGAAAGAGAGAAAGAGCGAGAAAGAGAGAGTGAAAAAGAGACAGAGAGTGAAAGAGAGAGAGAGAGAGAGAGAGAACGAGAAAGAGACAGATTGAAAGAGACAGAGAGACTGCGGGAAAGAGAGAGTGAGGAAAGAGAGAGACGGGAAGAGAGAACAATTAATCAGGGCAAATAGAGAAAGAATATCAGTAAGAGAAAGAGATTGAGCGCAAGATATAGAGTGAGAGGGAGATCGAAAGATACAGAGAATGAGAGAGAGAGAAAGAAAGACAAGGTGAGAGAGAGAGAGGGATTAAAGAAAAAAGTGAGAGTGAGAAAATATGAGAGCGAGAAAGGGACAGAGAAGAAGAGAGAGAGAAAGAAGCTTAGATAGTATTAACGTAAATATAACGTTAAGGTATTTAAAAAGCCGCAAAAATGATTCAATATTGAAAAGAGATGCTCATGTTGTTGGGGGTATTTTTATGATCCGTAAAGGTATAATTGAAAAGAGAAATGATTTCTATCAATCCCATAGATCCATTAAACTCTTTAAAAGCTATTTTTCTATTGACTATTTCTTTTTGTTTTGTGATCAAATGCTAAATGGTATATCAAGTATGAAATGTACTTATAGAAAATCACTTTCTGTTTGCCTAGTTTAATATTATTATTAGTTGATTATTTCTGATAAAATATTTCTTAAATTATCTATATAATTCTAATTGAAACCTTGGTGAGTTATATTGATATTCAAAGGGGCTTAAAAATGCTTTTCAGCATCAAATGAATATATAGCATACATACATTCACTTAGATGTAAGTTAGTTTATGTGTGTGTCTGTGTGCTAACAAATACATATGTACAGTTTTAATAATCCGAACGATGCAGGCCATATTCGTGTCGAGCAATCTACACACAAATATGCTTGTTTATTTCTATTTTGTTGTTGTTCAACTCTCGTTTGCTAAATACCAGATTAGCTGTATGTAAGTGTGTGTGTGTGTATGTATTTGTGTGCTTAAATGCATTGACACATCTGTTTTCCATGGGTCGGTCGCGAAAAGCGCTCGAAAATATTCGAGTCAGGTGCAGGAGGTAAAATTGAAAAGCATAAATATGTATGGCACAACGCCGCGAACATAAGGCTATTATAAGTTCCCCCACACACACATGTAGATGTGTCTCTGTGTGTGTGTGAACGTTTATGTAAGGATTTAATGGTGGTCTTGAAAAGCGCCAACGTAAACGCTGAAATTGGACTGGTTACGGATTTTGGGGAGTGAAATCGCATGCAATTGTCCATTTTTGAGATCGAGGCAGCTGAAGGTCAGAGCTGCTTATTGAAGGAATATAGTGGCGCCACCTATACAGACAGAAGAGCAAAAAAGAAGAAAGGTTGGCCTGATGTTTGTGTTTTGTTATAAAAGTCTGCCTTTTATGCTAACAATATCTGCGAGCTGTTGCTCTTCAGACCGAATTTGCGTGCAATTATGATGACGGCCGTGGTGCTCGCATCCACAATGGAACGCCGACCCTGCACCACCAGCCAAGGATAATGAAGTAGAAGATGATGACGAAAAACAAGGAGAAGAAGCATACGCAGGAGAAGACGCACAAGCACAAATTGAACAACAAAACTACAAAAAAACAAAAGTGCTGAGAAACTTGCCAAATGAGAAATCTAAGACGAACAAAAGACCCAACAAAACATGGCCTCAAAATTATTGACAGAAATAACAAAACACAAACGGCTACAACAACAACAACAACAACAACAATGCTGCATGATAATAATAATAGCAACAGGCTGGCGGGCAGCAAACAGCAACAGCAACAACAACAGCAACAGCAACTAAACAAAGATAAACAAAATGCCTTTGGGGCGGCTGGCACAGACGAAACATTTTTTAATGCGACAAAAATGCTAATGAATCAGAAAGCAAAGGAATCTGATGAAAAACAAACAGACAATCACAATCCGAATGAAAATGTAAAAGGTAATGGAGGCAGCACACGCACACAGAGAGACAGACACAGAGAGGGACCAAAGCCTGAAATGGACGCTCAATTGCTTGTGTGGAGTAGCTTAATGGATATTCGAATTTGAATTCGAATCGCAGCTTTACGATGATTCCGAATGGATTATGCGTATACCATACTTGATTAGAGTTGCGCGTGTCGTCCTCCCATTCAAGTCCTCTTTAAATCTAAGCAGCGCAATTCAATATGATCTAAAACAATTTGACACGAGTCAATGAAATACAACTTGAGAGCGATTTCATTTTTACGCACTTGTAGCTCATATGGAGGAAGTTATAATGTGGCAACAGTATATAGTATTGTATATAGTGTACTATTGAGCAGCGTCTAGTTGTCTGTTTCTATATTCCCTGTTTCTAAATTCGATCAGAAAATAATTTTATTAAAAAAATATTTATGTATTTATTTATATTTTAAAATTATTTTTGCAATTTTTTTATACTTGAGTAACAGTAACTTATAGTAAGTCGAAATATGTATAATTTGCTTATTATCTAAATCAAATTCGACATTAGACAATGGTAAATATTGAAAAAAAGTATAATGTGTTTAGTCTATTTTCTATGTATTTTATGTATTTATCTAATTTACATTGAAAATGTTATTGTGCTTAACTAATTTGAAGGCAGCTACAACTGTTGTTTCTGATTTCAATTTATTTGTTTTAAATAAAACATTTTGCTGAACTTTTGCAGACATGAAAATAAATTGTTGGAATAGCTGCTGGGCTCTTAAATTTATAATGAATATAATAGGTCTGACAGCTACATAATTAAAATTCATTTCGTTTGTGTTATGCTATAAATAAGCGCAATTTTAATATGTTGATTGCATTTTAATTTAACAGGCAGAAGATAATTTGCCACAGCCCAACCGATTGATACCCTGTTTTTTGACATATGTACAAAAAATATGATTGTAGATGTAGACTAGACTTATACAATAGATGTAGACTAGACTAGACCTAACAAGTGTATATATGCCAAAGCCCAACCATTTGATACCCTGTTTTTTGACATATGTATCAATAATATGTTTATAGATGTACACTAGACTAGACCTAACAAGTGTATATAACTATGTATTAGTATAGTTAATGCAATTAGTTTTAAGTGTAGCTTCTTTTCTAGTCGTGCATACCCAACTGGCGCACATTTACTTGATTGCTTTGTGGGCTAACCTCAAGCAAACGATTTCAAATATGCATGTCAACGAAAAAGTGCAACTCCATGCCATATATAAATGCTATAGTGTGTGTGTGTGTGTGTGTGTGTGTGTGTGTGTAGCCCGACTTATTTGCTGAAGCAATTAATGTGATGGCTTAAGGGCCATCAGGGCGGTATACCGCTATATCCGAGCATTTTCGGGGCTTAATCTCAAAGCTCCACACAGGCACAAAAACCGGGGGCTTAAGTAATTATGCATGCCATTTGTTGTTGTTGTTGTTGTTATTGTTGTTGTTATTGTGTTTTGTGTGCTTTTGTTATTGTGTTTTCTTTTTTTTTTTTGGCATAAGCGATAAGCGCAACCAGCACGACGGCAAGACAATCCAAATGACACATAAAACAAACACAAATACGCATGCAAAACACATGAATACAATTACGTATGGTTTGTTTCCCTGTGTGTGTGTGTTGGTGAGTGTGTGTGTGTGTGTGGGTGTTGTTGGCGGCATTGGAGACATGGGCACATGCAAATTTATCATTTGTGTTGGCTCAAATTTGTGTCTGCCTTGTGAATGACACGAAAAAGGCAATTTAAACTGCACACACACACACACTTACACACACACACACACACATACAGCAACACTTAAGCATGTGAGTGCTGCTCCACAAACATTGACGTTTCGCATTAGAACAGTCGACGACATTGCTCCGCTGAAGCCGCCGCAGGCATTACAACAATTTCATACATTTACGCTGGCACACCCCAGCCGCTGCACACACACGCACACCCTTTAGGCACCAACGGCAACAACTGCCGAGCGCTTATCAGTGGCTACAACAATCAGGCAGGCAGGCAGGCAGGCATTCAGGCAGCCAGGCAGACAAGTTGAACTCAGCTAGAGCCACTGGAGCGGGCCACAAAAAAGGCAGTTGAGCAGCTGAAACAGGAGACAACGACCCGAACAGCCAAATGACACACATGCACACGCACACACACACGCATGTACTCGCACACACACAAAAAGTCGTAGACCGTTATCACTTATGGGCTGTTGCTACACTTACTTAGTCAACCACAACGTACAGTGGGTTGAAAGTGAGTTAAAGTCGGTCATAATGATAATGGTAAAATTGATAATAATAATAATGATAATAATAATTATAACAATTTATTTTTTTCAATATAATGATAATATTGATATTTAATTTATTTATTTATTTGAAAATGTTGAATATTATTTTTAAAATAAATTGAAGATCTTAACAAGGTATAGTTAGATGGCCCAAGTAAAATAACTTTTTTTTTTTATTATCATGCATGAGCATGCATTCAGTGCTACTTAATACACAATAATCATCATATTTTCTTACCATTATTATACTTAATAAATTAACAGCAATGATTACCCAAATAGCATTAATAATATTAATAATAATAATAATAGTAATAATAATAATAGTAATAATAATAACGAAGATATTTGTTTCGGTTTTTCTTTATAATGATATATATGATATGATGATAATAATGATTTTAATATACATAATGACAATATTGATATTTAATAGTGGTAGATGGTGATAATGATAAGAACAATAAAATTGATAATAATTATAAATATGAAGGTAATGATAATAATAACTTTTTTTTAAATTATTATATTCAAGTTTTCATTAAAAAATTGGGAGTATTTAGAAAACCTTTTTTAAATCATGCCTCAAGTTTGGCTCTAGACTTAATATATTCATCACTTTTCAAAACGTTTTCTATGAATTTTCATAATTTCATTTATTTATTCATAGAAATTTTTTTCTCTTCTTCAGCTGGAAATTGCTTAATATGCCAAAAATTGCGCATCATTTGTGTTTTTTGTTCCACTGTGAAAATTTTTTCTCTCACTCTCTAGTTTTCTATAGTTTTGTTCACTTGTTTTACTTTGGATTGTTTTTGGTGAGAAAACGTTTTCCATGGAAGGGCTGGGGTCGGTGGGACGACGACGGCAACATTGACAACTTTGTGCTCGTTTTTATTAGCAGGCGACTGCCTGAAAATTATGGCCTCTTTTGTGTGTATGAGTGAGTATGTGTGTGTGTGTGTGCATACTTGTACTAATGAGACAATTTTCACTAGTTTCGTGTGCGTGTGTTGACTTAAATTTGATCCCTAATGAACTGTCGCTCTGACTTGTTGCTCTGCGGCTGCCCACAGCGACAAAAAGCACTTCTCATGCCCCAGCTCTATGATTCTCGGAGTCCACAAGTCCACGAGTCCATGAGTCTATGCGTTCATGGGTCTCTGGGCATACGAGTACTCAATTCTCCTTCAGCTGTCACATTAGCTAGCCTTTATTGCCTTTATTGCCTCTGTGTGCGTGCGTGTGTGTGTGTGTGTGTGTGTGTGTGTGTGTGTGTGTGCGGTTGTTGTAAGCGTTTCAATTAGTGTTTGGCAAACTACAAACGCCCTCGAACAACCAACAGTCACGCCCTCAAAAGGCAACTACCATGCCAAATAAGTGAGGGTCTGTCTGACTGTCTGTCTGTCTCCCTCTGAATATTTAAGTGCACAACTCTTTAACAATGAATATGAATATATATGAGCTTTAAGCTGCCCCAACATAGATCCACTTCACAAGCCTAGCCTGCGTTTAATGCCCTAAATAAATATGAGCTAGTTATTTAAGTTGGGACACGGCTTCACCTTCCAGCTAGGGGAGGGACGGGCGGCGAGCGCTAAGCCAGCTCCGGGGACCAGCAGATTAAAACTTTGTGTATACATGACCAAATCATCTTGATGTCAGCTCTGTGCTCAGCTCCAAAGTGGTCCAGAGCAAATCGAGTCGACTCAGAATATGTTCCTTTAATGTGATTTAATATAGTTTTTTTTTTTGAGCTGCTCTATAACACAATACTTTTTTCCATATTCCTAAGTCAGACAGACAATTACTTTACTCTCTCAAATTATTCTTCAAGTCGAGCTTTTTAAAAGAACTTTAACTAACTTTGAAAGATATACATATATAGGTATATACACACCTAACTTTTTTTTACATTACAGATTCCATTGTAACATATGCTAAGTTTTGGAAAAAATTCCAGAATTAAAAAAAAAAAAAAATCATGTAAGTTAAAAAATTTACAAATTTTCCGCATTAATCGTGCAAAAGAAGTTATAATAGAATCTATATTACAACAAATGATTTAAAGAGTCGTGCTAATACAAGAATTTTGTGTAATAAAGTTTTTTTTATTAGTATTGGTGAGCTGCGTTCTTTCAAAATCATGTAAAAAGAGAGTTGAGTATACAGAGAGTTGAGTATACACATATATGACACTCTTCCCACTTCTCAACTATTGGGAGAGTATACAATCGTCTGATTGTCAATGGCGAAGCGTTTTCCTCTTACAGCCAAACACTCGACTCGCTTGGGCAATTACCGATTGCCAATCGTCAGTGTTGACCAAAATGAGTTCCTTGGCGTTAATCAGAAGTGTACAAGCCATTGGCTCTGCCGATTACTCATGAGAGAGATAAAAACTTTGCCAGCTAATGGCCATTAAGCCAGCGACGCGTCGGCTTGGGCCTGTATTGAATTTGCCTGCGTGCCACACCAAATGGCACTTTTAATAGGCTGCCAAATAACATGACGCAGCACATACACACACACACACACACATACACACAAAAGCAAACAACACATCCTGCATCTCAAGTGGAAAGATTCAGATGAGCTTCTGTGCTATGAAAGCTGTGGCCAAGGGATCCTGAGAGATCTGTGTTGTTGGTTTTACTTTTGTTTTCGAGCAGAGTCAAAGTCTAGGAATTATAGGTCTAAGAATTTGCAAGTACATCAATTTTTAACGACTTTGCCAGAAATTCTGTTGAAATTTTCTTGAAGATGAATAAAAGTGCAAAAAGTAATATTGAATGTTACTGACTGGCTAATACGCGCTCACAATGAAATTAGAAAATAGAGCATTCTATGCTTCAGCAGCAATATACTCGTTTTAGCTTTCTGAGCGAGCATATAGGCAAGTAGCAGGCCCAATTTTCATGCATCAATGCCAATGATAATGCGGAGCTGATGATGATGATTATTTTTGATGAGTAATAGAACGAAGCGCCAATGCCAATATCAATGCCAATATCAATGGCAATGCCAATAGCAATGGCAATGGCAATGGCCATGGTAATGCCTCGCCTCGCTTATCCTTATCGTGAGAGCAAAACAAAAAGTATAAAGCAAAAAACATAAAACAATAGAAAACCAAATAAAAATTGTATAAATATTTTTATCACGTTATCGATTGCGATTACTGTTTGGCATATCAGTAAATAAATTAAAAGTAAAAGATGAGCAATGCATCATAAAAAAGCCGAAGTGGGGAATACGCTAGCAAAAAGTTTGTCGAAAATATATTTTTGTCTTTCCCCAAACAGATCAAATGGGATCTGGCTCTATAAAAGTCTCAGATGAATGAGCTCAAGCGGCTCATTTGCAAGTGCCCGAGGGGGCGGTGCATAGAATTGGGGTCGTTCGAATTGCGATATAAAGTAAAGCAATAACCGAGCAGCAATAAATCATCTAGCACACACACACACACGCACACACAGCGCAGGTGGATTAGAGAAATGCGCTTGGAAAAAAAAGAAAAGGTGAGCTAAACAGAAGTTGTGCACATTAAATGAATCGTGTGCAATTTGTGTGCATCGGCAGGTGGGGATGGGGGTAGGGATAGGGGTAGGGGGCGTTGCCAAAGCAGCTCAAGGCGACTCGAATCTAACCCAATTGAATGGCTTTATTATTTACAACACACACACACACACACAATATATTCATTGAATTAATTATGACAAGCGATGAGTTTATTTACGATCTATGTAGATTACAAATACATTATCGTTTTTTGTTTTTTTTTTTGGCCCAGGTGATTAGTTCGATTATGCGGTAGCCAGAGCCTAGGCTATCTAACAGTTCCGGCATGCCATGCCCAGATAACAGACAAATAAGAAAATTCCCCCCAACTCACAGACACAAATACTAGCTAGTTTTTGTTTTACCATATTCACATATATCTGGCATAGATCCATGCCTTAATTACTTTGTTTCGCAGTTTTCTGGCTAAAGTTTTGCCAAAAAATAAGTTTCGCAAATGCAACTTTTGCAAACTTGAAATTTGCAACAAGCATAAAGTTTTTTTGTTATTTTTTTTTACCATGTTCTGTCCTCATTTTATGTTTTTCTTTTATAACATAGTACAAATATCTAACTAAGCCTGAGCTTCGCTAGATTTTATTTAATTTTCAAACATTTTATTCTGTTTTTTAATCATTTTATTTATTATGCTTATTTTTTACACATCAATAAACATAATTAAACTATTTTAAATTTTATTTCCAACACTGCAAACTCTAAGCAACAACTTTTTAATTAAAATGCAACAACATTCAAATTAGTTTTGAGCTTTATATTAAAAATTATCATTTGAATTTCTATTTTTTAATTACCTGCTTTAAACCAGCTGCATTTGGTTTCCAGCTGAGTTTTCTAAACAGTTTCTATCTGTATTTATTTTAGTTTTTGTCTGTTTTTTAGCACACTTAAAAAAAATAAATAAACTCACGCAACAATTTCAGAAATTTTAGGAAAAAAAAAATAAACAAAATAATTTACGATAGCAGCCAAACACGATTCGAGTTTGGGCTCTGATTGAAATTCAGTTGCTGCGCTTTGCCTGTTGTTTGTCGCTGCTGTTGCTGAGTCCGTTACTTTTGGAGCACTTGGAGCAGCAGCGCTTAACAACACGCTGCTTCAGGTTCCCGGGAAAAACTAAACTGTTGTTACACTTGATGCATGCGTTCAAGCAGCGCCACGGCCACAGCCACAGCCACAGCCACAGTCAACGCCGTTGCGATTGCCATACGACAGTCGAGCGAAAGTCGTCGCTCGGCCGAGCCGAAAGCCGAAGGTGCGCACAGGGTATACCATTGATGGGGCATGTGGGGCTTTGGGGAGCGGGTGGCCCAAGCGCCACAAGTGCATGCCGTGCCGTCGTGCCCGCCAGTTAGTCAGCCTGTCGGACGGCCAGCCCAAAAACCGAAATTCAAATGGCAGCTGCCAGCTGCCAGCTGTGGACCAGGCTGGGGAAATGCGACTGTGAAAGCTTGCTGAATAGCCAGAAAGTAGGCAAAGCTTTTCCTTTGGCATCGTGCAAAGCTTCCAACTGTGCGTGCGAATGCAACAGCTATTCCAATACACACACACACACACACACACAGCTTGTACACACACATGCATAGGGCAGTAAAACATTGAATTTTTGAATTTTAGCTCTTTTTAACGCATTTCAGCTCGCTATGATTAGGCAAGAATGTTATTTATTTAAATTATTTGCATTACATTTAATGTTTCACAAATTATATTTGAAAATATATAATATTTAAATGAAATTGAAATTGCAGAGTTTAAAATGCAGTTGCATTTGAAGTGGCTTTTGGAAGAAAATAACGAAAATATTTCGTATTTGCCACAAGAGCTGAGCTATCTGAGCTCAATGCTCAAATCTCACCAAATCATCACACACAATAAAATTTCTTTGACACCACTAAAAAACCAAATTGATATTCAAAAGAATTTATTACCTAATAAATAAGGCTCATCTTTATCTTTTATATATATCTATTATAGTATATAGCTTGCTATATTTGTCCACAGACAGCTGAAGTTTATTATGAAAAATCAAAGCTCGCTTGTTTTTTAATGTGTTTGCTTTGGAGTTTCCATTGAAATAATGAAGAATCTCAGATTTTGTTTAATAAGTTTATCTGCTTATACATTCAAGTGTAATTATTTGAATTGATTTATTGCAGCTGGCAGCTCATGTGAAAAACTGAAATAACATCCATGTTCATAAAGGAAGCAGCTGGACATATGGGTATGCGTATGCGTATGCGTATGGGAGGCTGTAGATACTGCTTGGAGCTGTGCTAGTTACTTGTTGTGCGGCCATCATATAGTTTACAACTGCAGCGCCATAAATCTTTTTAATTAGCTGATAAACAGGTCGTATACGCGATTAGGTTGCATAATGCATATTCTCTTACCAGTTGGTCGCTGCCGCGGTCAGCTGCAGCAAGCTCAGCTCCAACACCTTGTACCTAACACCTTGTTCTCAGGCGTTGCCATTGTCCCCGCGCCGTGAGCCACGTTGACATAATGCGCTTATCGCAACGACATGGCTATAAAACTGGGCATTCAAAGCGCATGCCGGGCATTTGCGGACTGGCTCAATAATTAACACGCTTCGAGTATATTAAAAGAGCGACAGTAACAGCTGCGCACCCAGCACTCTATACACTCTATACATGTACATATGTATCTATGTATTGTATTGTGTTCATGCATTTTTAAATATAAATATAATTTGATGAGCATTTTAACGGGCTCATCGTGCGTATGCGCAATATTTCAAATGAATACACTTTATTGTTGTTGTTATTGCCATCAAATGTATTATTGTCATTGTTATTGTCACTATCACAGTGTGGGATCTTGAGGGAAATTCCCGGCGAAGGACGTGGGATAGCAGACTATAACTTCCTGGAAGGAAAACTTATCGAATGACAAGTACGGAAGATGGACAGCGAGAGTTATAACTGTTATAGAAAAAGGAGAGCTTACTCATTCTGAAGTAAAGCTCTCTAAGCATTAGAACTTATGGAGTTCCTTTATATTATGTTGGGGAAAAATGTTGAGTCTAGAGAGAGCATACTTTCTTTTGCAGCGAAAGCTGGATATCAAAAAGGACCGAGCTGATAGAAAGTATGGGTCAAGTGAGACTAGAGAGCATCATGTGTAAAGGCTTGAGGATATATGCAGTAAGGTACAGGTAGACCATGCAAAAGAGCCCTCTCACCTGCAAGGTAATTTCGAGATAGAAAGCTAGAAGAAGAGGTGTTAAAGAAGAGATTCTAGAGAAGCGGAGCTAGAGTTAGAGAAGAGATGTTAGAGAAAAAATGCGAGAAGAAGAGAAGCTAGAAGAAGAGGTGTTAGAGAAAAGTTCTTGGAGAAAATATGTAAGAGAAGAGATGCTGGAGAAGATATGCTAAAGAGGAGTTGTTAGAGAAGTTATGCTAGAAGACGAGACGCTAAAGAAGAGATGTAAGAGATACGTGCTAGAGAGGAGTTGTTAGAGAAGGAATGCCAGAGAAGTGGTGCTAGAGAAGAGAAGCTAGAAGAAAATATGTTAGAGAAGAGATGCTAGAGAAGATATATTGGAGAAGAGATGATAGAGAGAACTTGCTAGAGAGGAGACATTAAAGAGGAATTGTTAAAGAAGAGATGCTAGAGTAGAGATACTAGAGAAGAGACATTAGAGAAATTATGCTAGAAGTAGCTAAGCTGGAGAGGAGTTGTTTGAGAAGAGGCGCTTTTATCGGAAAGCAGCAACAGCAAAAGCAGCAAAAACTGCCTTGCCAAAATTTTATTTACTTATTTTAAATATATTATTATTTTCAAATTAATTTTTTTTTAGTATTACTATTATGAAAACTAAAAAGTAAGAATGTTATACAACTAGAATGATTTATATTTATATGAGCATCTGGTTCGTCTTAACTCACTCTTAACATAGTTCACTTTGTTCCACGCCCACAGAAAGGAGGACCTCATTTTCCCCAACTACTTCAACTAGAACAGGCAATTATGATTTTGATTTCTAGCCAATTTTGATATATCTGGCACTACTAAAATTCTTATCACAATTTGCACTGGATCCTGTTTTTTTTTTTGCTTCCAATAAATTGAGCACGTTTCATGGAAATGGAAGTATGGAAATATTTGTTGTTTTTTTTGACTATGTTTCATCAGAGGCTGGATTTGCAAATATAAATAAAATGGCATGTTTACCCAATGCGAAAAAGAGTGTAATTGCGGTGCAGTGGTTCATTCTTGGAAATCGTAACATGGATTTGCATTGATTGGGAAAGGCAAATCAAGTGTCGTGTTACGACAATAGTAATCAGCGTCCTCGACAGCTGTCAGGAATACGCGAATCAAGGACAAATATTAAAATTGACTGAAACCTTCGGTGAGTGGCGTTAATTGGTGTTGGGCAGGTGGCAAGTGCGAATTGCAACCGACGCGACGCGCCTGCAACTGGCGGCGGCGCCACCACACAACCGTGGAACGGCACGCGCCGCCAGGCGGTGCAAATCGAGTAAATAGGTAAAAGAAAAAACAGGTATCGATTTTAGGCGCGGGCAGTTAGAGACAACAGCGATAATAACCACAATAGCACCCACAACGACATCAACAACAGCAGCAGCAGCAGCAGCAGCATCATCTGTAATTGGACCACAATAATACCCTAGCTCAACCTTGAATCAGTGCGAAAAGAGAATCAAAATAAACACGAGAGCTTTAAGTAATCTGTTTAAATATTATAGTCAATGAAAAGAAAACAGAGGACAGAGATACGATTGATCAGGATTATCAATTTCAGTGATAACTTGCTTTATCAATCATGATTGATATTTGCAGAAAAAACTTCAAAGCAAGCCATTTGCATCTTCAGTCTACCAACTATTGTTTTAGCAATATATATATTACAAACAAACAGGAGTCGCTGATACTCTCTGCCTGATTGCCCTTTTACAGGGTATCTGAATAACAACATCAACAACTTTGTAGCCCCATGTGACATAAAGACAAACCAAAAGCCACCAGTCAAACAAAATGTACAACAAGTTGCTACCAAAGTGGCTCGCAGCAATGTGGTGCGGGCGGTGCAGCCTGTCGTCAAAGCTCGCACATGTGTAAGTGTGAGAGAGCATGCGTATTGGTGTGTCACTAAAATTTCAATTAATACTCATGTATGTACAATGTGCTGTGCATATAAAAGGCCAGACAAGCAGCAGCATAAAGACCAACAACAACAATAAGAATAACAACAACAACACCCGAACACTTTAAACTGTTGACATTTGACACAATAAACAATTTTGCTGTTGTTCGCAGCAAGTTGAGAGGTTAAAATCGAGATGAGCGCGCGAAAGTCGCAAATTAAATTGGCTGAATATCTGACTGAATGGCTGATTGAATGAAAGATTGAGTCACTGATTGACCAATTACTAACTGGATGATTGACTGACTGTCAGATTGACTAACTCGCTTCCTGCCTGAATGTCTGACTGACTGTTTGGGTGTCTGCCCAATAAACTAGTTACTAACTGGATAATTGACTGACATTCAGACTGATTGACTGACTTCTTGATTGACTGATATGCAAATTACTGACTGGATGATTGACTGAGTTATTGACTCTATATAATAAAATGATTAATTTATTGACTGACTTTCTAACTAGCCCGCCAGTTTACTGATTAGATGATTGACGACTGTATGACTGATATGTATAACTGATAAACTGACTCACTGCCTGATTGACTGGCTTTGTGATTGCTCAATTACTAACTGGCTTCCTGCCTGACTGATTGACCAATTACTGACTGGGTGATTGACTGACTTAGTGCCTGGTCTGGCTGACTCTCTGATTGACTGACTCCGGCCAAATGACTCAGAGCGATTGAATGATTTACTGCATATCTGATGGAATGATTGACAAATTACTGCCTGGATGATTGACTGGCTGATTGATTGATTGGCTAACTGATTGATTGACTGTCTTATTGATAGACTTACTGATTGATTACCTGATTGATTAATTGACAGATTGATTGACTGACTGACTAAGTGATAGACTTACTGATTGATTGACTGACTGATTGATTGACTGACTGATTGATTACCTGATTGATTAATTGACTGATTGATTGATTGACTGACTACTTGATAGGCTGATTGATTAATTGACTGAGTGATTGATTGATTTACTAATTGGTAAACTGACTGATTGATTGACTGACTGATTGATTATCTGACTGATTGATTACCTGATTGATTAATTGACAGATTGATTGATTGAGTGACTAAGTGATAGACTTACTGATTGATTGACTGACTGATTGATTGACAGACTGATTGATTACCTGATTGATTAATTGACAGATTGATTGATTGACTGACTAATTGATAGGCTGACTGATTGATTGACTGACTGATTGAGTAACTGACAGATTGATTACCAGATTGAATAATTGACTGAGTGATTGATTGACTGACTAATTGGTATACTGGCTGATTGATTGACTGCCTAATTGATACACTGACTGATTGATTGGCTAACTGATTGATTGACTGATAGTCAGCCAGCTACTATCAGACCATGATTGCATAATTGACTGAATGACAGATTACCCAATCAAATCACTAAACACTTCTTATCTCTTACAAACATATATCCGTTAATTGCGCATGCACTCTTGGCAAACCCCTCATTAGGCCTTAGGAACTTTGAAATGTTCATAAAGAAATAATTAAGATTAGCCAAAGCAGCTATTGTAATCTTGTAATTCCACTTTTACAAGTTCATTAGGGTCCCACTTTCTGAAAGAGATTTTTGTTTGCACAGGCTTTTGAGAAAACTCCAGCCTTGTGAGCTTTGCAATAGAATGTGACAGAATATTTGAACTGATGGACATCTCTAATTTGGGATGACCGTGGAAAAACATAGAAGAAGAAGAAAGGCAAAGGCAACAGGAGTTGCTGCTTAGATAGCAGCTCGCTCTCGCCTCTTGAATTGTGAACTACACGACGACAACATAACAATAAAGCAAAAACAAAAAAATGAAACCAAAGCCCAAAAATAAAACAAAGCAAAACAAACCAAAAAAAAAAGCGAAAGCAAAAAAAGGTCAAGCAAACGTTGTAGCTGTTGTTGTTTAAGTTAATTTGAGCAACAATAAAATAAATTGCTCAACTCTGTTGCCAAAAATTTTGATTTGGGTTTCGCAACAAGCAACGTGCCTCGAAAGGGGTGCGAGAGGCAGGGATGGCATAAGAAGAGCAGGCGATCAAAGGTCACGTTGCTTAAACGCTCAGTTCGCAGGCAGAGCATATATCAAGAGTGTGTGTGGGTGCTAGTGAGTGTGCGTGTGTGTGCGTGTGTATAAAGAAAATTCTGTTAACCCTAACACCTAAACCAGCGGCTCGAAGTGTGAGTGCCTGGCAAAAAGCAAAAGCCACAGGCAGCCATAAAAGGCAGTTATACATACATACATATATGAAAATATATATTAATGTATATGTGCGTGTGTGTGTGTGTGTGTGTGTGCGTGTGTGAAATTAAATATGCATATGCCTGGGTGTGGGCATATTAGAAGTTGAAAGAGTTATTATATGCTCATAAATATCTAAAGGACCGGAGCGAGAACAACAGCAAGAGCCGAGATGTTTCATTGGAAACATTTTGATGCGAAATATGCAAAAGCCAAAGTCAAGAATCCTGCACTAATTAACTGTTCTTTGCTGCTGCAACCAGCTGTGCGGCAGCAATAACAACAATAACCGCCAAAAGAACTCATCAATCAATCATCGTCATTGTCTCATTATCATTACCCTGCCCAGGCTCTAGCCCATGTCTCGCACACACACACACACACAGAGGCGCACACAGGCATAACATCTTCGCCGCAGACTCTTCTCCATTTGCCTTTTGCGCTGCCATCATAAAATTTTCATTACCATCCAATAATAAGCAAACAACAGAAACAGCAGCAGCCGCAGCCGCAGCAGCTCAGTCGATGATGTGGCTCAGTCGGCTGAGCAGCAGGCATTGAAATACATAAGTCAGCTCAACAGCTTTGTACCTTGACAATGGCTATCTGATGATTTCCACAACTAAATCAGCCAACTGAATACTAATTTGGATCCGTAACTAGTGCCATATATCTGATGCATATCCATTTGTATATAGTAGTATGCGCAGCGAGACAGCACGTAATCAAATAGAAATCAAATGTAGATTACGTTTTTCTCATTAAACCTCGAGTGATAGTCAGTTAGAAAGAAAGTTCTCTTCTTTGGTGTTGCCAAAATTTGCAATGTTTAATGAGCTGGCAGCCCTGCAGTACTATTTTCTATCAGAATGCTCCCAGATGGGCATTACCTTAAGATATGGCAGCCCACTTTTAGAATGCTGTCAGATTGGAGTTGCATGAAAGATGGCAACCTTGCTGTACTATTTCCTTAAATAGTCTTGCCAGTTATGCAATATCTGATGAGCTGGCAGCCCTGCCGTTTTATAATCTTCAAGACAGATAGTAGTACCTAACGAGCTGGCTGCTTTGTTATACTTTTTTCTTCTCTCTACTATACTCCCTACAATACTATTTAGAGCAAGAGGGTGGTAGCCCTGCATTACTATTTTCTTCCAGAATATAGCTAGATATGCATTACATTAACATAAGGCAACCCTGCAATATTACAGAATGATTTTGGAATAGAGTTGTTTATGCAACAGATGGCAACTCTACAATGCTGTTATCTCCAACAGGGTGGTGCCAACTCTGCATTAATATTTTCTTACAGATTATAAGCTACGGCAACCCTGCATTGTTACAGAATGTTGCTGGACTACAGTTGTTTATGCAACAGATGGCAACTCTACAATACTATTTTCTTCAAGAGTGCTGCCAGGTGGGCAATGCTTAACGGGTTAACAAACTGACAAATCGGCAGTAACATTTTCTTCGAGAGTCTTGCCAGACATATGAAATACTTAACAAGCTGGCAGCCCTGCTGTAAACGCATAAACAGATGACAGCTCTGAACTTCAATTTTTCCTAAGAATGTCGTCAACTATGCCCGCTTTTTCAGACTGCATTGCCCGACTTGCAGTGGGATGGCAACCCTGTTGGGGCTGACTAAATGTGCTGCTCTTTATACATACATATATGTATATTGACAGTCGGGTCAGCTTATAAGCCAGGCATAAAATAAGACATCCTTGTCAAAAGTGACAGAAGCATTTAGCTACCAAAAGCAATTGTATTCATGGCTCATGGAAACACGTTGGCTAAATCATAGATCATGATTTGCCCCAGCTCAACGTGACCAATGACTCAAAATGTAGGCGGGTCGCTTTCAAATTAGATTTACCGAATGTCTATGCACCTACACACGCACACGCTTGCAAGTGTGTGTGTATGTGTGCACATTTATCAGCCGTTGGTTATTGTAATTGATGCGAGTTTATATGCGCTGTGTGGCATGCAAAGAGCATGTTATATGAGATGGATGTATATATAGATATATATTAAATTCATATTATATATATATACATACAACCGTATCCATTTGTCTGCATATGAAATATATGTTTAATTGAATTATAATTAAAAATCAGCAGCTGACATTTTTCTGCCAATAGTTGCATTCAGTTTTTAAAATGTCAACTGTCAATTTCTATATTAAGCTTTATACTTTAATGAAATTGTCTATAATTACTTACATGTGTAAAAAGTGCAATGTTAAATTGCATTGAAATCGAAATATATTCTCGTAATTCGAAGAATTTGTGATCTTCAACAAATCGACTTAGCATAAAGTGCTTAAAGCTCTATTAAACAGCTGCTGGGCAAATTCTTTTGCAGTAGGGCAGAGAGAGAGAGCGAGATAGTCAGGTAGAGAGTGGAAGGGAAAATGTGCTGCAATTGAATGAACAACTTTGCATGCCTCAAACGAAATTTGTGCGGCATAATTGGATTTGTTGCAAATTAAAATGCAATTACAAGGCAGAGATGCCTTTGCTGTGGCACGATTGCAATTCAAACTGAATGCCAATGTGTTTGGATTATAAAATGTGGTTGGAGGCTTATGCGAACATATATATATATATATATCATAGAGATATATAGCTATGAATCTTTAACTCAGTCAGAAAAAAACTCACAATTATAAATCAGCTCGCATATATAATATTCATTTATTATTGAATTCAAGAGAATTCAAATTCCACCAGAAATTCAGTTGAATAAATTGAACGTGTTTATTCTGTATTTAGTTCAGTTAATAAAGGTTTTTTTTTTTAGTAAAAACCTTGTTTTGAATTAGTTTCCAATTGTTTAATTTGTAATTAAAAATCTATTCGTTTTCAGGCACTAGGCAAAGTTTAAGCTTTTAATTATTGGCAGGATTTTCCATTAACTTTTACCGCAACATTTTCGTGTTTTCAGCCATTAACTATCTACCCTGCTTTTCCCTAGGTTTTTAGTTTGTCTTCTCTCTGTTCTCTCTTGTTTTTTGTCTGCGAAAATAAGATTTAATTTTCACTTTGCTGGCTGCTTGGGCCATTGGCCTAACTTTGTATACTCTCTCTATCTCTCTCTCTTTCGCTCTCTTTAGGCCGAAAAAGCCAGCTACAACCCATTCACTCCCACACTTTTACGTCTACCAATAATATTTACATTCCGCATCGACTCGTACCTAACTCCGGACATGGTGTACACATTTTGGTGGAAGGCAATTGTAACTGGTCTCCCTGGTGGCCTGCCTGGTGTCCCTGTGTCCCATCAATCCAACAATTCAACAACCCATCAAGCGACCAACTGACCTGACCCGCTGTGTTTGTCTGTGCGCCAGCTAATAATTGAAATTTTAATTGAACGTTTGTGCCATGGCAATGGCATAAATAAACAAGAATCTTAAATGCTTTACAGCCTACCGATGTGCCGGATACCCTTGAAGTTTATATAAATCGTTAAGGTATCTATCAATGTGAGCTATCTATCAATGCTCCAAATTGAATTCTTGCATTTAGCAACTGAAGAAGATAAGTAGAGGAATATTCAAGACATATATTTGCTATGCTTTGTATATAAGAGAAATGCCAGACAGAGAAAGAGAGGAAGCGAAAGAGAAAGAGAGAGTGAGAGTTAAAGTTCAGATATTTTTTCTGAAATTTTGCACTCGAAGTTTGCTTATACAGTTGCCTTAAGGACTTTTAAGAATCAGCTACTCTTTGATTACATAGAGTCTCAACTTGAATTGTTCTTCAACTTGCTGTGTAAATAATAAAATATTACATTTTATTAACAAATATAAGCTAAATAATAAAGTAGCTTAGTGGGAAAATCAACTTTCGCGTTCAATAGTCTCAGAAATAGCTTGAGAGAAGTTCGCTGGAAATTGAGGAATTTGCTGAGGCTCCTTGATATGAGTGGGTTTACCTTAAAAGGTTGGTGTTCCTTGAAATATATCTGCTTCAGTTAGCGTGCAGCCAACTGCATGACAAAATATATTATGCTCATTGGCCCAGTTTGTGAGGGCGTGGCAACAATTTGCGCTGAGCCCGCAAAATTCATTAAATGAAATCGAAATCAATTGCGCGTTAAGTTTTATAGGTACATACATATATGCTACGTACAAATGGATATATTTTTACATTTTTTCACATATGCTTGAATGCATGCAAGCACACACACACACACACCGATATATGTGTATATGTAATTATGTACCTATGCAAGAAGCGTACGCAATATTTAACGAGCGTCAATGAAATTTTTATGTGAGCTTCATAAAATTATTGTAAAGCAGTCGAACTGTTTGTTGGTAAGGATGTGTTTGCAGGAATTGGGCTTACCTTAATAATTCAATGCTTATGGCAAGCATTTAAATCACATTAAAATTAATCACGCAGTCACAAATAATTTTACATTTGTATCATCACACACACACACTTAAAAAAAAATGCTTTTTTTTTGTATCATTAAAAATTTACTCCGAGTTTATTATGATTGAACTGTTTCCACTTGGCATGTAGCACCCGCACGGCATTAATATAATCCCCACACAGTGCGACAGCGGGAGCAAAGCAGACAGTCGGATTCGTCTGAACTTCTATATGGATATGTATGTGCCAGAGATGCATAGATGGATAAATGGATAGATGGATAGATGGATGGTTAGGGAGTTGGCCAAAGGCAGACTTCATTTACATGCTGCACACAGAGGCAGCCAGAGGCAGGGCAAAGCATAATAAAGGACGAGGCAAACAAATGGCGACAGAGAGAAAGAGCGAGAGAGAGGGGGAGAGGGAGAGAGAGAGAGAGAGAGAGATTATGCCAGACAGGCGGCAAGTAAATGTAAATCGCTTTTGCTTAGCTGCCTTAACCGTCTGGTTAGCCCGGAGTAAGTATTGAAAGCCCAGTTATATGCCAGGACCTTAAACTTGTCCTGATTAGTTAAATAAATCTCATTGCAGGAATAAAGTGTTTTTAAATATGATTATATAATATAATAAGATATCTTAAGAAATCATTATATTTAATATAATTTGAATTTGTTTTGTGAAATGTGAAATAGAGCTTTAGGTATAATTTCATGTTTAATTACTATGCACAAGTCAAAGTTGACGCTGTGGGGGTGTTCGGGAGATGTTTTACTGCTGAGCGTTCAAGCGGCAATAATGTTGCATGTCATGCAGCTACACACAGCACACACACACACACAGAGATATCCACTCACGCACGCTTGCACATTATTGTACATGATTGCAGCCTACATTAATTTCGACTCAAGCAGATGTAATTGTTGTGTCGTGTCAATGCAGATTATCAATTGACAGGCAGCGGGTGGGCGGTGCGCTGCGAGGCGAGGCGTGGCACACTCACAGACCTCTGTCAAATACGTTTCTATTTTTAAATACGCTTTAAATTGTAAGCATATTTCAAGTACAGTTGCATGTGGCATGCAGCATGTGGCATTTGTCAGCTGAGAGTCTGTTTTTGTGTCTCGCATTGTAATTATCTGAGTGGGTCTCTCTCTAATCTAATGTTTTGTTTTTTTCTTTTGCAGCTGTGCACAGATTGGTATTGAGATTGAAATTGATTATTTTACAAGAGACGCAGCATGCTGGCTGCTTCACCTACACAAATGATGTCTGTGTGGTAATTAGCTGAAGACTTCAACAGTTTTAAGTAGCTGCAACTTTGGCTCCTCTCTGCTCACTAATAAACATGTTGTGCGACTTTTCATTGTGCTTAAATTCAATTGTCGTTTTCATGGTCTGCCTCACAATTACGAGCTGGAGAAATTAAAAACTTTGTTGCTTTAGCACATGGCAAAGCATGTGGGCAATGTAAATCTGTGGAATGCCAAGATTCAGGGTATAATGGTGCTCTTGGCAGCCACTCACTGACTCACTGGCTATCTGACTATCTGACTATCTGGCCATCTGTCAATCTGTCTATCTTTATCCTTTTGTCTGACTTCTGGGTGTCTGTGTTGTTGAAAATTTGCAGTAAGCACTGTGAGTGCGAGCACTTTGTCTTCAAAAGGACGCCTGCTGACCGCACAAGCTTTAGAAATTTCCATTTAAAAAATGTCCATGCTCGGGTGCCTGCATTTGTGTGCTCCTTCTGCTTTAGTTTGATTCAATTTCCAGCAAAAGCCACATTATATGCCAGATTGCTGAAATGCTCCTTTGCATTGAAAGCATTTCGAGTGCATCTGATGGCACTGGCTATATATTATGACTTTAACAGTCGAAAGATAAGGCAAAGACTAAGTAGGGTTTGGGAAAGCGTAGTTTCTTACAAAATTGCAAATGATATGTTAAGATACAAAATATATGAAGCTATCAACTTTTTTCCAATGAAAAATAGCTTTAATTAAGATATCGATTCAATTTGATCTTCATCAACATTGCGTATACGTAATATTAGTTTAGGGCTAACCCATTTTTTCAAATAAAATGCAAAAATATATACATTTTTGCTGTCGCTCTACTGCAATTGAATGAGGTATTGATCAACATTGCGTATACGTAACATTTGCTAGAAATCCTTTCAGTATATGCC
Organism: Drosophila gaucha; assembly: GCA_035045545.1. NCBI lineage: Eukaryota > Metazoa > Arthropoda > Insecta > Diptera > Drosophilidae > Drosophila > Drosophila gaucha. Next base: position 2,211,186 of record JAWNOY010000366.1, on the reverse strand, counting down.
TGGCAGTTGTTTACATTGCAAACTGCAAATGATATATAAAGATCAAATATATCGAAATGATAAACTTTTTTCCAATTAAAAATAGCTTTAATAAAGCTTTCAATTCAATTTGAACTTCATCAACATTGCGTATACGTAATATTAGCTTAGGGGTAACCATCTTTTTCAAATAAAATGCAAAAATATATACATTTTTGCTGTCGCTCTACTGCAATTGAATGAGGTATTGATCAACATTGCGTATACGTAACATTTGCTAGAAATCCTTTCAGTATATGCCTGGCAGTTGTTGAAAGCAGCAATGTAGTAAGGGGTTTTTCTTTTTTGTATTTTTGGCGTTGAGTACATTGATCGCCTTTTTGGGCAGGACTGTGGCAGATAGCATGACACGGTTTGGCGTCAAGTGACCCTTGAGATGCCAAAGTTAGTCAGAAAAATGCCAGCTATTCAGCAGCTGTGCTGCTGAGATTAAATGCCAATGGGCAATCAACGCATGCCAAAGCGTCTATCAAATGCCCACATTGACCGGTTATAAAAGGCGGCCAGATATCGGCTGTCTGTTAGCTGAACATGTCATCGAAACGTTAGCCAGACGGAAACACTGACGGAAGCAAATCAGGAAGGAAGCCACTGAAATTCCTAACAATACTTTGACATTTCATTTCAAAAGCCACGCCCCCAGCAGCAGCAGCAGCAGCAGCAGCAGCACAGCAACGTTCAGTCAGTCAGTCAATTGGAGAAGCACATCCATCCAGCTAAATCCCAACATTGAGAGAGAGCATTGGCAGCATCTTTGACTCGGGCGGGAGCTGTCGCATCGACATCTGCAATGAATTTGTTTTGCCCTGTGCCCCGCCTACAACTTGGCACGCATTTTTGTTGCCTTTGCCATTGCCATTGCCTTACATACTCTATCTAAGGGTATAACACAAATGCCAGCAAATTTGTGCCAGAAATCGAAGAGCGATTCATGTAAAACGAATTTAAGAGAGTTTTTTATAAAGATATATATTTTTACAGAGTTGCAAGTGTATTCAGTTGTCGGCTGCTCTTTGTCTTTTTTTCATTATTTTTATTTGCTTTTTTTGCTTTTTCTCATTTGCGCTTGTTATTGTTTGGCATACTTGACTGAGTAAGCAAATTGTTTAAGATTGACAGCTGCCTGGGTGCAAGCCACAGAAGCACGTTATATATGTATATATATATATATATATATATATATGTATATGCCGTGCCGGACTGTAGTTACTATCGATGTGATTTGAATGCCGTAATGAGGCCACTGGCAGGACTCGAGACACGGTCTCTCCTTCATACGCATTGGCCGATGGGCCTCGGCGTTGCCAATAAATTTCAGTGGCATGATTCATCATTTTGTTGTTGGTGGCGGCAAAGGCGAAAGCCACTTTCTACGCCAGCTCGCGTCGCTGAGCTTTGCGCCAAGTGCAAGATTGTGGCCTATATGTGTAGGGGCAGGGTTTATGCCGCGTCGTGCGTTTCCTAAACGGAATTTGCAATAAATTAGAAATTACTTTATAGTTGTAATAAAAAATTTAAATTTATGATTTCAAGCGAAGCCAGCAGCTGGATAGCAAAGACCTGCTAGAATCTGAATCGGAACCAAAACTGTACTTTTATTTTAAAAGAGCTGAAATTAAGATATTCTATACCCTATACACATTGATAATGGGTATAGGTAAATATAATAAATTTATAGCAAGGATAGTAAGTTAACTAAAAACAAATTTTCTTTTGGTTTCTTCACATTCAACACATAAACACAAGCCTATCATGAAATATCACTAATTCAATTTTTATGGACATTTTTTCTAACTTTTCTTAAACATCAAAAAATAATTTAGTTTTTTTTTTAAGAATACCTTTAAATTTTTGTGGTTTTTTTTTAAAGTTCAACGCTTTTAAAATAATTGAAATACTTTGCATACTTAAGATCTTCAGTTTCATATAAACTCCGTTAGAATCTAAGCAAATATGTATGTATGCATATCGATATCGATATCGATTATAACAGACTTTTTGTTAATGTTATCGAAAATTTGAGGGAAACACATTTTCCCCCTTTTACCTGATTAACCAATCATCTATATATTATCATCTATATATTGTAAAAATTTAACAGTTCTATAACAGAAAACATAAATTGTTGTATAAGTAGAGTAGTTCTCGACCTATTTTTAGAACTTTAAATTAAATTGCAAGAACACATGTTATCAGGTTATCAACAAGTGAGGCGCATAAACAAGACAAGTGTTTTTCTGCCCGCTTCCCCCTACTGTGTCCTGCGCCCGACGCCCTACTCTCCCGGGCATGGGCCAAGCAAAGGCACAGCAAAGCAACAATCGATTTTCTTGGCTTAAGTCGAGTAAAACTCAACCTTAAAAAAATACGCTTAAGTTTTATTGTATTCCAATCTCATTAACTTCTTTTATTATTATTTGTATTTTGCTTGCCTCCATGCCCTCCATACACTCACACAAACACACACGCACGTACACTTTGCTGCTTTTGCTTTACTCCCTCTGTTCGCTTTCTTCTTTCTTCTATCCCATATTTCTGTTTTTTTTTTGTTGCTGCTTTTTTGCTTTTGCTTCAATTTACGCGCAGCCTTTGTCCCTGTTCATGTTGTTGTTGTTGACTGTTGCTGGCAGCGACGTCGACAGCAGCGCTTGACGCATGTGACCAACCAAAAGTTAGACGTGTGTCTGTGTGTGCGTGTGTGTGTGTGTGTGCGAATAAAATCGCATAAAATAAAGCAATATCCTTCACTTATTTGACATTTTGGGCCAACATTAATGAGGCTTGTTGCTGTTGCCGTTAGTGTTGCTGCCGTTGCTGCTATTGCTGCTGCCACATTTTGGCATCTTGACATCTTTGGGGCATCTTGACGGCATTTACGCTTTAAATTCAATAAATATGCCAATCTGATGATTAATGAGCCAGCCCCCACCATCGTGTCCATGACAAACAGAATCAAGGAACGAAGCCGATTTTGTCTAAGCCCAGCCGTTCGGGGCATTAAGTATACGCACCGCATTTTCACGCATCTCAAAATTAGTCATCAATGGCGACATAAGCCAACGACACGCCCCTCAACTCCATGCCATATCGTCCGCAGCCAAACCCTTATGATTGCATATTTTGCATTTTGATTACTCAACTGCGCAGCGGCTTCTGTCTCCTCGCCTAAATCCCTGACATCATTAAGGGCCCAGCCTCTAAGCCTGTTTTCTTTTTTTTTTTTCGGAGCGGGTCGAAGGTCCATCGGCAGGGACACAGCCTCAATATTCGTGCTGTTAGCCAGCACAAACTGTTTGCACATGCCTCATCCGCCTTTCTCGTCGCCTGCTCTCATATTCTCGTCGTCATTCTCATTCGCATCATGGCTGTCAGTTCGCCTGTTTGGCTTTTGTTGCATTTTGCATACTGTACTTCGATTTGCATAATCTTAAGCTTTTGCACTCGCCAGGGGATTTCACACAGCACACGCCCCAATACAACAAATCGCACACACAGACACAAATACAAACACACACACACACACACGCAGTCTACATTTCAATTTTAGCTTCTGTTTTCATTTCAGTCCCATGTCGAGACAATGAAAATATTTGACAGCATCTTTAACTGAGCATAAACAGCTGCAACAGCAACAGGAAAATCAGACGGAACGTGTCCATTTAAATGTATATAGATTTCTGTTTGTGCGTACAAACAAAGTAGTATAAGTTGAAAGCATTTGCATAATCCCACACTAACACACATATATGCACATATATGCACATATATATATATAGCCAGCATTGCGAATAGTCAGCTCAATGTATAATTGGCTGAATTCGAAATCTGTGCACATATTTAATATGCAGTAAATTATTTTAATTATGTTCAATCACAGCTGTTAATTGGCTATCGTATAATAAACAAATCATGCTAAGCATCTTAGCATAAATATTTCAAATTCTCTTAAGTTCCTTAATACATAAACTCTCAGCCTTGGGGAAATAAAAGCTAAGCCGGATTGCATTAAGGAAACACTTTAAATTCTTGCCAGGGAAATAAAATGGAAGAAACTCTGTTGATTAAGGAAAATATTATTTTCAGCTGCATTTTTCAAAGATAAAAAGCTAAGTTCGTATAGTTCCAATAGGAACCGTATTATTAAGTAAATTAATTAGCCCAAAAAGCAAAAAGCACTTCTTATTATACCCTGAACTTATTGACAAAGGGAGCTTCTGTTTGTTTAAATGTATGTTACACGCAGAGGGACGCATGGTGGATCTTTCAGAGAAATATGTTCTTAATAGGGAGTAACGACCTAGTCGATCTAGCCCTGTCTGTCTGTCCGTTCGTCCGTCTGTCTGTCTGTGTGCGGGGCCGCCCGTCCATCTACCCATCCGTCCGTCCGTCAGCCCATTAGCCCGTCTATCCATCCATCCGTCCATCCGTTCGTCCGTCCATCCGTCCATCCGTTTGTCCGTCCGTCCATCCATCCGCTCGTCTATCCATCCGTCCATCCATCCGTCCATCTATCCATCCATCCATCCGTCCATCCATCCATCCGTCTATCCATCAATCCATCCATCCGTCCGTCCAGCCGTCCTCCATCCGTCCGTCCGTCCGTCTTTCCATCCTTCCATCCGTCCGTTCATCCGTCCGTCCGTCTTTCCATCCTTCCATCCGTCCGTTCGTCCGTCCGTCTTTCCATCCTTCCATCCGTCCGTTCGTCCGTCCATCCGTCCGTCCGTCCATCAATCCGTCCATCTCGCGTCGATGAAATATTTTAAAATATGTTCGAGTTATAGATGTAAAATGTCATGGCTACATTTGAATTTCAACAATATATGAAGCAAATGAATCGGAACTGAATATACGAACAGTTAATGATCATAACTCAAGCTCCAAGCACTGGGCAATAGCTACGTTCTCTGCTCATGGAATTGTGGAAAATATGCGTTTGTCCTTTGCTCGCAATCATAGAAATTTTGCAAAGGCTACGGCTATCAACAATGCCTGCTGCTCTGTCGTAGGAGTTGTCAACGAACACCAAAGCAATTATGAATCGGAACTGCAAAACAAACGTGGATACGAGCTGAAATATTGATAGCATTAGAGGACTGCTGGAGCATGCTCATACAACTTTTTTTGCAGCTACTTATGGAGAGGCAGCTGTTGTCGCATTTATCAATGGAATGCATAAACCTACACGCTCGCACGCACACATACAGAGGCGCACTCACACAGACACACATGGAGACACATGCATATATGCTGCGCTTCATGGTTAGCCGGCAAAGCCGATTAGTTGCCTAGGGAATTGGCCTGTAGGAGTACGTTTGCCGAGAGTTGGAACGCAGGCATGCTGTGCCGATCTCCAAGTGCTGGTCTCTTTCACAAAATTGGCTGCTCCCCACCGAATGCGGGCTGTTTGCCTCTGTGCTTGGGCCACACTGTAAAATATTTAGACGCCTACATTGTTTTCTGTAATCTGCTTTACTATTGCACACGAAAGGACGACGCGTCGTCTCTGTGTGGCGGCATATCAAAGGGGTGAGTGGGTGACTGGGCTAGTCCCTGGGGTGTACGCTTCGGAATATGCAGTGAGCCATGCGCTTTGTTAGTTTTCAATCAAGAGTTGTTTATCAATGTTGCAGGCAACAAAAGCTAATGGCTAATAATAAGCGCACAAACAAAAGGGGGACGACACAGGCACAGACGACGCGTAGCTATGGCCAACGGTTTTGCTTGGTGAATTGATGAAAAGTGGAAAACATATGAGAAATCATCATCATCATCATCATCATCGTCATCATCATCATCATCATCGGGACCAGTCAGCAAATGAGCGTTCGTGCTGCATGCGCTATTTATTAAGGGCGCAGCCGAAGCTGCGTATACGTAATGTGCGTCATGCACACGGCACAGGGCATAGGACAGGAAGCGGCTGCGCCTTAGCGCAGCTATTTCAACTGATTTTGTTGCCAATCGATCTGGGCCAACCCAATTTTGGCACTGGCATCCACACAACATATTTGGCTGCGCTCCAAGTTATTGGCATCCAAATGCAGCTGCCATCGAGGCTCCTGCAGCTTGTAGTTTTAACCCAACCCAAAACTGTGGTCAACATTTCCAGCACAAGCGCTGAGCACACGAGATCAATAAATGCCAACCAGGCAACGAAAATAATAACAAGATATTTGCGTTGGCTTTATATGTATACGAAATGGTCTGTAACAGAAATCTCTCTTAGCCCAATTTGATGCCAGGCCACAACAATGTTGACCTTAACGTTGAGGCAATTCCACCTGACAGCGCTGCCCTCCGTCTCTCATTCCCCAAATTGTTGATTCTATAAACCTTACTAAATTCAGAGCTGGCAAAGCTTAAGCTTAATCGAATGCCTTTGGAGAATGAGAATATCCAATAATCTATAATTATGAAGCTATAAAATATGCTAATTTAAGAGCAATTGACTCAAGAGATCTCTAAGTTTTACTGCTATGAACTTTACTTCTGATCAAAAATTGCTCTAATAGCAAAAATTAGTATAAGCTTTTTTTTTTAAGCATATCTAAGAAGAAGTTAAACTCTTTCCACATTACAACTAGTGTATTAAGCCGCCGCTTATACCCCATTTAGTGCGCATATTGATCACAAGCAGCTATAATATGCGCCAATTGAATTCATATATTGTATTTATGCACTTACACTGTCTTAAAAATATTAAAGGGTATCTGCTAGCTCAGCGCTTTTATGTATACTACACATTTTCTTTCAAAATATTTGTTAAATCAGCTAATTCGAGTTGAGCAAAGCTTTTTACTGAATACCCTTTTAATAATCCCTACTACTTTATATACCCTTTACACACGCGCGATTGCAGGGTATTTAAGCTAAGTGCGACAGCGAAATCAAAATCCCAAATCCAAATTGAAAGCAATTGCGCTCGAGATGTGTTTCGAAAAAAGAAATGGGAAATCACAGCGGCGTTTAATGGCAGCACGCACCAGCTTACACACACATACACACACGCGCTCACACACATACATATTTACTGTATAAGTTCAGTGGAATGCCAGACAGCTGGGTGTCATGCGAGCGAAGAATTTGCGGGAGTTATTGCGCCGCTTAAAGCCGGATACAATTTGGCTCCCAAAATAGAAATAGACGAAACAGATTTTTGGCCAAAACATTTTCGTGACTGTAAGCGGGCATTCAATTAATTATTGCCAAATTAAACGTAAAATATCAAAAGCTATTTATAATGCTAGCGAATCATTCCATTCAACTTGTCGTGCAGCAGACCGAAGCGCGCGCCAGCTGCTTGACTGTGAAGGCGGATTCCGTGAAGGCAGTTAAATGGGCACGTGTCCTAGATTCGCGTGTATGTGTGAGTGAGTGGGTGTGGGTGAGTGTGAAAAGCCTACGGAAACGGAAGCGTCATGGAAATCGTAGACATGTCGTCAATGTCACAAGCTAAACAGCGCTAACAACACAGAGGAAGTACCACAGGCAACAGCAACAACAGCAACATTAACGACGCCTTGTTGTTGCCTCAGCATTCATCATCACCTGTACTGGCAACACCTGTGGGCTATGGACGCTACGAGCGCTGTCAACGACATCAGAAAGCGACTGTCGTCGTCGTCGGCGTTGCTGGGGCTTGTCATAAGCAGCAGACAGCGTGCCAAGCAACAATGTTGCCCATTGCTGTTGCTGTTGCTGTTGTTGTTGTTGTTGTTGTTGTTGTTGTTCATCTGCTGCTTGGCGCGAGTCCTTGGTAGTGGCTTTGGTTTGATGGCTTGGCAAGCGAGAGCGCGGCTTCAACTCATAAAATCTACCTAATCCACTTAGGCGCAATTAACGCTAATAACATCATGTAGTTAGACACGTGGGCACATATACAAATGGGCGTGGCAAAAAGGCAGTGATGGGGGGTTGAAGCAGATTCAGGTATACGATACGCATGTATAAGGTCTTGTTATGTCAGCTGCACACGCGCTCACACACATGCCCACACACACCCACACCCACACACACACACACTCACACATGCACACGCATGACTCTTAGAAGATTCTGTTGCCTGGCACTCTCGAGTGCCGAGCTTCGAGTTACTTTGACTTTGTGCAACGCTGCCTCAGCTAGTGCACCACGCACGGCTCTAATTAGCTGCCGTGGCATTGGCATTGACAATGACCGTGGCCGTGGCAGTGGCAGTGGCAGTGGCATTTGAAATGCTGCCTGATGTTGGGTAATCCGATGAGAGGTTGCGTGGCCGTTGCTCAACACTCAGCGGCAATTTCAAACTGAATCAGAGCACCTTACTCCCTCCTTCCTTCTCTCTTTTGTTCCCTCTCTCTCTGATCTTTCTGGCTTTGTGGCTTGGGCTGCGGCTGACCACCATTTGTCAAAAATCTCTGCATTTTTGTGATTCCAAATCAAGCAAAGCATATTTTTATCAAAGTGCATATTTTTGTGCTGTGACAATATTTACAATTTTTTTGTCTATAAAATAAATATGTAAACATTGCTTTTTAAATAATATTTATGTGTGACAAATAAATCAGAGTGCATTTATGCCCAGTTTCCAATTAAAAGTGGATCAAAGGAAGTTCCGGTTAGCTGCAAATGCTTGCGACAGAAAGCTGAAAGCAATTTCTGTATCTATTGGCATTTTGAGAAAGGCTTAGCTTAGGTATGTTTGTCTGTCAGTCTGACCATCTGCCCATATCGAGTCTTAAAATATGAGTCGGGTATGTTACAATATTTCTTTAGGACTGCAAAATAATTTTTAAATATTTTTAAATTTAGTTGAGCGCTGCATTAAGGGTATTTTCTAGTCAGGCAGATCTAGATTTATATTAAAATAAATATACATCATTTCATAAAAAGTTCTCTGAAGTACTTTAAAATTTCGTTCAGTGCTGTCTTTAGGGTATTTTCTAGTCAGGCAGATCTAGATTCACACTCGAAAAGAAATTAATAAAAAATACATGAATAAAACAAACAGTTTCTAACTAGCTGATGGAATTCCATAGAAAGATATCTAAAGTATTTTTAAATTTAGTTCCACTCTGCATTCAGGGTAGTTTCTAGTTGGGCAAATCTGTATTCATGCTCAAATAAATAAAACATAAATAAATTCATATCAAATGCAGCATAAATTAAAAAGAAAAGCTGTTGCTTAAGTCACCAGGGAAATGCTCTATGGCACTCCACAATATGATATTTAAAGCTTAGGGTATTTTGTAATCGGGCAAATCTGTATTCATTTTCAAATAAATAAAACATAAGTAAATTTTAAAATTATGACAGACAGCCTATGAGATGAATATAAAATGCAGCATGAACTAAACAAACAGTTGCTTGTTTGACCACCCAAAGGCATTCCACAAAAATACTTCTCAAACAAATATGTTTACACATAGGGAGGCATTTATATTAATGGTGATAATAAAAGTGTTGCAGCGTTGCCCTGCTTTGGCGTGCTTGTAATTTGGCAAATTGTTTTCTAAGAATGCGCTGTTGTTGATTGCTTGGAAAGTGTGTTGCCATCAGCGGAAATGGCGCTTGCGTTAGCTGCCGTTGCATTTTGCGCTAGCTAAGTTGCATTCCATTTATCAACTGTCTGGCGACATACGCGGCGTATGATTAATGCTCAGCGGATGCCAGTCAGGCGTCTCTCGCGCGCTTTCTCTCTCTCTCGCTCTGACTGTGTGTGTGGCAACAAAACGCAAAGCCAAGGGTGGCGACATTGCCAAATGGTCTGCATCAATCAGGTCGCACGGCCAGGAGCAAGCGCGATTGCTGTTGCTGAATGTGGGCCAACCCGGCGTATGCGTGATAATAATACCACGTTATAAATAATTGAGCCGCCTGCCCCAAGTGTTGCTAGCTATGCGGGCCTCACAATGCCCAAATTTTCGGTTCATACCTGTTTAGGAGTAGAGGGTGGGCAGGGTGAGGGTGGGGAGTGGGAGGACCATTGTTACGAATCAGGAAGCAGCACAGGATATCATTACAGCCGGCTCAAGTGGTTGTGGGCCCGGCTGCCTAATTACACATTAGCTGTAAACGTTTGCCATGCTAAATGACATTGAAGCTGTTGCCAATGTCACATCGCTCGAAATGGGCCAAATCCATGCGGCACAGTGGAGCAAAATAGTGTGCAACTGATCTGAATAAATATTGAGTTGTCTTAAAGTTTCCCTTTACAACGGCTTTAGCATTTATCTGCGAGTGTCAGCTGCATCAACTCAGTTTCATTAGGATTGCTCCACTGTGCGCTCTAGTGTGAGATCTAGCTAATATATGTAAAAAGAGAGTAAAAAGAGTATCACTACTTCAACTCATTTCATAAGCTTTGGACCACAGTGCGCTCTGTGGTGAAATCTATCTAAACATATAGATCGACTTGTATCCGTTACTCCCAAAAAAAAAAACTGCTCAAAAATAATTATTATATATGCACATAACTCTATATTAGCTCAATTCCATAAGCTTTCTACTACTGTGCGCTTTATAATATTTATATATAATATATTTATAATTATAATATAATATGTAGATGGACTTTTATCAGCGACTCCCAAAAATACTTTCTATTAATATAATAAAAATGATAAGTATTCACCTAACTCTACTTCAACTAAATTTAATAAGCTTTGCACCACTGTGCGCTCTATGATGAGCCTTTTGGCGCTGTCTGCTTCTTGTGTTTCAGTTTTGGTTTCGCTTTCTGCTAAAATGAATGTTATTGCTCGTCGAGGCGTGCAGCCAGAAGTAGGCGTGTCTTCTTTGTACTCTCACACTCACACACACACACACACATACGTACGCACACACACAGTTTGACGACTGCTTCGGTCATGTCATTCAATGCGCTTACCGCCTCCGGCTTCAGTTCAGTGCTGCCACCTGCACCGCCAGCCGCTATCTTTTTTGCACCACCTGCCGGAATAGCTCCCGGGTCGTGTACAAACAATTTTTGCTTACCTCTGTATATATTTTGGGGCTGCCTTTTGCCTCTGAGAATCGTGCTTCGACCAGTCGGCACTGCCCACTGACCAGCAAAACAAAAGAACAAAAAAACCAAAAATAACAAAAAAGATGCGAACGCATTGCACGTGAGGATTTCGGGTCATTGTGGAGCGTTTGGTTTTGCGCTGAGACACGCAGTTTGGCGTATTCGCAAATCGCTTTATCATCAACACCTGTATTGAAACACTTGGCTGGATGGAGGCGGACCGATGACTAGAGACTCGCCTGCTTAGCTATTCTGATGGGCTAGTGATATGGGTCCCTTAGCGGCATTACCATTGATATGTTTACGCTCGTCAGCCTTGGCCTTGGCTGCCTTTCGTCATGTTTGTTCGCGTTTTGGGTTCGGCTCTGCCATTCACTTTTGCCTGACTTCATCTTTCTTTGTATGCGTATGAGTGCCTGTGTCTCCGTGTGTGAGTGTATGTGTGTGCGAGAGCAAAATGTTTGCATATTTCTTATGCGCATTTCTACGCATCAACGGATTTGCGCCTAAAATAACACCGCACACGTACATTATATATTTATATACATACATGGAGCATTGCGTACTGGTAAATTGCATGCAAAGAAATCGCAAAGTGATGCCAACTTTCCAATCATCTTCCTGTTGTTATACCCTGGCTCTAACATGCGCATGGGGACTTTAATTTCAGAATTCGTTTTTGTTTATGTGCTCAAGTGCAGCTGCTAGGGTATTCGATAGTCGTTGCTTGTTTTTTTTGCTTTGAAATTGCCAAAATGGTGGCAATTTGGCATATTTTATCATTTATTTGTAGATGTAGCTGCTGACTCCCCTTTACGCATTTTGCTCCATTTGAATACGCTATATAGGTTAGATTGGGTATATACATGTAGGGGAAGGTAGACTCTGTAAAGGTTTCGGGACAAGACATAACTAGCCAACTCTGTTTTAAATATAGTACAGGGTAGCTTGTGGTCGTGCTACACTTGTGAGTGCCCCTTAGCTTGTTCTTTCAATATTTCGAGAGCTATATTTATTTAGCTTGTTGCTTTCAGGCAAAGCCTTTGAGTAGTTTATTGCTCGATGCGGCACTTGTGGCTGTGGCATCAATTTGAGCGATTTGCCAAATTCGGTTCGAAGGCAACAAATCGAAAATGACGTCAATACAATTTGTCTGCGGTTTTGGTTTCGATACAATTTGAATTCGCATCTGTCATTAAATTCACTGAATATGGAGAAGAAAAAAATCTTTAAAATCCGTATCGAAGCTCGAGTGCAAAGTCCAAGATTCCAGCTGCTTGGTCTGGCACAAATTTCAGTTGAACACAAACTGAAATCCTTTTTTGCAACTTGTACATGAATAAAATCAAAGAGGAATTCAGCTCAGCTCAAGTTTATGAAGTACAATAGCGCAGAGTATAGCACGCTCTTGCGAAATAAAATGATATCTTCATACATATATCTCCTATTGGCCAGCTGATTGTTGTTGAATTCTGCTGACCTGGCCAAGGTCGGGGCTATGGGCTAAGGCTATGCCCTCTTCCTTATAGACTTATGTATATTTTCCATTAGCAGACGCTTACAGCTCTCCAACTTCAGCTGGCAGCTGGGTGGGGTGTTTCTGGAGTAGATAGGGATAGCAAGGTTAGGGTCTGGTCTGGTATGCTAGGCCAGGGCAGGGGCGAGTGCAGAACTTACATTATGTATGTAGAGCTGATGCTGCGCAACGATAACAAACAATTCTTTAGCCACCCACGTGCAACTTCATTGAACAGGAAACTCGTAAAACGGCGAGACCCAAATACGCCCAGCACTCACACACACACACACACACACGCACACACAGAAACTTAAAGATACAATTTGGCGCGGGCTGCGTTTGAATTGGGATTAGGATTAGGCATGCTTAAGGCGAGAGTCGTGCGTATGGCGAGCAAGCGGCTTAGCTACCTTCAATACTTTGGGTTCCGCCAACCACTTGAAAGTTTTTCTTTTTAATATGGCATCCAGTTTGGGCTGGCCGAAAGAAAGGAAAAAAAACACCCGACCCCGGACACCCGTTCGGATGTTTGATTTGCGTGCAAACGCGTTTTGCATTTCGTATATTTTTCTACCTGCAGCATTCGAGCATCTCTTGCTAACAAAATACGTCCGCTCACCTGTCACCTCTCGGCCCCCTCCCCTTTTTCCCATCCGCTCCCCACTCAATGGTTGCAATATAAATGTTGGCGCCAGCGCTTGCCATATTATTATTTTTATTTTATTTATTTTCTTTCATTTTTTTCCTGCCACTGGGTCGCGAGCACTCGAATGGGTTGTGTCCTTCGCAGCGTTCGCTTTCGCGCTGGTTTGACCCAATGACTCCGTTTCTATATTTGTGGCGTGGCACAGACTCCGTGGCGCTGCCTGGCTGGCTGCTCCAGTTTGTTGCAAGTATTTGGCAATGTGTCGCCGCAATGATGGGCATGAGCAGCTCGTAAAGTGTTTCTCGTCCTGCTGCACATTTTCATCATCTTCTTCGCCGCTTGCCAATCGGAGCAACTTTTTTTTGGTTGCGGCAGTGCGAATGCTCTTATCGCAGCAATTTAAACAAGTTCAACGAGTCGTGGACAACAAATGTGTGTGTAGAGAGAAACAGAAATATATTCAGAAGAAGAGAGAGAGAAGCGAATAGAGAGTGAGATAGATAGATAGGGAGAGAGAGAGAGAGAGAGCGAAACATAACAACGTATGTGTACACAAACGTAAATACATTGCAGCTTCCCCTGCGAAAAGCTCAACATTAACTTATTCAGCAGCAGCTTTTAAGCTTTTTCTCGAGCTTAAAGCCACGTTAGGTGCGTGCATTGGCTTAAAGCTGAGCTGAGATATGGCATTCCGCCATGGTTTCGTAATGCAATTGCAATTTTAATGCAGATACATATAGTTTCCTCTGATTTTCCACGCCACCAAGAGGCATATATATGTATATCATTTTTTACCAATCTATAGAAGAGGAACCCTGTCAAATAAAACTTTTCACCCTGCTGCTCATTTCTGCTTGCTTTGTACTTCCGACTGGCCCCGTAAGGCAAAGATTTTAAGGCACTTCAATTTATTTTTTCAGAAACCCCTTCTCACATTTTCATTTTTTGTTGCATACTTTTCAGCGGAGAAATTAAAGCACTGCAAGTAAGCAGAAATATCAGATAGAAAAATAACTTTAACTCGGCTATATGCTTGCTCAGGACGTAAGCACATAGTGCGTTTGTTGCGTGAGGACCATCATAATCAATCCCCATCAAAATAATATGGGCTCATTTAAGGATCCAGAACTTGTGATATTTCAGCTGCAAGCCAGCTGCAGCAGCCAAGGAAATCTACTCAAATACAAATTCCCAATATCTTTCAGCCCGCAAGCACGACTTATATGTTCTTTGGTCAATTGAAAGTGCTATAGATACCAATTTGTTTGAATTTTTACCTGCCGGGATACGCAAGGATACAACCGAGCTATTACATATTTTCTGTATCAGAAGCGTCTAAATGTCTCGGTTCTTTAAGGGAGTCTTGTCCTTCTTGCTTGAGCTTTGGTATATTATATATATGGTATATGTCATAAGCACGTTTTGAATATTTCATTATGCAGGTATACCTGATGCCAAAGTTCAAGAGTTCAGGGTATCTTCTAGTCCAGCACTCTTTGTTTTAAATGATAGAACTTTCGCTTTAATCAGTTTGGCATCAGTTACAGCCAGGACAAACACTTACATATATATACCAAGCTGATAATAATAGTTTATTTAGTTATATAATTTAATGGGAATAGGGCTCTTGCTTTGATTCAAAGGAAAATATAGTAATATTTATACACTTTCGACTCCCACATTGAAATGACCTGGATTCAGCTGGAGGTGCAACTGCAACTGCAACGGCAACGGCAGCTGCGACTGCAACAGCGAGTGCTTACATAATGAGGTTGGCCGGCGCATACTTATACACAATTATGGATAGCTGGAGTCCTACTCATATGCAAGTGCCGCTTCAGCTGTGGAAAAGTAAACATGGAGACTGCAAAATGGAAAATGGAGATTCATGGCATGAGCGAGGCGGCGTCTGCAGTCGACCTATTAGCTAAGCTCTGTGCAACTGGCAGCATCAAGTTGAAGATGAAGCAATAAATTTTGTAGCTGAACAAGCCGCAGAGAGAAGACCCCCAGCGACCTGAGCTGGAGCCGAGCTGAACTCGAGCCCCCAAGTTGGGGGCCCTTGCGGAAGCAAAAATCTAGCGAAAAATCTGGTTGCATTGTCATTGCAGCTGCTGCGGCTTTCTGCTTTCGCGTTGCATGGTGTCGGTTGCAGGCAGAAGATGCCACAACTGCGAGCTGCTGGCAGCTAGTTAGCTGCTTAGACAATATTTGCACATGCCAGCCAAGTTGCAAGTTGCTCATGACAACTGGCAACTCGATGCCGCAACGTGAGCAGCTCGCGGTGAGGTTGCAAGGTGTGAGGCAAGCAAGCTGAGCAGCCAGTTACTCCTGCGACTTTTCCGGTGGCAAACAAGATGGGCTTATCCATAAAAGCTACTGCGTAGCTAACTATCTGACCGTGGCTAACTGTCGCCGAGGAGTCGCCACTCGCCACTTGCCGCTGCGCCTCCTGCGGCAACAGTTGATTCAACAAATTAATGTTGCAAATTGTGCATAAGAAATTACCAAAGCCAAATCGTAGAGTCATAAAAACATTAACGCCGGCAGCTCGAAGCTTGCCCCAAGCAAATGCCGATTCGTCTAGACAAGCTGCAGACCCAGTTTGAGCCACGGGCTTAGTCAGCGATTGGATGTGGGATTGGGACTTGGACTTAGACTCAGATTCAGATTCCAATTTGGATTGCAGCCCAGTTGAGCTTGCTCCGACTCATTTGCAGCCAGGCACACGCACAGTGGGCGAAAAACCTGAAATGAAAACAGTAAAACTCTAAGCATGGGATAGTCAATATTTTTACAAAATACTACACACATGAAAAATGTTTAAGGCCATATAAGCAGCAGGCTGTCTATTGTAATTGCAGCAATTGGTGGTAAAATATTAAAGGCATATCTAAAATCACATTGCTCTTAGGAGCTAACAAATGAAAGTAGAAAACACTGAAATAAATTTTAAAAAATTTATATAAAAACTATGAATACTAATTCAATCAATGCAAAACAAATAAATTAATTATAATTATTTTATTTTATTTTTTTTTTGACAAAAATTTGATTTAAAAAAGTATTCAGCTAGCATTAATGTCAACTTGATATAGTTTTACATATTATTGTTAATAATTTACCTCAAACATTTCACTAGTGTGATAGGGTGATAAATTTGAAAAATTTACATATTTACAGAAATTTATTTTAAAAAAAATCATTAAGTTGAGATGGAAAAATATTAAAATAAATTAGATTTTTTGATAATTACCATTCAGTAACATAATTACTTACAATTTGAATAGAGTTTTTGTACCACTGTGCGGCGTCAAGCAGCTGTTCGGTGATTGCGAATTGGTAATTGAATAAATAATTTTTAGCCATTGTGCGCAGATTTGCATGTTCAATATTTCATATTGTACAAGTGCCCATGCAACAGGTTCTTAATTTATATCTATACACTCTCTTTCGTGGGTAATATAATTTGTAGATGAATTATGTGGCGCCTCGATAAACATGCATGCTCGATCGTTTGCAGCTTATGCGAGTTTTGGGTCAGGTTTGTGGACTTTGGCTTTGGAAAACAAATAAGTTCATAAAACTAAAGCTGACTTGAATTAAATTTACTGAAATTTAAGTTATTATATATTTATATATATATATGTATATATATATATATATATATATATATATCTGTCTCTATTATGCAAAGGCTCAATTTCTCAGACAGAGTATTTAA
The DNA here is from genome assembly GCA_035045545.1 of Drosophila gaucha. Taxonomy (NCBI): domain Eukaryota; kingdom Metazoa; phylum Arthropoda; class Insecta; order Diptera; family Drosophilidae; genus Drosophila; species Drosophila gaucha. The sequence goes on along the minus strand of JAWNOY010000366.1, from coordinate 2,194,250 downwards.
TCTTCGGCACTTGGCATTTAGCTGCTGTTCTTTCTAGTCAGCAATTCCTTCTTCTGCGAGTGATTTTTAATTATTTTTATGCTTTTCATGAGTTATTTTGTTTTTGTTCGGCGGCAAGGGTCTTTAACGCCAACAGCTTTTAATTGCTTTGGCAGCCATTCACTTTTGTATTCGCCCACAGCCATAGTGTGTGGTGTTTGATGTCACTTGCTGTTGCTGTTGTTGTTGGAGAATCCTTTTGCAATCGTAATTCACGTTCGATTGCCAAAGAATTTGTCCGTCGGTCAGCTCCTTGGCTAACGGCTTAATTAATTGGCGTTTCGTGTTTGGTCATTTTTTTGCTGCCAATTGCCTCATTTGCATTCGCTTGCCACACTGTGCGAGTTATCAGTTTGACAAGCAACTAAATTGCACTTCAACATGCACTCAGATGCGCTGACAACCATTTGCAGCCAAGTCGAGTCAAAGTAAACAATTGTGAGGCCTTAGGTTTACTGCTTGTATGTTTTTTTTAGCTAAATCAATTAGAATGTATGCACAAGTTTAGATATGCAAAGAGCTTAGTTAAATAAAATTAAAATTTTACGTTTAGCTTGAAAATGCCAGAACTTCCATAAAAATTATGATAAAATTTTAAGACAATTTGAGTTTATGAAAAAAAAAGAAACAAATTGATTAAGATAAGTCAAGAAATTTTAACTTTATACGTAATACTCCAAGCCTGCTTGATTAATTTGCAATGGAAATTGAATGTAGAAAAAAATGATATAGTTGGCATCGGAATTTGAAATTGATTTCAAGGGATCAAAGTAGCCGGGTAAAATTTCATCATTTTTTTTCAGGAAAGTCTTCTTAAGGGCAGAGCTCAGACTTTCAGAATCAGAACTGGTTGTACATGTGTACAAGCAAAAGTAAAAATCTCGGAAAAAAATTTGGAAAAAAATAAATAAAAATTTTCTCAGAAAAAATTTCGGTTTGGCCTCCAGTTGTAGTAAAATAAAAGTAAATCAAATTGAACAGTAAATTGCGATTGAATTGGAGTTCAACCAGTTTCAGGTAAGCATTGGCAACTGCAATAAATATTTGCATCCGATTCCCTAATAGATATTATAGAAGACTGATTCAGAGGACTGCTGCCGGACAATATGAGAAGCAAGATATCGTTGCCGGCTACGTTTTAGATATATTTGTTAGATAAGCCTGTATAATGGGTAGAGGCAAGGGCAAGGGAAAAGGAAAGGGAAAGAAGGGAAAGAAGGGAAAGAAGAAGGCAACGATTATTGCACCACCTGCAGCCGTCGTCCAAGAGTGTCCACCATGTCCCGAGCCACCAAAACTGATACAGCCTTTGGATCCATGTCCCGAGTCAACCGGCCCTCATGATGTGCTCCGCGCACAGCCCAATCATTACCCGGCTTTGCTGCGCATACCGGAAACGATGGCCGTTGTTGGCTCCGAGAATGGATGCTACGATAGCATCTGTAAGCTACTGCGCGCCGGATTTCGCTGTGCGGAACGCGTCTTTGTTATGGCGCCCTGGGGCAACTATGTGGTATTCCGCTTCCACAACAACAATGATTTCATCTACTTCCTCTACGATGGCTGCACCTGCGACGTTAACAGATTCCGCTATCTGGACCTTAGCTGCGGCACCGCCGGCTTCCTTTTCTTCAACAACATGCACGACGTCATCAGCTACATCATACAATCACGCAAAACGCGCCTCTATCTCGAGAATCTCAACAAAATAGCAATCGACCAAATCGTCGAGGAATATGGCGCCGTCACATACACCCAGAAGGCCAAGTGCATGCGCTTCTCGTAGAAAATCATGGCTGCATGGCGACATACATATGTCACATATGGATAGAAACCATTCCTCCCATGTTTTCGGCGAACGCTCTTCACACTATGGCAATAATCGGTATAATCCGGCACAGTTATTTCTGATCCCAACAACGCTCTAATTTAAACTAATCAAATTAAATTGATTTCGATACAAAACTCACATGTAGATATCTATACAAAACTGTTCTTATTTTGAGACTTGGGGAGTAGCGAGATCTTTATCGAGCTATTCTATAAAATGTATTCATACAGATATCGAATTTGTATTCAGAATAGAGAATAGGGAGATCTGAAGAGAACTTCTTTATCGAGCTATTCTATAAAATGTATTCATATAGATGTCGAATTTGTATTCAGAATAGAGATTAGCGATGTATGTATTCATATACATGTCGAATCTGTATTCATTGTATTCAGAATAGAGAATAGGGAGATCTGAAGAGAACTTCTATATCGAGCTATTCGATATGTATTCATATACATATCGATGTATTCATTGTATTCAGAATAGAGAATACTGAGATCTGAAGAGAACTTCTATATCGAGCTATTCGATATGTATTCATATACATTTCGATGTATTCATTGTATTCAGAATAGAGTTTAGCGAGATCTGAAGAGAAATTCTTTATCTATGTATTCATATACATGTCGAATCTGTATTCATTGTATTCAGAATAGAGAATAGGGAGATCTGAAGAGAACTTCTTTATCGAGCTATTCTATAAAATGTATTCATACAGATGTCGAATTTGTATTCGGAATAGAGAATAAGGAAATCTGAAGAGAACTTCTTTATCGAGCTATTCGATAGTATGTATTCATATACATGTCTAATCTGTATTCATTGTATTCAGAATAGAGAATAGGGAGATCTGAAGAGAACTTCTATATCGAGCTATTCGATATGTATTCATATACATTTCGATGTATTCATTGTATTCAGAATAGAGTTTAGCGAGATCTGAAGAGAAATTCTTTATCTATGTATTCATATACATGTCGAATCTGTATTCATTGTATTCAGAATAGGGAATAGGGAGATCTGAAGAGAACTTTTTTATCGAGCTATTCGATAATATGTATTCATATGCATGTCGATCTACAATTCTGCTGCGGCATTTGAATTTGTATTCATCCCAAGCTCAAGTACGCATATCTTTTGATCTGTTTACATTCAATCAAATAAGTATGTGCATAGTTGTCTAACCTTGCTACCAGCAGCTCATTTGGTGACGCCAGCAGCAGCAGCAGCAGCAGCAGTTGCTTGGCATGTTTATGAGAATGTTTGGCTTTATGAAGTAACTACACGAATAGCAAATGCGAGCTCATTTGTGCTAATAAAGAAGCCAAAACAAACGGCAGTCATAAAGCAAATACTTATTGCAAGTGTATTAAGCATTTGGAGCAGCAGCGATTTCAATGTCTCTGTAGAGATGAAATCCAATGCTCTCAAGTGGGGCAACATGGCTCAAGAAAGATCTTGACTGCGAATGCGACTGAGCGAACCAATTGATTTTATTTTTTTTCCTCAGAGCCGAGCTCGTTAATTAAAACAACAATCGCTGCAATGTGACGGCGAGCAGGGCAGATTGCCATAGCCGCAGTCGCATTCAGATGTCGAGCGCGAGTTAATCGCGTTGTCAAGTGCTGCACTTGAGAGCCGAATAGCCCAAAGAGCCAAGACGTCGCATGTAATTGAGAAGAACTTGATTTGGTCTCTTGGTCTCTTTTTGTGTGGACCATCTCAATGGCTCCGATCCCCGTCGAAGTGCCGTGGGCGACGACACATTTCCAAATGCAATTCTTCGTCTCACTAACTGCGTAGGCGTTCGATTTCAGCTGCCGAGTTCTTGCTGCCCATTTGGCTGGCTATAAACTCGATAATTAAGTTGCCAGCGGCACCAGCTCATGTTAATGTCCATCATTCGCTCGTTTAATGTATGCAAATGCTGCACTTAATTCAAATTCAAATTCAAATACGAATACGAATTTCGTACTTGAAGAATTATTCATGGGTTTTCAGTAGTTGGCACTTGGTTTTTTTTTTATGTGATATGCACACAAATGAATTGATTATAAAGTGTCTTGTTAGTTTTTGTTTTTTATTTTGTATTTCTTTTACTTGTTAGCGAAACAACTTGATTGTTGAATACGCAAGCTGTCAATTGTTAACAATTCTACAATTAACCATAAAAACCTAGCATAAATTGTAAATAATTGTCCATTTAGACATTTAACTGATATACAAAAGAAGGAAAACAAGCGGAATTATGTAGAAGTATTAATATAGGGAATGGAAAGAAAAATAGAAAGCAAGAGGGAGAAAGAGAGAGAGAGAAGAAGAGAGCGACAGAGGAAGAGAGAAAGAGAGAGAAATAGAGAGAGAGGTAAAGAGAGGGAGAGGAAGAGAGAGATTAAGAGAGAGAGAGAGAATGAGAGAAGGAGGGAGAAAGAGGGAGGGAGAGAGAAGAAGATGAGAAAAGAGAGAGAGAGGAAGAGAGAGAGAGAGAGGAAAAAAAAGAGAGAGAGAAATAGAGAGAGAGAGGGAGGGAGGGAGAGAGAAGAAGATGAGAAAAGAGAGAGATTAAGAGAGAGAGACAGGAAAAAAGAGAGAGAAAGAGAGAGAGAGAGGTAGGAAGAGAGAGAGAGAGAAATAGAGAGAGAGGGAGGGAGGGAGAGAGAAGAAGAAGAAGAAGAGAAGAGAGGACGAGAGAGAAAAAGAATGATAAAAAGACAGATAAAGAGATAAAGACAAAAAGATAATGAGACAAAGAAAAAAACAGAGAGAGAGAGAGGGTGAAGAGAGATAGAAAAAAAAATAAAAACAGTGATAAGAAGAGAAACAGAGAGAAAGGGGATGGGAGAGAGAGGGAGAGACAGAGAGAGAGAGATAGAGAGAGAGAGAGAGAAAAAGGGGAAAACAGAGAGATATAGACTCAAAGACAATGGGATAAAGAGAGAAAGAGATAGATAAAAAGAGGTAAAAAGAGAGAGAATATGATAAAGACAGTAAAGAATAGGGCGAAAGAAAGTAGTCAAGAGAGAGAGAGAGAGAGAGAGAGAGAGAGAGAGAGAGAGAGAGAGAGAGAGAGAGAGAGAGAAAGAGCAGAAGAGCTAGAAAGTGAGGTTCAGAGGAGAGAGAGAGAGAGAGAGAGAGAGAGATTGAGAGAGGCAGATGTAGTGACAGCCATTTTGAGTACTTGAAGCTGGAAGGCTTGCAGAGCTTGTTACATTGTATTTTGTCATATTGTCAACAAGGTAATATATATGTATATGTATGAAGATATAAGTAGATATAATAATGCTTATAAATAAAAATGTATCTAGTTTAAAAATCATAAAGTTTCCGAGACGAATACTCAGACTTAACTTATTTGAGTCGGTTTGTTGCGCTATTTAAAATGCTATTGCTTCTATATGTGACATATATATATACATTGGGCATTTCTTGTTTTTATTCCGATACCATACATTTCTCATCCAACAACTTACTATGCATTGTATAAACTTGATTCGCATTTTCACGCCTAACCCAATTATTCCGTAATAAAAACCTTATCCAGCTATTCAATCGTTGTCTTCTGCCTAGGCTCACGTAACTTTTAATTGCCTCGTGGCCCGTCTTTGCATTGTTTTTGACTTGAAATGTTGTCTTGCTTGTTGTTGTTGTTGTTTGTCTTCTATTTTATGTGTGCGTTTGCCCAGTTCTCAGTCGTAAGCATTAATTGGCAGCTGACACAGAAAATCATTGACAAAACGGAAGTTCATTAGGCTTTGTCTTGCGCTCACGATGCGCTGCGAATCTCTGATGTAACTGGCTTAACATTTGCCCAATGGCAGACCGTGCCCCTCTGCCTCTGCCCGTCGCTCTTTTATTACACTCATTCTTTGAGCTACGAACAATGGGGCATCATCGATGAAAATTGCAAATATTTACGCAAAGCTTGACGTAGTTTGAAAAGTGGAAAACGAAGTCGGTCAGAAACGGCAGTAAATCGCGATTAGTACAGCCCACAGCAACAGCAAACAGCAACACAAATATGAAGAGCAGCTCAGTGGCATGCAACTTGCAGCTGCTATTGTTATAACTGACTGACTGACTGACTGACTGACTGACTGGGTGACTGAGCCGCACCTCTTGATGGGCCCTGATGCCTTGCTCCACTGCTCGAGTCGCTCAAATCTCAAACTCGACGCAATTTGCAATTGTTTGCTCAGGCATTTGACCGTTAGCCATGTCGCTTGTTATGCAAATGAATGCAGCGAGCTGGCTTTTGGCTCACCTTTGCCCACGTCTATGTCCTTGACATGCGCCACTTCAGCTGAGCGCTTTTGTGGCAACCTGCGTTGGTGTTTCGAATACAGTTAATCTGCGCTGCGAGTGAGCTGTGGTATGTGGCAGGCGGGATCATAATAAATGAATGCGCCACAAAAATTCTTAACAGCCAGCAGCGAGTTCGTTGCCTAAGTCTTTCGTTTGTTAGCGTTGGCGTCGCGCATAATTTGTCCGCATCTATGGCTTAGATTTCGTTTCCTACTCGCGCCAGCCCAGAGCCATGGCAAATTGCTTCCTTATTTGTGTGTACATTGTACCTAACCCCAGCCAAGCACTTTTTTTGTGAGCCCAACCAAGCGGCTAACCACACACATACACACACACACGTACAAAGACTTAGATATGCGGGTCTCTTATTGTATAGAGAAGTACTTATGCTAAGCTGATCTTAAAGCTGCATAGTAGAGCAAAAACGTAGAAAAAAGAATCGAAAAATTGAACAAAATTTTATTGGGGTAAGAAACTTTAAAAATATACTAAAAGCTAGCTGTTTAAACTATAACTATGCAGACTAAAAAAATGTTGTTATTATAATTAAGAAAAAGTTAAGGAAACAGATAGATCTGATAGTTTCCTTTACATATTGTAGATAAAAGTATTTTTCAATTACAGCTCAAATATCCTTTTTTTAAATAAAAAATATATATTATTTAATATGATAATATAATGAATAAATAGTATTAAAAAGGTAAGCTCAATTAATGTAGAAGTCGATTATGATAAGTAATTGAGCTGAAGCTATAATTGAGCAATTAACAATTGGCTTGAACCACTGTGCATAGCTGTATTGAGAAATTGTCCGATGCTTCTATGTAGCAAATTTTTGTTTTTGGCATCGCTGTGGGCGTTCAATTGGCTCCATACACAATTCGCTTGGCCGCCCTCTAATCTTATCGCCTCAAATTGATCTCAGCGGCGGGCGCTTAAGTGGCCTCAGCAGCAGCAGCAGCAGCAGCAGCTGCTGCTCGAGCAGTGTTGTTGTTGCTGCTCTTAGAATCACCAAATTTGGGTGCGCCATAGCCAACAATGGGGTAGGCAGCTATACTCTACTTGTATGCGAGTGAGTGTGTGTGTGCGTGTGTGTGTGTGTGTTATGTGGGGGGATTTTAGACTCCAATGAACCGAGCTGCGCAATCTCGGCTGTCGCTTTCTGCCCTGCCGCTTATCGTACATCAATCAATCACACTCGACGACGCTGACAATCATTGGCCATTGGCTTATGGCATGGGCGAAAATCGTATGTGTCCCGCCCCCCTCTGGCTGGCTGCTTCGGCCTCTCAATTAAACGTTAATGAAAACATATTTTAATGGCAATTGTTGGTAATTTGTTTGTTATTCGCTTGTCGTGTTTGATAAGTATTCATTTTTCATATCAATATCATATATACGGGTAGTTATATATCTATTTTGTTTGGGTTCTCTGATAATTAGAATCGCTCAGCCTTGAGTACATCGATTGTTGTTGCCGAGTGCCATTGATTGAACCCACATATGGCCGGCGTTCCGCTCTGTGTCCGTGTCCCTGTCGAACCGGATAAATCCGTTTAAAATACACAATTTGTACGGCATGTCCAAGTGATTGACTTGACTCGACTTTGCTTGTCTCTGCTTTGCCTATTCATTTGCTTCACTTTTGTTTTCATTGCTTAATCCCAAGCTTTATGTATGTACTTGCTTATGTTTCCATGTCATTCAACTGCCTCTCTCTCTCTCTCTCTCTCTCGCATCTTTCTTGCCGGCCTGACATTTCACTGGCTGTCGCTTGAAAGTCAAGGCCATCATAAGATCAATCGTTCATGCCCAGTCAAGTGTCTGTCTTGCTTCTAGCATCCATCGATCACTGATCAGCGATCGCAGCGCTGATCTATGATCAGCTAGAAGCTCTATCGATGCCATGCGGCCATGTAACTGACATTTCGCTAGCATTTGACAGCTCTGTGACAATCATAGGACATTTATTATAATGCATTTGCCAGTTGTCCACATTCAACGATCAACGGTTACTCTTGTACATGTCGTCTTAAAATATTTGTTCCGAATGTCAAACTAGGCTGATATTTGTTTCGATTATGATTACTGCAATTTCAGACAAATCGGCAAATAAAAGCTTGTTTTAGCTATCAGAATATCGAAGAGACGCAAAATTAGGCATATGCTGCAAATCAAGTGACTGTAACTCGGCTAAATAGAGTCTTTGATTAATCCCTACGGACCACACCTTTTATTTTCCAAAAGTTTTTCGAAATAAATTACCGATTCCGAAAAAAGACTTTTTAAACTTTTAACGACTGCAATTTAGGTAAATAAAATATTGCCTGTGAGTGATATATATTTTTATTATTAGCATGGACTCATACTATCGCTAGGCAATCACAGTCCTCATTCGAACTTATCAAAAATGATATATCATATGCAAATAGGGCGAAAAATACCAGATTTGTGGTTATCCAAAGACATTTTTCGAAATAGATTACATTTTCCAAAACTCGAAAAGTCATGTAAGATCGATGAATACAATCGATTGCTTGAATAGTCTCTACGAACATACATATATATTATGAATCTCAAGTCTCTACCTCTACTTGCGTCTAAAATATATTTAATTTACTTCTCTTCTTATATTCTTGAGAACTGCCTAAGGCCTTTTTATACCCTTTTAAAAGCTAAGTCTATGTATAGTGCTTAAGATAAATCCTCTAATATTTTAAGAGCTGCTAGAGCCAGATACTTGAAGCTGAAGACAAATATTTGTTTGGGCAACTTTTAGGAAAAATATATATTATATTTAGCTACAACTATTAGGGGCGTGGCAAATCAGTAAATACTGTGCCTTCCACAATTCTTCTAAAAAAAAAACCGTTACCAATCTTGATCTCTTCTTGGCAAATTGAAAAAAACTATATCTAAATCCTTAACAATTGCAAGGGTTCGGCATGACCGGAGTTCTATTCCTCTAGTTTACTCCTCACTTAAGTCAGTTTGTCTAGATAGTAAGTAGAAACTACTCTTGAAGAAACTTTAACATTTTCCAGCGCTTTGCAAATTTCCCATGGCTGAAGACTTAACAAAGCTGATCAATTTGAGGTGTGGAATTCGCGATTGTTGCTGTCATGTCGTGCTGGCATTGAGCGCAGCAAATGAAATTTTCTTCAGCTTTTTTTTTTGTGCTTAACTATTGCAGATTCCCATTCATTGCTCAAACCTTGAACATAAAAAAATAATAGTGAACAGCAAGAAAAAAGGTCATTTGCTGTGGGGGCGCAGAAACCCGTAGCTTCTTCATGAAGAGGCAGCTGGTGAGGAGTTGGGGGGAGGGGGGATCTTTGTCTAATAACCCATTTTGCTTATTAAATGTTGCCGCTGAGGAATGCAGCTGGCGGCGCGGTCTTCGTTTGCCTAGATTTTAGCAATATTTTTTCCTGACATTTACCAAAAAACCAAGAAAAAAATTGACAAAAAAAAGGCCCGGAGTCGGGCAGCAGTTGCACATATATTGTTGTTGCAGTTGCTGCTGCAGCTGGTGTGGCAAGTGGTCGACTCGAACTCGAGCTCCATCTCTGTGCCGACCCGTCGCTGTCGCTGTTGTCGTCTTGTCCCATTTAACATTTTGGCACGCCGCAGCGCATCGAAGCCGCCTGCCATGTTGCCACATTGGCTGCGTTGCATTGATCGGCGAACGCTGATTGGGGCATGAAGCTTGGGAGGAGGTGTCTTGCGACAAATGTTTCTATTGTAAAACTTGCGCCCTTTCACGTTTGCCGCAAATGTCAGTCCGTGGCAGCCGCTCAAATTAATTGCCACATGCCTCAAGTCTCAGCCTCCCCAGCCTCCCCTCTAACCCTCGCCCACCCGCCGCGCCCTAGAGCCGCAAAGTTATTGCTGACCCTGCCAACCTATTCACATTTCGGCTAAGATGACTTTGTATGGGTGCATGCCACACAAAGCCGCATTAAATTATAGGCATGCCATCAAAATTGCCATTCGGTGGCTGGGTCGTCTTTTGGGAGCTGCAACTGCAGCAGTCTGAGACTGAGACTGAGACTGCGGCTGGGGCTGGGGCTGGGGCTGGGGCTGGGCCGCATCAGAAACCGCAGCAACAATTGCCGCAACTGGAAGCTCGCAACTGGCAGTTGGTTCTATTGTTTTGTTTGCCTTTAGATTGGTTTTGGTATTAGTTTTGGGTTTTTGTTTTGATTTTTGGTTTTCGGTTTTGGTTTTGCTTTTGGTTTTGGTTATTGTGGCGGGTTTGCTTTATGCGCTTCATGCAACATTAGTCAATGACACTTGCCGTTGCCGTTGAGTGCAGCTCTTGCATCATCGGCTTGCGTCAAGCGCCGAAATGATTATAATTTTTGAATTTGTGCAATGCGCTGTCAAATGATTTGCCAAACCCATTTCAGTTCATCACATTTGGCCAAAAGTAATGCCATTTTTGGCAGCATGAAAGCATTTCAATCTGCAAATCAAAGCCAAACTTAACACGAATTAAATACAACAGCTCTTTATTCTCTATTGACATATCATAATCATAAAGCATTCAGCTTGTTATAACCTGGGGATATATTAAGAGATAAGCCTTATAGACTACCTACATTTCGACATGTGTTTCATTCAATCAACAGTATATTTTTTTCATACCTAGCCTAGTTCCAACACAAGCTTGTTTATTTCCTAATTAATCTAGCTATATTTTATTAGCTCAGCAAAGCAAGCATAGTTATATTTAGTTATATGTTTAGACCCAAAACATAATCTCTATTGCACCATTGTATAAAGAATTTCAATAACAGATCTTTGATACTTACTAAGTTATGATAGTGAACCAGCATGCGCACCAGTTCAACCGTGAACCAGTTACTGATACATATTTAAATATACATAAACTTGTCGGAAGAACTAAATTCAGTTGAAAAACTTTGTTAGCTTCTGAATTACAAAACTGAACCACTTTGAGAACCAGCTCAATTCTGAACCAGTTACAGAAACAACATTAAATATACATCGCCTTTACTAAACAGATGTTTAATATTTGCTAAGTAACGATTACGAACCACTTTGCGAACCAGTTCAATTCTGAACTAGTTACAGTTATAAATTTATATACAGATCGTCTTGTTGTTAGAAAAACAAATGTCAACTAAAGAACTATGCTTATTTCGGAACTACAAAACTGAACCACTTTGTGAACCAGTTCACACTGAAGCAGTTACAGATATAACTTTAAATTTACGTCTAATTTACTTCAGCAACACATCAAAAATTTCAATAACAAGTCTATAATATTTGCTGAATAATGATTGTGAATCCCTTTGCGAACCATTTCAACTGCGAACCAGCTACAATTATATATTTAAATATACATCACCATTTAGTTATGAAAACAAATTCCAGCTAAAAAAGTTTGCTTACTCCTGAAGTACGATACTGATCCGCTTTGTGAACTAGTTCATCTTCAAATATACGTCGCCTAATTATGATTCCGAACCACTTTTTAAACCAGTTACAGATATATCTTTAAATACGCATCGAATTTGCATCAGCAATATTTAAAATAACTCCGTCAATTTCTGAATTACAAAAGTGAACCACTTTGTGAACTAGTTCAGTTGTGAACCAGTTCAGCCGACATCTTTAACTTCACAGACAGCGAACCTAAAACAAATCCCACTAAATTGCACATCAACAACAGCAACTGTTGTATTGCAACTGCAATATAAGCGTGTTGTAACAGCGGCAACATCAGCAATAACTAATTAGCGTCAGCAACTGTTGCTGCGACATAATGCAAATGCAAAAGCAAATGCAAATTAATAGCACATTAGCGAAACGAAATCAAATGACAGGAAGTCTCGCTGATGTCATCGAAGAAATTCAATAATTGCAAATTGTGAAAAATTGCTAACCGGCAGCAGCAACAGCTGAAACAGCAACAACTGTTGCCGCTGTTGCAGCAGCATGAGGGGGGCCAATTTACGCGTTTTTGGCCAACAGGAAATTTGTTTGGGGCATTGCAATGCTGTTAAGTGCAACAGACGCTTTCCTTCTCCGAACTCAGCTGAGTTGTTGTTGTTGTTGCTGTTTGGGTTGACACATTTTGTCAATTGGCATGATTATGTTGTCGCTGGACTGTTGTCTCTGCCTCTGCCGCTGCCGCTGCTGCTGCTGCTGCTGTGTGCTGCACTCATAACTAACGCAATTGAGTGGACGGCAAGTGAAATTGGTTTGGCTTTCCAGTAAAAGCGTGCGACTTTTCTTTTTCTCTTTTTGTTTTTGGCCGTCGTGCTGCTTTTCTTAGCAACATTGATTTCCTCTTTCATGGCCGGTTACCGTTGCAATCGGCTCAGCTGCTCTCCACTCCACCTCAGTTCCAGCTGCATTTGCAGTCGCATAAAATGTTTCCTGCTCCACAGCTCCACAGCAAATCGTGCGCTGATGTTGCTGTTGTTGTTGTTGCCAGTTGTTGTTGTTGTTATTTTTGGGTACTATGCAAAAATTGTCAACAACTACGAGCATTATTTTCTTCTTTTACGTTTTGGTTTTTCAATTTGCATGCCTCATGAGGCCCATACAACGCCGCCACAACATCAACATCATCCAGAGCATTTTCCACTTTCGCTCGAGCCGCAAAAACAAAACTCTCACTAATCCGAAAAAGTTGAAATTGACAGCTGACGTGCTTTGCCTTGTCCTTTGTGTGTCTGTGCAAAGGAAAAAGAAAGTACACGCTCGCAAAATTTATGTAAAGCAATTATAATGAAATGCATAGAAACTGACTGAAAAAGTAAGCGAAGCTATTTCTCTGAAATAGAACACAATTTGCTTAGTGCTTTTAGAGCTGACCGTGACTGTGCACCAGTTGAACCACTGAACCACGATGTGGTGCTCGGTGCCTGGTGCCAAGTATGCTGGTCATGAAGTGACAACTGATTAAAGCAATTCATTGCCGGACTTGACAGACAGCCAGACATATTTATTGTTTGCTTTATTCACGGCAAGTCCTTTTGCAAGCCAGTCATAAATAACACACATATATATATATATATATATATATACTTAGTACAAACTCTTAACTATATGCATGAAGAAAGAAAGAGAGAAATATGCAAGCTCACATTGTAATTTAGATCATGGTTGATAAATTTTATGACACGAGCGCGCCCTATAAATTTATTTTTGCCGCCGCAGTTGGTTTTAAAAAAAGTTCGTGTCTTAAGTCTTTCGTTTGCGAAACACATCAACAACTGATGTGTGTGTTTGTGTGTGTGTGTGTGTGTGTGTGTGTGTGTGTGTGTGTGTGTGCTTGCTAGTGCCTCTGTGTCGCATTGTCGTTGTTTTCAGGTCGCTTAACAACTCGACTCTTGACTCTCCATACTTGACGCGGTTCGGCACTCATATCTCATTGGGTCTGGACTCTGGAGCACTGGCAGCAATAAAGCACCGCGCATCTTCAATAAATTGAATGCAGCTGCCGACAGATGAAGCTGTAGAAATTATACAACAAAATCAATTGCATTTTGCTGCCGTCGTTTATATATTTTCTTGCTGTTGAATCTCTTTGAGGCTTTCGCCGACAACGACTGAGGCAGCTACAGCTACAGCGATGGACCGTGCAATAGTCTTATATAATAATTGACATGAGTAATCATCATAACCAACAATAACATCATCATCGTCATTGTCATCATCATCATCGTTGTCATCATTGTCGTCATTAACAAGCACAGCCAGTGCAAACAAAGACCAAGTAGTTGTTCACTTGCAAAGCCCCGACAACTCAATGAAGATACTTACGAAGCAAATATGTCATTAGCATCTAATACTTAGAACAGGAGCCTGAGGCTATCAACATAAAAGAACATCTACGTACTTGGAAAATAGTTATTATGTCAAATAATCTATCAACATAAAAGAACATCTGGGTAGTTGGAAAATAGTTATTATGTCAAATAATCTTTATGGAAAACAGTCAGAAATGATTTTTAGACGCATTTTAATATCTTTTGTGTACGAATGATTTTTAGATTTTTTCATACCCTGAACCCATTGAAAATGGGATTTCAGGGTATAATGGTTTTGTGACAATGTATGTAACACACAGAAGGAGGCGTGGCATGCCCCATAAAGTATACATATTCTTGATCAAGACGACGAGGTGAGTCTATTAAGCCTAGAGAGAGACTTTTTCTTGGTAGCATGATATCGAATAAAAACGTTATTGGGATTCAGTTTTTTGAGCATATCTTTTACATCTTTTGAGCTTTATTTTGAGGGAAAAAATAAAAATCATTTATAATCATTATTTTTAAGTTTTTATATTTTTTTTATCAAAAATAACAGTTATATTCTAAATTGTATAAATTACTCAAAAATAATGTTTATCATTGAAGAATCATGAAAAAAATCATACATTTTCAAGTCGAAGGGAAATGCAGAGATTGAATAAAAGTATTGATGGTTACCATTTTACTGTAGGTCCATTTTGTGAGTATGATTTTTTTGTTTAAAAAATATTAATATTAATTTTTTACGTTCGCTGGTTTTAGGATCTAAGCTACTAAGATGACAAACACAATACAACCACGCCCTATTGCCTGGGAGTTGAACCCGGGGGTCCTCGTCAAACGAATTGCCGTAAGCTCTGGTAACTTAGGCAACTCGTCTACCGTGGACGGCAGAAGACCGAAGGCTTTAGACTGTAATTCGATATTGTGGATGACAATTTTTATACGTGCAGTCCCCATAAAGTAGATATATTAATGATCAGGACGACGAGCTGAGTCGATTAAGCCTTGTGTACCTGTCAGTTCGTATGTATGAACGCGTCGATCTCAAAACTTAAAATTGCAATTTCAATTTAATTGTAATTCTCGCTGCTGCACTTTATTGACGTCTTAGTCACTGAGATCAGTATGAGGAGTGTGGTTGTATAGTTAGAGACGGTGGCTTGCTAGCGAGGAACCCTGGTTCGAATCTCACTGCGGTCAACTATTTTTTATTCAATAGGATATTTTTTTTGTTTCATTCATATTCTGTGTATTCATATCATTCATTCATATCTGTCTGTCGCTCAGGGGATCTCTTAGTCGGGTAGTCCCGATTAGAGCGTTCTTGCTTGTTAATATGCGAAGTTGATGTAAAGTTGATGTAGCACATGGCATTATTTAAACAGACTGACAGAGTCAAATGGTAAACAATTGTAGAGTGTATGCAGAATTCGACTTGAGAGACATACACACACACACACACACACACACACTCGATCAATGCAAAGACCTGGCTGCTGTCAGCATAACTGTTGTTGTTTGCAGTAGGGGATATTCCGGTGGGTCCGGTCGCTGCATTGCGGGCGGTTGCCTTTGTATTGCCCATAGCGTATAGCAATATTCAAATACAGATGCACAACTGTAGTAGTTTAATCTGAAGTCTGTTAGGGAGCTGCATGATGGAGCATAAAACAAAATAGATAAAAACTATATTCTGCATGCGTGTGGCATGACACACAGCCGCACTTTGTCTTTGCCAAAGCGGTTGCATAATTAACATGACAGAGGCAGAGGCTGCTGAGGCAGTGGCAGAGCCAGCACAAACAACGAATGTCAGCTGCTTGAGCACTTTCAATCAAAACAAATGACTTGGGCCACGAACTTTGGCATGCCACGCGCTCTGTCTCCAGCTGATTGAGTGACTGAGTGATTGAGTGATGGAGTGACTGACGTTTGATCAATACTAGGCCTCTGTTGGCGAGTTGTTGTTGCTCTGCGCTAATTGTGCGCTGACAAAATGTCGTCTCTGCCACTGAACATCTGTTGCATCTGTTGCGGCGGCATCTGCAAGCGACGTTGACTAAAAATGCTCACATGCGATTACAATTGAGGCAAACGGCAAACGGCAAACGGCAAGAAATAATAGCAAATGGCGGCCATTGCCTTTGTACAAAATAACAATAAGAATGTGTTGCAATTGAAAATAATTGTTTATGCTTGGCATTAAAATCATTACAAAGCGACAAACGCAAGCATATTGTTGTTGCATCTGTTGCTGTTTCTGTTGTTGCTGAATTTTCAAGTTTCCAGCATAACATTGACAGTTGCCAAAGAGGAAACATGCAAAAGTTAAACGAGAACAGCATCAGCAACAACAGTGAACAGCGAACAGCAAACAGCGAACGGTAGCTCAGCAAAGCAGCAAATAAGCAACAACAATTTAAACAGCTTTTTAATACCCTGCAAATGGCTTAATGCAAGTGTCGAATGCATTTGAGTTAGTTAAGCCTAAGTTTCGGGGCATCTATCGACCAATTATCGACAATCGGATTGACTTACTCTTTTACAGATAGCCTAACACTTAAGCAGCTTTCAAATACCCTATAAAAATGATCTTTTGTCAATCTAAAATATTAATAGTCATTTATCATCATCAAAATGATTGTATCATTTATCGTAAATCGTATATATTGACAATTTTACATACAGCTTAACAGAAAGTTGCCTTTAAATATCACATAGATGCAAACGGAGTCTTAGGTTTTCTTTTAGCTATCGGCAATCAGATTAATTTCAACTTCTGTCAGCTTTTGCTATTTATCGATTATCGAATTGATTTCAGCCATTGCCATTTATCGATAACCCATCAATTTTGGCCGTTAACAAATTGATTTCAGCTACTGAAATTCAGCGACGATCAAAATGATTTTATCTGCTGCCATTTATCAATAATTAAATCGATTTCATACATAGCCATTTATCGATAAGCGAATCGATACCTGGCATTGACATTTATTGACATTCAAATCGATACCACCGATAGCCACTTATCGACAGTGAAATTTAATTTTAACTGCTGTCATTTAACGGCTATCGAAATTTATCAAGCATCACATCGATATCAGCCCTTGCCTCGATAACAAAATCGATATCACCGATAGCCACTTATCGACAGTGAAATTAAGTTTTACCTGCTGTCATTTAACGGCTATCGAAATGGTTCTAGCCATAGCCACTTATCAACCTTCACATCGATATCTGCTCTTGTCCTTTATCGATAACCCACTCGATTTCCATATTGGCATTTATCGGCAATCAAATCGATTTCTTAACAGAGTCTTCCGCTTAGATTAAAATTGCCCTTCGCCTTTTAGCAATTTTAAAGGGTATTCACAGGTGATTCACAAGCAGTTAATCGTTGTTGTCGTCGTCGTCGTTGTTGCTGTTGTTGTTGTTGGGTAATAATGTCACAGCAATCATTTGTTAAGCGCTGTTCAAATGCATCGCACAAATCTTTGGCTCGCTGTGCCCCACGATGACAATGATGGGGATGACGATTGTGGATTGACTATGACGATTGCGACTCAGACGAAGACGACAACGTTTCGGGATGATGAGCACGGCGTGCTTCTTGTTTCTTTTTTTTGTTGCTGCCAGTGACTGTTCACAATTTATTTGCATTAGTTGGCAACAAACTGTGGGCCACGTTAAATATGCTAGCTGCCAGGGTAGCCATCACAATGTCTAGCGACTGTGAAAGGCTTAAATGCGAATGTTTAGCGTCGTGATGGCAAAACAACAAAACCAAAAAACACAAAAACAAAAGCCTAAATAAAGAATACAAAAACAAAATGAAATAAAAGCAGCCTAAACAAACAGAAGCCGCTGCCAGCAAAGTCGCCTTGAGCCTCGCTCGTTGAGACATTTCAATATTTACCTTCTAGTACCTCTCGCATTTACATTTCAAATTGTTGCTATCAGTGTTGAGAATGCCTCTAAGCAGCTTTATTTTGTTGCCGCCGCCAACTGGGAGGTCTTGTAGATTTGGATTTAGCTATTTCTTAGTTACCTAATTAAGAGTTGAGAAATTGTGAAACACTTTCAGAATGCTCGAAATACTTTACTATAGTTGAAGTCGTGCTCTTCTATAGATATAATCAAAAATATGGAAAGGAAAGCTAATCTAATAGAAGTACTCAGTTCACAATGTTTGGTTCACAGTAATTCAATTTCATCTTCTTACAACAAAATTTTCATCCATTATATCGAAATATTGTCTAACGACTTCCGCCTTCCTCGGTAGACGAATTGCCTAAGTTACCAGAGCTTACGGCAAATCGCTTACCGAGGGCCCTGGGTTCGACTCCCAGGCGGAAGGGCGTGGATGTCTTGTGTTTGTCCTTTTGCTAGTTTAGATCGTGAAAAATGATAATTTTTATTTTTTTACATAAAATAAAATATATATAAAGCTTAAAAATGTAGAATGTAGAAAATTTTTACAAAAATATTACAATATTACACAAAATTTAAAAAATATTACAGATTCAGAAAAATTCTGTTCTCATCGGGATCCGAACCTTGAACCACATACGTAACAAGCCACCGACTGTACCACGACACCACCCTGCCTCTTTCCTAATGATGTCCGCAATTGAATGCATGTGTGCACGCGTATAGGCAAATTACACAGATGCACCAAATAAACAAAAGGTGGCGCTACGCGCTCGCCGCTGCTTTGATCTCAGTGACGAAGACGCCACTTATACTAGCTGCGGGCAGAAATACAACTTATTTAAAATTGCGAAACAAATAAAATTCAAAGAAGAATGCACACGTTTGGATGTATGTGGGCACACGTATAGAAAAATGCTAGGCGCTTGGCGCTGCTGCCGAGTGCTTTTGCCAATTGCCAAAATGTTTTCTTAATTAATTTCTGTATTACTTCTGTGTTTTCAGCATTTTTGATTAAAACTACGGTTTCACCTAAAAAATAAAAACAATTTAAATGTAAATAAAAACAATTTAAAATTGATTTTGTAAAATTTGGAGCCGGTATCCAAAATATGAAAAAAAAGCCTAAATTGTACTTTATTTTGAAAAATCCTTTTATGTCGGTTTGTATGTAAAGATGTAAGCTCCAAAAAAAGTTCAGTTCTCGTAGTCGGGCAGTCCCGAAATAAATTTTTTAATTCGAAGGAAAATGCAGAGATTGAATAAAAGTATAAATATTGGTGGTTTACCATTTTATTTTAGGTCCATTTTGTGAGTGTGATTTTTTTGTTTAAAAAAATATTAATATTAATTTTTTACGCTGGTTTTAGGATCTAAGCTACTAAGATGACAAACACAATACAACCACGCCCTATTGCCTGGGAGTTGAACCCGGGGGTCCTCGTCAAACGAATTGCCGTAAGCTCTGGTAACTTAGGCAACTCGTCTACCGTGGACGGCAGAAGACCGAAGGCTTTAGACTGTATTTCGATATTGTGGATGACAATTTTGATACCCTGAGCCCATTGAAGATGGGATTTCAGGACGACGAGCTAAGTCGATTAAGACTTGTGCGTCTGTCTGTCTAGAGAGAGACTTTTTCTTGGTAGCATGATATCGAATAAAAACGTTATTGGGATTCAGTTTTTTGAGCATATCTTTTAAATCTTTAGAGCTTTATTTTGAGGGAAAAAATAAAAATCAATTATAATCATTATTTTTAAGCTTAATATTTTTTTTATCAAAAATAACAGTTATATTCTAAATTGTATAAATTACTCAAAAATAATGTTTATCATTGAAGAATCATGAAAAAATCATACATTTTCAAGTCGAAGGGAAATGCAGAGATTGAACAAAAGTATAAATATTGGTTGTTGACCATTTTATTTTAGGTCCATTTTGTGAGTGTGATTTTTTTGTTTAAAAAAATATTAATATTAATTTTTTACGCTGGTTTTAGGATCTAAGCTACTAAGATGACAAACACAATACAACCACGCCCTATTGCCTGGGAGTTGAACCCGGGGGTCCTCATCAAACGAATTGCCGTAAGCTCTGGTAACTTAGGCAACTCGTCTACCGTGGACGGCAGAAGACCGAAGTCTTTAGACTGTATTTCGATATTGTTTATGACAATTTTTATACCCTGAGGCCATAGAAAATGGGATTTCAGGACGACGAGGTGATTCTTAAATCGCAATTTCAATTTAATTGTAATTCTCGCTGCTGCACTTTATTGGCGTCTTTGGTGGGTTGGCTAGAGACGGAGGCTTGCAAGCGAGGAGTCTGAGGTTCGGACCTGCTACAGGTAAAGGTTTTTTTTTCAATTAGAAATTATGTTTTGGTTGCATTCATATTATTATCTGTCTGTATATATGAAAAACTGCAAACTCGAACAAAGTTTCAGGGGATCTCGTTGTTGGGCAGTCCCGACTAGAGTGTTTTTACATGATTTGTACACGATTTTTAAGGAACGAATGTACAGTGTAAAAACAACAGAGTTGCGAGTATTTCTGTATATCCATAACCGTGCTACTGTATATTATTTTGAACAGTTTTATTGTACATTATAAAAGAGGCCTTGGAATCTTGTGAGTTACTTTGGAAGCAATTTAAAGTCAAGAACTTGACGAATTTTCAGTAATGAATTCGGTTCGGGCAACCAACTAGTTGTGAAATTCCTGTCCAAAGCCTTGAAATATGCGTAGACTCAACTCAGTCTGAGTTATTGATACTGGCGAGGCGAGCTAATGATGTGACACACTTCAGATAGACAAAGTAAATGCCGTAGTCGAAAATGTAAATGGCGCTAATAACTAAAATAATTAGCCGAAAAATATATCCAGCCCAGTCTGTTATAGTTGGATATGCACAAAAGAACATTCATATATGCAATTGGCTGTCGACACGTTGGCTTGGCAGTAAGTAGTCGATATGCGAGCCAGCGCCGTCTGTGTCCAGTTAGATATCCACCCACAGATTCTGTCACTCATGATTGTCGGGGCTGTCGCCTTAATGAGCGTTTAAATGCCAAATTAATGCCAGCCAAGCCGGCTAACAGGCGGCCCTTGGCCGGGGACCGTGACTCAAATGCCGTCTATACCATGGCAGTCGACCTGGCTCACTCTTAGCCTCAATCTCAGTCGCAGTCGCAGTCGCAGTTTCAGCTTAGAGTTTTGAGTTTCTGATTCAGTTATAGTTTCTGGCTGCATGTGGGCGACAATATCTGCACTTTTTAACTCTTTTTTGTCTTTTTGGCTCGACTTGTGTCTTCATGTTGGGTCATTGAATTTAGCTTGGCTTGTAGCGGGTAAGAGTTTGGTTTGGTCTTTGGTTCTTTCGTGTCAAGTGGCCATAGTTGCTTGCCATAATTTTGTTTTCATTAACAATAAATTTCAATTAAGCGCACGATTTGGATATTAATAAAGTTTTCAGCGGCACGAAAGGCAAATAACCAAAAGCCAAAGCAGTATGTGTGTGTGTGTGTGTATGTGTGTGTGTGGAGTATGTAAACCTTTTTTGGGGGTTCACTTAAAGTGCTAGCCATTTGCTGTTGTTGTTGTTATACGAACTGCGCCTTCTTATATAGTCTCAACTGTATACGTGTGTGTGTGTGTGTGTCTGTGATTGAATTTCAGTTGCGCTTGGCCCACAGTTGAAGTTTATTAGCTAACAGCGCGAATTTTCATGCAGCTGACTGCCGAGTGGGTGTTCGAGCTGCGCGTTCTGTTGAGCTGTTGCCAAACTGGCGAGCGACAACAGACAACAGACAAGCCGACAGGCCGACAGCCCTATGCCACAACAAATTTGTTGCTTATGGCTCAGCAAGGCGCGTTGACAAATGCTTGCCACAAGGCAACATGCAAAACGCTTTTCAAGAGCTGCCAACAAAAAAAACACAGTACAACCAAAATAAATCAAGAAATACGAGTAAGAATTGTGAACTGAAACAGTTCCGACTTACCAATACACTATACATACTGAGATTTCTGTAAAAAACATACTATCTTAAACAAGTTCTTCTAGATTCTAGCAGAACAGACTGAATCGCATTTCAATATACTCTACTGGCTTTGAGCAAAACACATATGAAATAATTTGATATCCATATATGGAGTAGGGTATTCGGCCAAACAGATGTTAGTCCACAATTAAATACAATTAAGTTTGTAGGAAACGAGCTCTAAATGAGTTCTAAAACTGATTCATCGATACGAAAAGCATGCTTGTGCACGAGTCTCTAATGTAGCATTGATTCGACGACAATTTTGTGTCAAAAAAAAGCAACAGAAATATATGTAAGTGATATCACAGAAATTGCAACAAATTGCTACAAATCGAGCAGCCGCAAAAAATGACTTAAGAGCCGGCAATCAAAAGCCGATTAAGCCAACAATATTAACAAGCACAATGACAACTAGTTTAACCCAAACGGAAGTGTTCTCTTAATCAACTAATTATGATGAAAAGCCCATTACAAAGACGTCCAAACGCTGATTGCTAGATCAAGTTATCGAGTGCACACCCAATCCATTAATTATCTGGCTAATTATAATGAATTACACATATTTTCTAATTCAGTCGCCCTCGCCCTCGCCCTCGAATGCGTTTTATTGGAAATGCTTTGCATATATTGAGTATACGCAGCATTAGTTTTGGGGCTTTGGCCTCATTCAAATTGGCTGTGGAACGAGTTTGTTGTTTTCCCACGGCAAAAATGGGCGGCATTACGGATAATTGAATTTTCTGTACATTGTAAGCGTAGCAAGACTTTTAATTAGTTTCCAACTGGCAGTCGGTTAATTAAAATCACAGAGCCACAAAACTGACCGCATGTGCACACCCAAATGCGAGGCTGACGGGAAAGCCAACTTATCGAGATCTATAAATACTCACATAGTACGCAACTAGACTAGACCCCTCACCTGCCCTCCCCAACATGAGTCTGGGTCTGGGTCTGGGCCTGGGCCTCAGCACTCGTATCTGCATTCACAGCGTGCATGTGTATGCGTACGTACAGAAAAAGGTGAGGCCGTAAATTAAGTGCCAGCCTCCAAATGTCAAAACATATGCCAAGCCGGGAATTCTGCGGCTGTCGATAGATAGATAAAAGTAAAACAGGCCCACATGTAATAAGAACCGCTAGCGGACAATGACCATGACTGAGCCAGCAGCAGCAGCAGTAGCAGTCGCAGTTCCAGTTACAGTTGTACTTGCAGTTGCAGTTACTTTTCGACAAGCTGCTGTTAGCAGTTAAGCCGCGCTGCCGGCTGCCCGACTGACGAATCTGACAACGCTCCACAGTGGTGCGAAAAAAAAATTAAAAAAAAAAAACAATAAATAAAAGTTTATTTTAAAATTTATTAAATATATAAAACTAATAAATATAATATAATATTTCTTAACTATAAATAAATAAGTAAATAAATAAATAAAAAATATATATATAAATAAAATAGATAAATATTAAAATTAATTAATAAATAACTAAAATATAAATAAATAAAAATTAATAATAATTAAATAAATAAATTAATAAATAAATTAATAAAATAATTAATTAATAAATATATAAATAAATAAATAAATAAATAAAATTAACTGAATAATAAAAATAAATAAAATGAAATTTTGAGAGAAATCTGAGGAGACGAATTGATTCTGAGTAAAATATGTGAAAATATGCCTAACAGGGAAAGCGATGGGATATTTCGATAACCTTAAATGGAGATAGATCCGTAGAGATATGTCGAAATATCTAGTCACAAAATGCGTTCAATATCACTAAGTTCCCTTTCAATACGTTCTGCATATAAAAATGTTATTAACACAATATTTTATTCATTTTACTGATATTTATTCAGCAAAGCTTTCACTTAGCGTAGCAGGACTCTTGTCTTTGAGGCCACGCGCAGAATAATTAAGCACCTGGGCACGTGTCACCTGTGGAATCCAGGTCAATCAACCAAGCGGCTAAGCCTTACAAAATTTGGTTTTATCAATTAATACATTATTAACAATATAATCAGTATTCAAATATATATTTGTGTTATTTATTAAAACTATTTTATTTGTATGTAAACTGTTGTCAATTTACTAATAAATTATTTTTTTAGTTAATTGTTTATGATAAATTTTAATCACACAAACATTTGAAATCATTTTTATACCCTAAACCCATTGAATATGGGAAATCAAGGTATAATGGTTTTGTGACAATGTAAAAGGCAGAAGTGGGCGTGGCAGGCCCCATAAAGAATACATATTCCTCATCAAGACGACGAGCTGAGTCGATTTAGCCCTGTGCGTCGGTCTGTCTAGAGAGAGACTTTTTCTTTTTTCCATGATATCGAACAAAAACGTTATTGGGATTCAGTTTTTTGAGCATATCTTTTACATCTTTTGAGCGTTATTTTGAGGGAAAAAATAAAAATCATATTTTTTTAAAATTATTTTTATCAAAAAGAATAATTATGGTCTAAGTTGCATAAATTACTCAAAAGTAATGATTATCATTGAAGAATCATGAAAAAAATACATATTTCAAGTCGAAGGGAAATTTAGAGATTGAACGGAAGTATATATATTGATGGTTACCATTTTACTGTAGGTCCATTTTGTGAGTATGATTTTTCTATTTAAAAAAAAAATTAATATTAATTTTTACGTTCGCTGGTTTTAGGATCTAAGCTACTAAGATGACAAACACAATACAACCACGCCCTATTGCCTGGGAGTTGAACCCGGGGGTCCTCGTCAAACGAATTGCCGTAAGCTCTGGTAACTTAGGCAACTCGTCTACCGTGGACGGCAGAAGACCGAAGTCTTTAGACTGTATTTCGATATTGTGGATGCCAATTTTTATACCCTGAGCCCATTGAAGATGGGATTTCAGGACGACGAGCTAAGTCGATTAAGACTTGTGCGTCTGTCTGTCTAGAGAGAGACTTTTTCTTGGTAGCATGATATCGAATAAAAACGTTATTGGGATTCAGTTTTTTGAGCATATCTTTTACATCATTTGAGCTTTATTTTGAGGGAAGAAATAAAAATCAATTATAATCATTATTTTTAAGCTTAATATTTTTTTATCCTAAATAATAGTTATATTCTAAATTGTATAAATTACTCAAAAATAATGTTTATCATTGAAGAATCATGAAAAAATCATACATTTTCAAGTCGAAGGGAAATGCAGAGATTGAACAAAAGTATAAATATTGGTTGTTGACCATTTTATTTTAGGTCCATTTTGTGAGTGTGATTTTTTTGTTTAAAAAAATATTAATATTAATTTTTTACGCTGGTTTTAGGATCTAAGCTACTAAGATGACAAACACAATACAACCACGCCCTATTGCCTGGGAGTTGAACCCGGGGGTCCTCGTCAAACGAATTGCCGTAAGCTCTGGTAACTTAGGCAACTCGTCTACCGTGGACGGCAGAAGACCGAAGGCTTTAGACTGTATTTCGATATTGTGGATGACAATTTTTATACCCTGAGGCCATAGAAAATGGGATTTCAGGACGACGAGGTGATTCTTAAATCGCAAATTCAATTTAATTGTAATTCTCGCTGCTGCACTTTATTGACGTCTTTGTCACTGAGATCAGTATGGGGAGTGTGGTGGGTTGGCTAGAGATGGCGGCTTGCAAGCGAGGAGTCTGAGGCTCGGACCTGCTACAGGTAAAGGTTTTTTTTCAATTAGAAAAGTAAAGTAAAGTATTTTTTTTCTGTGTATTTTTTTTTATTTTTTCGTTTTTTAACTCCTATTAGTTTTTCCGCAGCCGATTATAATATTGAGGTTCCACTGTTCGCCTCTTTCCCACATAAGTTCTTAATATTGTGGATGATAAAAGTAGGATCAATGTGACAATTCGTTTATTTTCATTTCACATCTATATTGTATATAAGTGCGATCATCGAGCAGCTGAGAGATGTGCAGAATTTCATTGAGCTTCAGCTAGTATTGCCCCACTGTGCCAAACAGGTGCCTGCTTGTCTTGCAGTAGGTGTGGACTTGGATCCGCACCTCGGGCGTATAATTGAATTATTTACCATGAATTTTTATTCAGCCAAGCTTGTGTGAAGTTTGTGTGTTTTAATGAAGACCGACAAATTAACGTTTTATTTATAAGGCCAATTAAAGCGACAGGTAAAAGTATTTTTTAAGTGTCCACACCCCATTATATACCATTTGTACATATATAAGAAATGCACACAAATATTGACGGCGAAAAGGACAAACACAATCAGTAGGCATCAGCATGTCCAAGCTGCTGGAAGGCTGTCTGGATAACTTGTGGGCGCAGCGCTTCTGCTTTGGCCGCATGGGCCTGGAGCTGGACCCGGATCGGCAGACGCTCCGCTCCCCGGTCACCTACGTCGTCATGATGCTGGCCACCAGCTTTGAGCTGTGCACCGTTTGCGCCTTCATCGTGCAGCAGCGCAGCGACATAGTGCTCTGCTCCGAGGCGCTGATGCATGGCATTCAGATGGTCTCCTCGCTGCTGAAGATGAGCATCTTTGTATGCAAGTCTCCGGAACTGGTGTCGCTCATTGCCGCCATCCAGGCGCCCTTTCTGCGCTCCAACGACGTTCGTCGCGCGGAACTCCGCATTTGGCAAGTGCAAAATCGTCGCAGTCAAATCTTCTCGGCCATCTACTTGGCAATGTGCGCTGGCACCAGCATCTCCTTTCTCCTAATGCCCGTCGCAGCAACTGCTCTGCATTACTACAGAACTGGACACTTTGTGCCCGCCAGCTCGTTTCGCGTCGCGTAAGTCAACAACAAACGAATCTGAATATTTGTTTGCGCGCCAAAAGCTCTTGCAGTTTTATAATCTATTTGTTTTATGTTGGCAGTTGAGGTTCTCTATGAAGAAATCTATAATTGGACTCAGATTTGAGTGAATTCATAAAGCATCTACTGTGATTTTCAGAAATATTCAGTGGGAATAATTTGAACAGCTAAGCGAATTTGGCTGATGAAGCTAAGACCCCTCTGACATAGACCAAAGATACTCACCTTTGCCTCTATCACTCTTCTCCTCCTTGCTTTTAAGCTAGCTTGTTTCTATATAAATTGATATATATATATCTACATTATGAGGTAATAGATATCTCGCCTGCTCTATAGTATTACCCTACTGTACTGTACCAAAAGATACTCACCCACAAGATTACGTCTATTCGTCAGCTTATCTGCTTGACCTCACTCTTTGTCTGTCTCTCTATCTATCTTTCTCTATATATATTTATATATTTTTCTGTATCTCTCTCTCTTTTTGCTTCTTTCTCTCTCCCCCTTACTGTATCTTGCACTTTATCTCTATCTCTCTAGTTCTCACTCACTCTCTCTCTCTCTTTCTCTCTTTCTCTCTCTCTTTCTCTCTGTATCTTGCTCTCACTTTTTTCAGCTAATTTCTCCGTCTCTTTAATTTAAGCTGTTCTGGAAAATAACTGTAAAAGAACCATAAAAAAATATCTCTCTCTCTCTCTCTCTCGCTGTCTGTGTGACTTTATCTCTCTCTATTTCTTTCTCTCTATGTTTTTAACACTATATGTCTCTCAGTCGCAGTCTATCTGTATTTTTCTCTTTATCTCTCTCTCCTTCTCTCTTTCTCTAGCTCGCTATCTGTATTTTTTCTCTTTCTATCTTTCTCTTTCTTGATACCTCTCTCTTTATCTATCTCTCTCTTTCTCTTTCTTTTTAATACCTCTCTCGCTCTTTCTCTCTCTCTCTCTCTCTCGCTGTCTGTCTGACTTTATCTCTCTATATCTCTTTCTCTCTATGCATATAACACTATATCTCTCTCGCAGTCTATCTGTCTTTTTCTCTTTCTCTCTCTTTCTCTCGCTCCCTCTCTGTGTTTTCTTCTCTCTCCCTCTTTATCTTTGTTTCTCTTGATACCTCTCTCTCTCTCTCTCTCTCTCTCTCTCTCTCTCTCTCTCTCTCTCTCTTTCTTTCTGTCTCTTTTTGCCTTTTTCTCTCTATCTCTCTCTCTCTCTCTTTCTGTCTCCTCTGTCTCTCTCTCTCTGCAGCTTGCCCTACGACGTAACACATCCACTGATCTATTTACTGGATTGCTGTTTGATGGTGCCTGTGCTGACGTTCTTTTGTTGCTCCACCACCGCCGTAGACACACTCTATGGCTGGTTCGTGTTCGGGCTAACGGCACACTATCGACGCCTCGTGCTGCAGCTGCAAGGGGAACGGATGCAGTCTGCAGTGGGACAAGAACTGGAGCATGGCCTGGATCACATTTTCAGGCAACATGCTCGAGTGCTGGAGCTGGTGGCCCGCTTTGAGATGGCCTTTCGAGATATTGCCTGCGTGGAGGTGCTGTTGATCTGTGTGCTTTACTGTTCGGTGATCTGTCAGTACATTATGCCGCACACGAACCAGAACTTTGCCTTTCTTGGCTTCTTCTCGTTGGTGGTCAGTTCGCAGCTGTGTATCTATGGCTTTGGAGCTGAGCAGGTGCGTCACGAGGGTCAGCAATTCGCCCATCAGCTCTATCAGCTGTTGCCCTGGCACGAGTTGACGCCGCGGCAGCGTCGCCTTCTGCTGCTGCCTCTGCAACGTGCCCAGAAAGAGCCGGAGTTGGGCGCCTATTTCTTTGTGCTCGGCAGGCCCCTATTGGTGTGGGTGAGTCAATTTGGCATTGCTGGGTCAGCAGTAAATGGATCTATGTGACTATGCTTCATATTTGCAGATTTTCCGCACAGCGGGCTCCTTTACCACGCTTCTGAATACTCTACGTGCACAAAATTAAAGTATTTTGCAAACTATAAAAATAAATAATTTTTTTTTTAATGTTTAATAAAACTTAAAAGAGTTTGGGTTTCCTCAGAGAACTGAAAAACTAATTATATCTTTAGATAAACCAACTTATTAATGGTTGCGTTACAGAAGTTGGAATGCTTTTTTCTTGCTTTAAATTTGAACATAGGTTCGATCAAGAGTGCGTAATCTAAAGCTCTATCATGCTATATACCTGTGGGATATTTATTAAATCTGCTTTATATTTATTGATTAAGATAAGATTAGATTAGATTCGATTAGGTTTTGGTTACTTAAGTCTCTGAGTTCAGCTTTAACAACTTCTCCCCGCTTCAACTAAATGCCTCTTAATGCTTTAGTCTCTTCTAGAGATGGGATCGGGAAAGAAATTCGTTCCCGACCCATCCCGTCCAGAAATCATTTTTGATTCTCCGCCCGATTGTCCAGACAAATTTTTAATTTTTCCCTCGGGTCCCAACATTTCCCGAAATTTTTTTTCAACATTTACCACTCTTATGATAGATAAAAATTTTTACTTAAACATAATATTTTCTCAAAATTTTCTTCTCTAAGGTGTATTCTCCATTCTTCCAAAATTCTACTAGAAGAATACACTCTCACTCGTTGTCGAAGATGTTGGAACATCAAGTACTTGCCTAGCAAGCATTTGTAACAAAGACAGTTTATTGCATTGTTGTCAATATAATAAAATATTTGAACTTTTCTTAAATTTAATAGGATTTAAATAAGAATTAATTTCCTCGTCAGTATCATTCTTCTGTTCTTTGATAAATACAAGCAATTTTATCTATTAATAATTTTCTTAACAGGACCCGCGGGAATTTCGGGATCAAGCACTTATCCCGACCGTCCCGGACTTTTTCAGAATCTTTCCCATCCCGCCCGATCCCGAAAATTTTTTCGGAACCCGCGGGATTCCCGAAAATTCCGATCCGGACTCCCATATCTATTCTCTTCTATCGATCAGTCACTACTGCACTTCTTCACTGTGTGCAACTCTGTGATATGGCGTTGCCACGTCGTTGTGCTGCTACTCTATATATATATATTTATATATATTAATTAATATTTAATTTAAGTCTGGTTTCAAGCGAATGTGGCTATATACAAAAAAAACTCCAAGAACCTGATTCAAAGCTTACACAAAAATGATTTATTTTTGTTTTACAGCCCGGCAACAATTCAACTGATATAAAAATTTGCTACTTCACTACAATTCTTCATAGTAAATATAAAAAATTTATTTTTTGTGTAAATCTTAGCTAGTTTTCACATTAAAATGAACAAATCTTTCAGCGCCTGTCAGAAATAATTTATAACAATTTGATATATGTTTTTTTTTTGTTTTTTATCTTTATTATTTTAATATTACAATTAAGAGCTGGTTTTTTTTATGTACACACAATACAAATACAAGTACAATTATGTTTAATTAAACAAAAAATAATTAAGTAATCGATACGCATCGTAAAATACGATTAAACACATACAAATACAAATACGAGTAGACTACGGGCTATAATTAAGTACAATTAACAATTATGCAACACGAAATGTGAGAGGCAAGTAAACAGATAAAAAAAATTACATTTATAATAGTTATAATAATTAGAATAATAATAATAATAAGTACACACAACTAACGGAACTATTGCAAGCCAATAATATGCGATGATAAGGCGGGGGCGGGGGCGGGGCAAGAGTACAAATGAATAATGGTGGGGCAGGGAGTAGGGAGGAGGAAGGAGCGGGACTCTGTCAAAAAGTATCTGAAGTTGAAATTTTGCTTTGCTCAAAATAAATAAAAGAAAATTAATAAAGCACACAACTAACAGCGGGGGAAAATGTGTGAAAATGTCGCAGTTGAAGTTCGCTCCCAGCAGGGCTGGTATTACCTGGACTGCTTAACTCAGCGCCAGCAGCGGCTCCAGCTCCAGATCCTTACTGATGGCCTTCTTCTTGTACTTCTTTTGCAGCTTCGTCTTAGAGAGCTTCGATTTGGATTTGCTGGGCTGCTGCTTCTTGAGGGCCGCCTCCTCCAGCGCCTTCTCGCGATCGAGCAGCTCTAGCTGCTCAAATATGTTCTTCGGATGCGGATGGATGCTGGGCTTGGTCGCATTCTTGGCCGCATACACAACGACAAACTGTGAGAAGGCCGAGTCAGCGGGCGTATTGATGTCCGCAAAGTCGCGGAAGTTGGCGAACTGCTCCTCGGGATAGGTGTACTTCTGGACGAAGGACTCGCTGGGTCGGCCGTGGCCATTGTTGGCGTCGCCATAGATATAATCACTGTTGTCCTCTGGATGATAGGGCATCTCCTCCTCCGGATAGAAGGTGCCGCCGCGGAGCACCCCAAAGTCTCCGCTGCCCAAAATGGTGGCATCAAAGCCGCGCTGCTGCTGTTGCTGCTGCTGCTGCGCCGACGTCAAGAGCGGCAGCTGCAGCGGCGTATTGTCGCCCACGGGCACAGCGGGACCAGCGAAATAGGGACGCGAGTGGCCCAATGGCGGCGCCTCATGGTAGAAGGGCGGATAGAAGTTCTGCGCCGCCTGGCTGTGCGAATCGGCGCCCGGGCCAGGGGTCACATCGGATCGCGAGATCAGCTGCGTATTCGGATTGGCTATCGGGCGGAACTGCTCCTGCTGCTCCACGGCCACCGCCTGAAAGTGCCGGCTCTGCGTGGGCGTGACAACAGCTGGGCGATGATGCGGCTGCTGCTGCTGCTGCAGCTGAGTTGTGGGCGGCATGTGGAAGTGCTGCTGCTCATGGGAGCGCAGCACCGTTATGGGCGTAAAGTCATTCGGCTCCATCAACATGTCGCTGTCTTCCTCTGGAAACTCAACTGCAAGATTCAAAAAGAGAAAGAGAGAGAGAGAGGGAGATGAGTGAAATAGACAGTTAACAAAATCGCAATGCATCTTCCGGCAGGCGAACAACGTCTTCTCGACTGCTCTTCGATGGGCCACTCGAGCCAGCGGGCTTCCACTCGAAGATCGACTTCAGCATCGAGTGGCTCGTCTCTTTGTTTGCCCCGTCATTGTTAAGTGGCGAAATGTGTAGGTAGATGATGATGATGATGATGATGATGATGATGATGACGATGAGGCAGCTGTAGCCACATGGCAAATGTGTCGAGAAACAAGCGAAAGCTGCAACATATTGGAATCTCCTCAACCAGAGGGCTTACAGTCCAGGAAATTGCAAAGTCAATTCAAGACGAAGACTTCAACTAGGAATTTTTATTCCACGTTGAGACTTTGCACTTACGATGAAAAGGGGAAATAACTATCTAAGCATTTAGTATGTTTTCTAGCATTGTTTTCTAACGTTTTTTCTCAGTAAATTGCAAATATTTTAGTATATAACACATGCAGTTCATAATATTATTTCAAACTTAAGTAGTCCAAACATCTATTGAATATCGATTGCTGATCGTCGTGTCGAATTGTTTTTTCCTAGGGTTCCTTCAGTCGATATTCAATTTGTTACAAGCAGCTGCGGACAACAAAGTAATAAAGCAATCGACTGTTGAAGCCATAGATCATTGCTCATTGACAATAACGGTAAATTGATTATCGATAACGATTAAACTAGCATTATAAATAATCGATGGATACAATACAAAATATATATATATTTACAGATCGATGATCATATCGATAACTTATCGATTTTCTTATCGACTTGTCGAAGTTTCTAAGCACCTGTCATATCTATCTTTTGCAAAGTTCTATAGTTCAGCAGATATAGACTATCGATATCTATCACTAAAGTCTTTAGATAGAATTCAAATAGATTTATTTACTCTATGTAGATATAGACAGATTGGCAAGCATATCGATAGCTTACCGATAAGCTCAGAGCATAACTCCAGACTTATCTCTCTGTTGCGTAGCTCGTTAATTCGGCAGGTATCGTTTATCGATATCTATCACTAACGTCTTTCGATATCTACAAAAGCTAGAATTATAAGTAATCTATGGGTAGAATTCAAATAGATATATTGACTCTATTTATATATAGACAGACTTATGAGCATATCGATTACTTATCGATAAGTTTCTAAGAACCTTGCGTACCTATTTCTTGCGAAGGTCTATAATTCAGCAGATATCTGTAAAATCTTCAGGTAGAATTCAAATATATATGTTGACTCTATGTAGATATAGACAGATTGATAAGCATATCGATAGCTTATCGATAAATTGCATAATTTCAGACGTGTCTACCCATCACGCTAGTTCAGCATATGATATATCGACTAATTCTACCTGCTATATAGGGTATCTATCAGTCAATTGTCATGATTGTCACAGTTGTTTGCAACATACCAAAGCGTTGCATGCACCACATCAAACGACTGCTAAATTCTTAACACAGTCGCATTGCGATGCCAGAAAATATATTTTGTGATATCAGCTGCCAGATCGGAGCACTGCATCACTCGTGCCACCACTCGTTGGCACTCGGCTCAATTACATTTAGCTTCAGTGGCTGCATTCAAATTTGTAGCTGTTGTTGTTATTGTTGTTGTTGTTGTTGTTGTCGCCTGTTGTTATTGTTAGCTGCCGTTGACCAGTCAAATGTCGTCTCGATAAAAGTCGATAATAATGTAAGCAGCTGGCAGCTAGCATAAATTTTGTTCTAGCCATGTTGCCTGTCAGATACCCGAGCAGTCGACCAATCCAACTAGGCTCCGACCCTCCCACAGCCGCTGCCAGCCGCCTGGCTTGCAACACGCCCCCGGCATCTACCAACTGCCACCTACCCAGCACGAGCCGCCTTTCATATGGGCAGTTGCTGCTGCTGCTGCTGCTGCTGTTGTTATTGTTGTTGTTGTTATTGTTATTGTTGTTGTTGTTGGCTGTGGCATTATTTCAACATGAATTCGAATTTTCACTGCATGCTAAGCTAACGGTATTTTTCTGGCCTTTTCCTATATTTTTTCTTAACATTTTTAATACCCTATACCTAAAAAGGGGTAGATTGGGTCTTATGAATATAGTTTTTCTTTTATATTTCCTCTGTCTGTCTGACAGAAAAGCTTTCACGAACTTTCAGAACAATAGACTTCTTAGTCGATCCAAAACTAATACTTCGATTGCACACACAAATAAAATTTACCTTTAGTTATCGATAACACACCACACTTCTAAAATATCGATAAGTTTCGCATTGCCTTTTAAGAACGTTCAACTCATAACTTATTTTCGAGGCATTTAATATCTGCGCACAAGGTATCTTCTAGTCGACTACTCGCTTTAAAAGAGTGCCTTGCATATTGACACCCGCTGCTGGCTTTTTTTGATAATTTTTATATATTTTTTTTGTGCCTGGCAAAACGGAACATAATGAGTTTGTTAAGTGTAATTGGCCGTTGTCTGGGTATGTTTTGGGGTTCGGATTCGGGTTCGCGTTTTGGTTGCGAAGTTTTGGTGCACTTGTGTGACCGGGGCTGATGGGGGCTACCCGGCTGCTTGATGATTGTCGATAGCGCCGAGCAGAAAATGGGTCAAACACATTTCGGCTTTTGGCAGCGATATGTCGTGTATTAGGTATAAATTACTTTATTATTTATTTGACCAGCTCGTACGGATCGTTTCATTGGCGGCTATGCCTGCACTGCACGTTTTATTAACTGTATACCCTGTATTCATGCGAAATGGATAACCTATGCTAAAGCCAGTTGAAATAGCAGATTGAGTTTCAGTCAATTTATATTCTATTGTTGGCTATGTGAAGTGCTCAAAAGTTGATGGACAGATAGGTAAAGAGATAAATGGATAGATCGTTAGATAAATCAATTAATGATTATAATGATAGATAGAACGATTTCTATATGGATAACAGATAGATAGACAGATAGAAAAATGTGAAAATTGAGATGGATAGACAGATAGTTGATAAATATATAGACAGGTAGATTGTTATATACCGAAATATCGATAAGTAGATAGAAGAGCAAAAAGATATGTATATGAATAAAATATAAATAAATAAAAAAGGAGAAAAACAGATAGATAAATAGATTTATAGATTAATAGATATACAGTTAGATATATTTTTGATATATAGATATATACATAGATAGGTAGATAGATAGATAGATGGATTGATAGATTGATAGACATATTGATGGATGGATAGA
Source organism: Drosophila gaucha (assembly GCA_035045545.1). Taxonomy (NCBI): domain Eukaryota; kingdom Metazoa; phylum Arthropoda; class Insecta; order Diptera; family Drosophilidae; genus Drosophila; species Drosophila gaucha. Next base: position 2,159,351 of record JAWNOY010000366.1, on the reverse strand, counting down.
TTGATAGATTGATAGATAGATAGGTAGATATTTAAGAGATATCTAGATAGATAGGTAGATTGATAGATAGATAGATAGATAGATAGCTTAATAGATAGATAGATAGATAGCTAGATTGATGGATTGATAGATTGATAGACAGATTGATGGATAGATAGATTGATAAATTGTTAGATTGATAGATAGATAGATAGAAAGGAAGATATTAAAGTAAATATCTAGATAGATAAGAAAATAGATAGATAGATAAATAAATATATAGATATATATATAGATAGATCGATAGATAGATAGATAGCAAGATATAGGTAAATAAATAGATAAACATAAAGAAAGTTAGATGAATAATAGACTTAAAGCGAAGTAAATAAATATATAGATGGAGAAACTGACATTTAAAAGGAATATATAGATATAGATATACATATATAGTGACAGATTGACATAGATAGAAGACTGACAAAGCGACTGATAGATGGAAAACTTGATATATATTTAGACAAAAATATAGGGTATATATACATTTGTAAGTACTAGGATATTTTAAGTGCTGGTATTCTGCCTATCGATTAGTTCTGTGATTTGCGAAATTGGCCAAGGCAAGGCAGCCACAAAATTAAAAACGTTGGGAAGGCTCATTATCAAACGAATAGTAAACAAAAATAACACATTAACAATTCACAGCTGGCTAAGAGTTGATTGGCCTATGACCCATTTTCAAGAAAAATTAAATAACTAAGCTAATGAATTCATAAAACCATATAAAATCTATATAAGAATGGAGGAGTTAGCTCTGTGCTATTACATACTCTTTTGCATATTTGGCTTGCATTATACAATATAAGCTTCATCTGCAAAGTTAAGTTTTCATTCTAATAAACAGAAAGGCCATTGTGATCCAATAGCTGTTTGTATTGCATGTTAATTACGAACGATTATGTTATTATTATTGTTATGATTATAAATGTTGTGAATTGCACAACAATTATTCAATATTCACACTGAATCGAATTGGCAAATGTTACAAGACAAAAACGAAAGCAAAACAAAAGAGAATAATTATAAATTGTTTCAGTTACAATTTTCTTGCCATTTTTGGATTTTTGCCAAAAACAAAAGAGCAGTCGCTGCTTTCGGCGCTGAAAGTGGCTCCAGCTGATGAAAGCAACTGAAGAGACAGGCGAACACAAATCGCGCAACACTTTCATCGAGTGAGTGTCTGCTCATCAATCATTCATTCATTCATTCAGTCAGCCAGCAATCAAGCAAAAAACCAAAAACTACAAAAACGAAAGCAACACGCGAAAACTTCAGAAAGTCACGAAACTGCGAACTAACAGAAAAGAAAAACAATAACAAGAAAACAGGCAGTGAACGACTAGAAGATACGCTAAAATCAGAGCAGAGTATTGTTCTACATACTACAGTTACCCTAGAAACATGCAACTTGCAGCGCGTGAAAGAAGAAGAAGTGCATTCGCTTAAGGGCGAATAAATAAATCTGGCAATCAAGCTTCAATTTGCTTAAGGTAAGGCTCTCATATCTGCTTTTTTTGATCCTAAACATAGCGAGAGTTCAAGATCTCGCTCCAACAATCTTTTTAACGCCTTCAAATGGAAAAATCAAAAATTGTAGCTAAGGGCAGGAAGTTGGAATTGAGCCATTAACAAATCTCTTGAGCAATCAGCTCAATCAGGGGGAAAACAACTATAGAAATCGGGATAAAGAGCATGTTAAAGATATGTGGAAATAGCTCAACTATTGTAAAATAACAAAAATAATCATATTAAATCTGTATATTTAATTAATAAACGCAACGTAAGTGATAAATACAGTATTGTTGTGATTATTGCAATTGCTGCCGTTGTTGTTGTTGTTGTTGGGGGAATTATGAAAGTGTTAAACAATATAAAAAGCAGAAAAATGAAAAAAGAAAAAGAAGAAAAGCCAGGTAAAGCAAAGTGAAGATATTTCATAATGATTAACGCGCACTGAGGCAGACATAAAGTGAAAAAAAAGAGAAGCCAGGGAGAAAGAGACTACAGGCTAAAGTGAGGCAAACCAAGTAATTATAGTCATAAAGATGTGTTTGTGTGTGTGTGTGTGTGTGTAGTTAAGCTATAAACGGCATGATGTACGGGTGTGCGAGCGCGGAGTACTCGCAACATGATGACCCTGATGACGATGTCGAGACTTGCGATACAACGGGGCGTATGCGTTAAATTGAGCGCGTCGTGGGATGGATGTATATATGTGTGTGTGCGTGTGCGTATGCGTGTGCATGCTTATGCACCATGACACATACATATGTTAAGTCAGTTTGATACGAAGAGAAAAAAATTGCGATTGTTGTCGGTGATTTTACATTGTATTTTAAACATGACACTTCTTCAATTTGAATTCACAATTCGCTGATTATCTGGCTTTGTTTGGCTTTGTGGGGGAGGGTTCGGTCGGGGGGCAGCGTGGTGGCTGCGCGGGCGTCAGCCGTGTAATTAACACATTGTTCAGCCTGCGTGTTGCAACAGGCCGCATTTGTAATGCGAGCGCGGTTAAGTGGGCGTTAAATGGGCGTCAATTATTCACATTCAACGGCATTTGGTGACGTCACATAATTCGAAGATATTTCGGTATAATTGATGCGTTGCACATTCCAACTGTAATTGTGGCATGTCAGCGACAGAGAGAGCGAGAGATGCCTCAATTATGTGGTTAGCGCTGATTAAATCTGATTGCACTTAAGATGTAGAAACTTTGATTTAAGGCAAAAGAATATGAGCAACTTTTTCAGCAAAAACCATTTTAAATTGATTAATTAAATATTAATAAAATAATGAAGATATACCTTTTCAAAAAATTATACTTTGTTTCTGCTATAAGATATTTTTAAGACATTTCTATAAGAATTTAAATTTTAGTTTAAATTGAAGACTTATTTGAAAGCCCTATAACATTTTTAGCTAATTTTAAACAAGCTGAGGCTAAAACTGAAATGAAAATGACATCAAGACAATTGGTTAAAAATTAGATTTTCAATTACATTTGAAGTTCTTTAATAAACAAGAGGAAATTATAAAAAAAGAAGAAACATAGCTGAACAGCAGCCCTAGACCTGATCTCTCTCTCTCTCTGTACGTGTGCACACATACATTCAAATCAACTACGCAGTAATCGGCGCGCGTGCTTCTGTGTGCATGGTATGTATATGTGTTCATGTGTATACAAATGTGTGCATGTGTATATGCGTGCCTGTGTGTATGTGTGCATGTGTATATGCGCGCAGAGGTATTATGTATAGATAAAAGATGTAAGCTAGGTTGTTTTAATCAGCTCGGACTTGGTTCAGGGGATCTCGTAGTCGGGCAGACCCGACTAGAGCTTTCTTACTTGTTATTCTTGAATATTCTAAATCTTTTTTACCTGTGTTTTTAATAGTTGAAGAAAAGAGCCACTTTTAGAATCATATTTTTCTACTCTTAAGCTAAAATCGCTGCTTAACAATAAAATCGATATGAAAAACGCTGCAATGGAAAAGCCTTTAGGCGGAGTTCCAAATCTTATAAAAAAGTACCTTTAAAAATACTTATTTATATTAATTTTAAGCTGCGAACAATATCTTCCATAGAGTCTTACCATGTTTTGCAATAAGCTGTAATATTTTTGGTCAAAAACAATTCATAAGCATTTGGTTTATGTGACAGCAAAAGATATTGCTAACAAGTCGACTAGTTATGCTTGGAAAAGGTGTATGAAATTGGCACGGCCCACACATTAAGATTTGATAAACAGACACGATAATTCATGGCACGACTTGATTATGATGCATGCCACTTGTGGCCACTGGCCACTTGCTTCCACTGGCCGCTGGCAACGCCCAAAGCAACTCATCAGCGGCTCGCTGCAATTTTCCGGCACTTAGCTGGCACTTACAGCGACGCGTGCGTGTTCGACTGTGTGTGTGTGTGCGTGTGTGTGTGTGTGAGTGTGGATTATAAATTTTACAAAAAAATATATCAGACAGCTTCACTTTCACTAGCTCACATCGAAATAAGCCGCAAGGTATTTAAATTGAATTGAAGTGAGTGGAGAGTCGCATTTCTTGCACTTGCACTTGCTTGACCTTTGGCCGGGGCAAGTTTAAAATTCGAAGAGCGTAGCCAAAGAGTGACCTTCGCTCGATTCCTAAGGTCTACCTTAAATACCATAGATAATAGTTCTCTTTAAAGTTTACATTAGCGATTCGTAATGCCGTTCCGTAATTTAAAATTGAATTCAAAGATATTACAGAGCTTGGCGCAACTGTAAAAACAAAACTTAGTTGAAGTCAATAAATCAATCTAGATGTAGCTCAGATAAACAATAAGCAATAGGGTAAGAGACATGCACTTATCGATAACTCGATCAATGGTTCACTTATCATTGTTTTCCCATTCTTAAATAGGTTTTGTTTGATTTCGTCGTGAATGTGCAAACAAGAGCCACTTACTTATCGATAACCTATCACTCTTTTCTTAACCTAAACCAGCGCATATCTTAGGCATTCTTTACTAATGCTCTGGCACAGCTTTGATATACAAGAGAGCTAGAGTCTACAAGTTATCGATAGCTCCATCGATTAAGATAACCTTAACCCTCACATAACTCTGAATATTCTTTGGGTCGATAGCAGCTGTTTAGATGAATCGGAATGTATATATACAGGATACTTAAAGTCGATAAAATATCGATAGCTACGTCGATAGATCCATAAAACTTCGCATAATTCTGCATAATGCTGCATAGTTGAATCGGAATGCATGTATACAAGAAAACTAGAGTCGATAAGTTATCGATAAGCTACAGATGGTTACATAAAACTTCAAATAAGTCTCCATATTCTTTAGGTCGATATCAGCTGCCTAGTTGAATCCGAATGTATATATACAAGAGAGTTAAAGTCGATAAGTTATCGATGCATAATTTTTAGGTCCACAATAGCTGCTCAGTTGAATTGGAATGTATATATAAAAGACAGTTAAAGTCGATAACTTATCGATAATTGTCTAAAACTTGACATCACTCTTTGTATCATATTTAATATTCCTTGGTTGAATCGGAATGCAGGAGTATCAGATTCACTCTGCATAACATTGAAGCAGGGTATCTTCTAGTCTGGCTTTGCTGCGCTGACCTGGTTCTATGTGCGAGAGAATTGCGGGCGTGTGTTTTGGGTTTGGATTACACTTGAACAGTTGGAAGCAATTGCAACCTGTTTGGCTCTGGGGGCCAATGGGCAATTCAATGCAACGACTCTTGCAGTTATTTATGAGCTTGTTATTAACGTGCACACACATGAGTGTGGCTAAGTGTGTAAGTGTGTGTGTATAAGCATTTGCAATTAGCGGCTTTTTATGTTACATTTTAATGACAGTTTTGTTGTCTCTTTTTTTTCCTTGCCTCAGCATTTTGTGTGTTGTCATGTTTTCCGCATTGAGGCGCCCAACCTTGAAAGTGGCAGTGCAACTAACTAACAACCAATTCAACAACTCAACCAACTAACCAACACGACATTTATTTAACTTCATTTGCAATTCGTTTCTAAGCAGAAAAAAAAAACAAAACACAAAACAAATGAAGAAAAAATTGATGGAAAAAAAAAAACTCAAGAATCCATGCGGCGTTGCATGATGCCGCTCGGCTCGGCAGCGTCGATGACTCAGCTGGTCAGCCGGATAGTCGGAGAATCAGAAAATCAGAGAATCGGACTGTTGGACAGTTCTGACAGTCAGCCGGCCGGCGATACATGCGGTCAATGTCAGAGTGTGCACTGAGTGTGTGCACGAATCTCATTTCAAGATAAACCACTTGCCAAGCACATGTTGCACATTACTCGTAATTGTCAATAATAATTGCTGAAAAGATGCCTTCACATCTCCAACAGTCAATGCACAGTGGTCCAAAAATACCATAATTGTATGCAAAATTGTACTTAGAGTTGTGAAATGCATTTGATTTAATCATCAAATAATGAATTTCATCAAGCATTAAGTCAATTCGAAATTTCCCTTTTAGCTTGCAATTTCAATGCAATTCTTAGTGAAGCTATTGGAATGCGTAATTGCTACAAATTGCTCAGAATTAGTGTTGCCATAAGCCGTATTTGTATTGTGGTCGCTCAATCATGTTAATTGTATTTAGCTGTCGCATAATTGAAAGATATTTTCATACAGCTGGTGCATTCCATCCTATAATTAAGGCAGGCGAGAGAGAGAGTGAGAATTTGGAAAAAGCACTTAATTAATCATCAAACATTTCAGAGCCTCACAACACATTCACGTTCCAATTGCATTTCGCAATTTCAATGTGATTCTCTGCCAAACGGAAGCTAAGAAATTTAAGCTTAAGGCTTATAGCAAAAGCAAAGCTATGGCATTTTAAGCATTGCTTAGCTACTTAAACTTTAAAGGCCAGAACTCTTAGAGTATTCCAAGCATTCAACTCTTAGAGATTCATGTAAAGAAAACTATATTTTAGAATATGATTTTTCTATAATATACGTTGCCATATTTGTTTGTTATCAAAAATATATTGATGAAATAGCTAAATAAAATATTTTAATATTTGAAAAAATATTTTAAGAATAAAAATAATATAACTGAAATATAACTCAAATTAAAAATATTTAAAGGAATTCCTTTATATTTTAGGATATAATAAATACATAAAAGACAATATAGCTCAATAAAATATTATGATATTTGAAAGAAACTTTAAAATATTTAAAAACATACTTAAAATGTTTTTATTGAAAATATTTTAAGAATAATAATTCTTCTATGTTTTGAATCATAAATAAATATATTTAAAAGTACATAAAAATAAATGTTAAATATAGCTAAATAAAATATAAGAATATTTTGAAAAATATTTTAAAAATTACAAAAAAAATACTTAAAAAAAAGTTTTTCTAAAATTAAAAAAAAAAAAATTTCTTTACCTTTGTTATGAGTTTTCTGCATACAATTGCTGCATGGAAAGGAAACACAGCAAATATATATGTGGAAAAGTCTTTACAGAGATTAATTTAGTTTTATGCACTTCATATAGTTGTTTTGCAATATTTATCTTTCCACCACAGTGCAACGCGGCGTATGAGTGATGCTATAAATTACCACTGATTCGTTCTATGCGATTTTGCCAATGAGCTGTACGGCAGTGCCAAATGCAAAGCAACAACAACAACTGCAACTGCAGCAACAACAACAACAACGTAGGGGTCATTATGTTAGATTTGATTTTCTATGCCATGGTCTGGGACGCCAGCAGCTGGGCCAACAGCCCGTGAGTCAAATGAAATGACACCAAAAGCAAAAAACTTAATGATAAAACACACAGAGAGACAAAGCCAGAGTCAGACAATCAAGCAAAGCGTTTGTTGTTGTTGGTGCTGTTGTTCTTTGGTCACATAATTAAAATTGCATTTTTTTTGTCTGTGAAAACCATTTGGCTATATTACAACAGATCCCACACTTAGCACAGTGCGCTAAGCTCATGATATTTAATATTTAATATTTGACTCATCATATTTCATATTTGATATTTGATAGGGAAAGGGGAGGAGGGGGGGATTCGGTCATTAAAGGGAGCGCTCCATTTGTCAGTGGCGAAACCTTGGCGCAGGCCTGCGCTGCGGGCTTTACACTCAATTCTTCCGCATTGCCCAGCCATCTAGAGTTTATTGGTTGGAAAAAAAGCTGCCTAGGCTTGAAGCCATATGCATGTATATAAAAATATGCAATTAGTGTTTAAGGGGTGCGGTAAAAAAACAAAAATAAAAAAAGGCTGGGCTACACTGCCATTGAAACGCTTTTTATAGAAGATCTTAATAGAAGTGAGCAGCAAAGCGGATAATAAATAATAAAACGAGACGTGCAATTGAGATTTGTGAATCTATGCTGCAAACATATATACATATACATATATAGATGCCAGATGCATGCAGAAGTTCTGGCCCAACCCAAAAGCGCATATTGGCAACATTTTCAACATTTTAGACTTGAACTTTAAAGTTCAAAGCGACAAAATGGCATTTAACTTGACCAACGGCAACGGCAAAGGCAACGGCAGCCGCCGAAAGATGTGTTTGCTGTGAAAATGTCAAGCTGCTAAACAAAAGACTTAGGACACGAACTTTAAACAAGGACAAGCCAAACAATAAACTTATGCACTCGATGCTCACCGAATATCAATTTTAGCGGGAGGCAACAATCGTTACCTAATTTGTCGCCATCAGGTGACGGCCGATGTCTCATATATAGTAAATGATATAGCATATATATATATATGTGTGTGCAAGAGTTGGATCTATAGAATCGATAGCTAGTTGGTTAGCTGATTTGATTGATTGATTGATTGATAGATGTTTAAGTCGTCTCAGCGCTCAATTATATAATTTTGCCTCAATGACAGCAATAATTTAGAACGTTTTCTTTTTATGGCTGGCAAAATCCAAAGCCGATTTGATTTAGTTAGCGCTGACCTTTGCCAGCTGCTCGTCTAGGTTTTTGCTCCATCTTCGAGCTAAGCTCAGCTATTTCGTTGGCTTAAAGAAGCGGCTGGCTTTTCTAGCATCTTTGTGGTTGCTTGTGATAAATGAGTTTGCTCCGATTTCAATAACATGCGATCACTTTAATGCCTTAACATTGGAGTTAATTTCTAAAACACTTTGCCACACATGCGCTCGCAATTAGCCATCTTAGCCATGAGCTGCGACGTGTGCTCTTGGCTCGGCTCCAAAACTAAAGCAATTTTAGTTAAGGTTTCGGTGTTGGTTTCTGTTTCAGTTTCTGTTTCGGTTTCTGTTTCGGTTTCTGTTTCGGTTACTGTTTCATTTTCGTTCCGTGCCTGGCATTCCAATGCCGGGTAGGCAGCATTATTAGTCGCTTTTGCATAAACAATTTGATTTTATGTACAAGCTCGTACATGCCACGGACTAAGCAGACCAGACTGCGCCCATAAATCTTGACGCCTCGCCTGACTCAATTAAACACACACCTAACCACACACACACACACACATGGACAGAGAGACAACAACTCAAAACTCAACAGTTGCATCGCCCATTGATTTATCGATTAATCGAAGTGGGAGCTGCTCACCTAATGAATACCTGCGGCCATAAATATATTTATACATACATATATGTAGTATATATATATATACATATATATCTATATATCCGCAAACTGTCGTATCATGCGCCTCTTTGCACCTTTTATGGCATCCACACGTTTTGCATTTGCATGCAAGTAACTCAAGCTCTTTTTTCTTCTTTTGCTTGGAACATTTATTAACATTCATTTTAATTGAATGGGGTTTGTCAGCGTCTGAAATTGTGAGTTGGGTCTTAAAGCTAGCATTGCATTAATTGTCTTTGAGTACTCATAAATAAAGTTGTCTGCAGTAAGAGTGAAGTACGAAAATACTTTTGTCTAGCCTAATCGAAGAAGTTATCGAAAAAGGATAGAAGTTTGTATTTGCTGAGTCATCTCCAGCCAGATTTTACTTTTGAAAGATCTTTCAAATAGTTTTCATGACTATTTCACATAAAGCTGTAAGAGTGCAGCCTTATATCTAGACTGCCAGCAGCTTTAAGACAGAACTATGATAAACATTTATCGAAATTCTATTCTAAATGGACTTTTATCGATAGATGATAATTCACATACTCTATACTGATTGAGTTGCAAAAAGTAGTTTTTCTACAATTTAGTGAATGTTACAGATCATGATAACGATAACAATGACAATATATCTGTATTGTCATATATATACTTACATGTAATATACGACTTTTATGATGATAACGATAACAATTACGATATTTAATATAAATATATGTAACATAGGACTTGTATGCCGATAACGATAACAATTACGATATCGTTATGAATATCATATAAGTGATATGCAACAGTAAGGCGAAGATCAAAACATTGCTAAGCTCTATTCTGCGATAACTTATCGATGACAATCGTAGATTGATAAAAAGTCTATCAATTATTGCCAAGAAACCGTTGATTGTTCAATATGATGGCGATAGCAATCACGATAACTATAACAATTAGGATATCGCGTATATATATGTGATGTCGTAACTCCATTTTAGCTTATTGAATACAATTATAGATCGATAAGAAACTTATTTATTAATGCCAAAAAAACATGATTGTTCTTTTCGATGACGATAGCAATTACGATATCGTTAGTATATATATATAGATATGCTTAGGCTTACTTTTGCATATATATATATATATATATATATATAATATAAAAGTAAGCCTAAGCATATCTATATTTATTTACTAAAGCTATAACTTGTCGAAAACAATTAGAGATCGATAAGGAATCTATCTATTAATGCCAAAAAAAACACTTAATTGTTTATTTCGATGACGAAACGGTACAAACTACAATATCGTTTACGTTTCGGCTATAAATGTGTTATACAGCAGTCGAATACATTAGACTCTCTCATTCGCAGCAAAGACTAAGCAGAAACATCTCTCAATGCTATTCTGTTTGATACCGATCTTAGATCGATTAAGAATCTATTAATTAACGCCATAAAATCGCTGATTGAGTGCCAAAACCCCGCTGTGTGCAATTTAATAACGATAAAAATAGCAATAACGATAACGATAACATTTACGATTACGATATCGCTTACGTTTAGGCCGCGCTTATCATTAGCCCAGCTCTTGGCACTGTCATTGAGACGATTCATTAGCTGACTGCATTTAAATGGCCGCGAGCTTCAGTTTTGGTAATTAGAGATGAGCAACTGGAGCTGGATATCCATTATCACTAACATTTCCGACACTTGTCTGTGTGCATGTGTGCATGTGTGTGTGTGGTTATTATGTTTCTTTTTAATGATTTCCAATGGTTTGCTTGCTGTAATGGGCCAGGGGCTGCCTGGTCTGGCCATGGCTTAATTGTTGTCTAGATGGCAATTTGTGACTTTGACTTCGGCCTGCACCTGTTACACACACACACACATACACACACACACACACACACGCAGACATACATAGAAATGCGCCATCATCCATAACCATAACCATAACTCAATTTGTTAACATAATTCGCTCTGACAGCGACGCGTTGCATGCCACGTTTAGCTGCGCCATTTGCCACACGAGTCTCTGCCGCAGCCGCAGGTGACATTGGCCGCCGTCCGGAGCCAGCGTCTGGCGACTAATTGAACATGACATTTGCCAATAAACAACAATCGTTTAATGTGCATTATTCTGACCTTAAACAGTTTATTGAAAATTGCATTTTTGTTTTTATTTTTTGCCATCTTCTGCTTCTTCTTGGATGCACTCAGGCGCACTTGCTACCTGCCCCTATGCACATTCAATGTTTCTGCTTGGAAATTATTTGTAATATGTTATCGTCGCTGCACAATCGCAAATGTAGCTGCCTCTTGTGGCAAGCGCCTCAATGTCAAACGGCGGCCCCAATGCGGAGCCAGCCTCTGCTTCAAATATCAAGTGCTGACTTTTGCTATGGATATGCCATATACACTTTATACAAATATATATATATATATATATATATATATATATATATATTTATATGTATATATATATATATATATAAACGCAATCAATTGGATCGATTTTAAACGAACTTCAATACACGGCTTTGGCTTAGGTGTCAAGTTCATTATCTAACATTCGCAGCATAAAATATGCTACAAGAATCTAAGCATGACTTTATTAATATTTATATATGCAATTTATTCATTTATAAAAGTAAATTTATTAAAAATATATGTTTAGATCAATTCGATAAACTGTCAATGCGATAATCGAGTGCTTGTCATGTTTCTATAAAAAGAATACAAATCCAGACTTGCTTGCTTAGAAAGTGTTCCTTGAACTAATATTGAAATATGTTAAGGACTATATAGTCTTTCCCGAGCTGCCACGCCCCTAGTAAATGTGGATATATAACGCTTTAATTGATTTTACGGGGAGGTCACCAGTGGCCTTCTTACCAAATTTATATATTGCAGCTCTTAGAACCGTAGAAGATACCGTTTTGCCTGATTTGTCGCACCCCCAAAGGGCGTAGCTATATATACAACATTTTTTCGAATGGTTATCCCACTAAAACATTTTTTGAAACCGATCTGTCCTATGCGAGCTACAGGATATAGTCGCCCGATACGGATGATTCCAATATATACAATGTCTGCTGTAGAAAGACGCCTCTGTGCAAAATTTCAGCTCTGTAGCTTTAATGCTCTAGGAGAATCCAGACAGACGGACGTACATATAGACGGATAGTGCTATGCCAACTCAGCTCGTCGTGCTGATCAAGAATATATAAACTTTATATAGTCGGAGTCTGAACAAAATTAATATACCCTTTCTGCAAGAGTATAAAAATACTTAAGCAAAATGTTGTCTTAAATAAAACTAGTTTATATAATACTATACATAACATTTTTAAAATAGTTTTAAGTTTGCTTTGGCTCAAGAAAACTACATCGAATCGGTCCTTGGGTAGCTCTCAGCTACACTTAAGCTACTCAGATATTTGTAAAGATTATTCATAACGAACTCTGTTTTCTTAACTCTTCAGTTCTTAAAAATTAAGTTATATAAAAGAGCTTAAGCTAAATATTTTCAAAAATAAAAATAGTATATCTAAGACAATCGATAACATATCTAAAATAGTTAAAAGTTTGCTTTGGCTCGGTCTTTGGGCAGCTCTCATTGTATCCATTCTATGCTCAGCTTTGCTTTGTATTTAAATGGGTTAGTATACTTCGCTATAAATCACGAGTTGCTTTCCCATTTCACAGCTTTGGCGCGCTGTGCGATTGTATTTAACATTATGAATTGACTTTTCCAGCTGAAGCCGTAATAAATGATATTATAAATATAAGTAAATGACAGCCAGACTGACGACGGTCGGACGGACGGACGACGGAGCAACAGTTGCCGCCATTTCGATTGTGTCTCACTTAGTTGCTTTATTTATTATTATTTTGTTGTTGTTTCTCTTTATGTTTTTTTTTTTTTTGCAATAATAGCATTTAAATGGCTCTTTTGAGTATTATTTATGAGTGCTCTAGCTGTTGCATGACATCAAATGTGTGGCTGTCGTCGCTTTGCTGCTCCGCTTGTTGCTGTTGCTGTTGCCGCTTAGCTTTGCACGCATATGACCCTCAGGTCTCTTCCATGGGAAAAGTCATGAACATGACTGAAAATAGACATAATGACAGTGGGTCGGAGCAGACATGACCAGACTTGGCTTGTAATATTGAAGCACATCGTTAGAAAACAACAACAAACAGCACCAGCAGCAGCAGCAACACCAACAACAAAACCAAGAACGTGTGTAATCTGTTACAGCAGAAAAACAAATCAAGAAAGAATAACTTAATTTAATAAGCCGAAGAGCACATGCCCTTTAAGACAGAGAATTTATTTTCGAATGATGATGAATTTATAAACAGATTTATAATCATATATATAATCTGCGAAGACATGAAGCTATAATGATCCCAAATCTGAGTCTAAACTTCTCTCTCGCTCTCTCACTTATGTTTTCCCCTCTGCAAATCTGTTTCAATAGAAGATATTTTGGCGACATATATAGATTTGTTTAAAATTTAAAAAGTTTTTATAGGGTAAGCAAAGTACTTGCAGAAAACATAAATGTATATCAAAATGTATTTTCTAGGCAAAAATCAGTAGAAAACATGAAGTGATAAAACTCTTCGGATTTCAGAATCCCACACAACTCTTCAAAGCCTTTGCAAAAGGATAGCCTCATTCTTGGTTACTGAATTTTGAGCAATTTTGGCTATATTATAATAGTTATATAAGATAAAGTCCACATATTTAGTATATCTACCTCTGTTAGGGTATTCATAGCTCATTCTAGCTAAAGCTGCTCATAATAATTTTTGAAGTTTTCATATCGCAATAATTCTTAAAGCTGTATGTATATTTATACATACATATATATTTATCTTTATTATTTTTTCTCATCGTTATGTCTAATTAAAGTTGCGCCTTTGTCTTTGTCGTGAAGGCGAGTAGAGGAGTGGGGCTGACCAGGAGGAGGCGGGGGAGTTGCCTTTTCGCATATGCTCTTTAATACCCCCAAAGTGCCCAAGTTTTTCTCTATGTGTTGCTTATTTATATATATATATATAGATGTTTTTCTTTCAGTATTTATTTATATCGTCATCGTGTGGCAGCCACGGCGCAAAAATTAAAAGAAATAATTATATATAATGTTGACTGCCCAAGGACGCGCTAGTTAGTTGCGTTTTGTTATTGAGGTTTTTCGCGTTTCCATACTTTGTTCTCTATGCACCGACAGACTATCTCAATCTGCCTCTCAGTCCGTCTGGCTGGCTGTCTGTCTGTCTGTCTGTCTGTCTGTGTGTATGCCTCAATAATCATTGTGCAGTCATGGATTCGACTCTTGCTGCTCGCTTCGCTGGGCGCTGACTCAGGCATGTTACGAAGATAGATTTGTGAAGCGAGTCTAAACACTATATACATATGTGAAGTGCAACGTGCCACGTTTGAGCAAGTACTCTCAGTCAGTCAGTCAGTCAGTAAGTCAGTCGGCCAATCATCGAGTGCTGTAAGTGTGGGGGCGGTGTCGGGGGCAGCTGCTACTGCGACTTAGCGTTTTTAAATACTTCATAACAGCTGTGAGACGCCCAGCTATAAGATTGAACACAATTGCATGCGATTTGTACATCCTTGTAGTGGATATATCATACGATATCATCGTCACGAAGTTTTTTTTAACTCATAGCAGCAAATGTCTTTGATAAGTGTTGCTAAAGTATGTATAAATATATACTATATATCTGATTAGTATTGTTGAGGCTGAGTTTCTCTCTATGTCAGCCTCTATATATACATATACGTTATATCATTACTCAAATCATCTTCTGTTATTCAATATATTTCCCACAAATTTGTGTTAAAACATCT
This sequence comes from Drosophila gaucha, assembly GCA_035045545.1. NCBI lineage: Eukaryota > Metazoa > Arthropoda > Insecta > Diptera > Drosophilidae > Drosophila > Drosophila gaucha. The sequence continues at coordinate 2,144,327 of JAWNOY010000366.1, read as the reverse complement.
TTTTTATATACGATATACTAAATCTATAAATTTGTGGAAAGAACGCTATCAGAAACTAGTTGTTATTAGAGTTATTAGTCGAAGCCATCGAAAGTCGACGATAGTTATTTCAAATTTATCGATTGTCAACAATATCGTTTTGTTTGTATTTTTATATACGAAATCTAAAATTAGTTCTAATTAATTCAATATGTTTCATATTGTATTTTAAGAACAAATGCATGTTATTATTTTCATATTTACGCCTAGTTCCGAAACCTTTCTTCGTATTCCCTAAATTTAATTTAATTAAATTATTTTATTTTATTTTATTTATTTTATATACTATATATATTTAATATATTTTTTATATTTTATATATTATATTTATTTTTATTATTTTTTTTTAAATTTATATATTTTAATTGACTTTATTTCCAGCTTATTTTTCAGAATGTCACCGATGCTCGTTCTTTTCTGTTGGCTCTGAGCAAGATCCAAGCATAAAGTGTGATAATGTTGATAAATTTTGTAATTATTAATTTAGGGCCTGGCATGAAAACGATCTCTAGCAATCCATTCAATCCCAAACACAAAAGAAAGACAATAGTGTATAATTATTAAGATTAAATATATTGAAGTAAATCAAATCAAAAATACATTATAATACCCGTACTTAAATTCCAAATAATTGCACAAAAAAGAAAAACGAATATGCAAAAAAAAAAAAAGAAAAAACAGATCTCAAACAAAACAACTTTTGATTAACGATGCGGCTTTTGTTTGGACGGCGGCTCCAGCAATCTTTATAGATCAACGAGTGCAGATCGAATATCGTAGATTCGTTTCAAAATATTTACACAAGGGCGTATGTGTAGCTAAAAAGCAAAATAACAAAAATTTAAATGTGGCACGTTGCGAGTGCTCTGGGCATTCGCATTCCCCAAAAAATCGAAATTCATATCCATTCGCATTCGGCAATGGGGCAAGTGAAATGTGCCATAATCAGCATACAAATACAATGCACAAGCTTTTATGGCTCTTTTGCTTAAAATGGCTAATAAGCCTCACGTTTGCCACTTGGCGTATGCGTGATATTTATGATACACACATGTATATATACTTATATGAGTGTGTGTGTGTGTGTTTGGATATATTTTTATATGCGCGCCGCATGCAATTAAATGTCGCCTGAAACGCGCTTTGACACACGGCTCCATGGGCAAAGACATTATTTAGCTGAGTCAGCGACGGCCCCCAAACACGTTTCCAGGCCAGGTCTTAGCCCAAATGTGGACAGCCAGAGGGGCACACAGACAGCCAGACAGGCAGACAGACAGACGAACAGTTAGCCTGGAACTGGGTCCACGGCAAAGTCGAGTACACACAGCGCCAAAAAACGCAAACGGTTTTTCAGCTGTTGCTGTTGTTGTTGGTCTCTTTTTGGCCAACAAGGTGAAGGTTAGCGAACTGTCGCCAAATGCAACGACACGACTGAAAGACATGGGAATATGCGAGCGGGCTGCAGCTCCATAAATATGCAAATCACATTTTGAACTCGGCCAACGATTTGCAAGGCATACATTTTGTTCACTTTTATGTTTGGCTTCTGTTCCGCTTTGCTGTTGCAGTTGCAACTGTCTGTTACAAAAAAGCCACAAAACAAAACGAAGCTTGATGAAACTCTTTGAAATGTTTGCTGAAGCCTAAGCTATTGATGCTAGGGAATCAGCAAACAAGTCTAGATCTAACTTGAACTATAGCTGAGTTAGTTACTTTAAGCATTGCAGGATATTCTTTATATTACATGATATCCTTTACTCGTGCTCTTTCTATAGTGTCTGTTCTTTACTATTTAGTAAGTAGTTAATCTTTCAGTAAGTTTAGACCTTTGGAGCATTGCTGATCTGATCTAGCTGTAGCTTTTTTCAGTGGGTCAATGATGTTGGTCTTAGAGTTAGCTTAGGCAGTTTTAGTTTTATTTAGAGGTTTTTGGCTCTTATACGATTGATCGAAAGATCTCTTACATGCAAAATCAAATAGTTAAAAGGAAGTTTTGCTAGTTGTGAGAGCTGTAATCCTGCCTCTAACTCAACCTCATATTTCAAATCGATGTCTAATCTGGATTACTTCAAGCATTACAGGGTATTCTCAACTCTAGGTCTTCCTACATTGTCTATTCCTAGCTAATTGGTAAGTAGTCAGGCTTTCAGTAAGCTCAGCTTAAGGGAGGTTTGCTCTTGAATCCCTTGAAGACTTGCTGATCTGATCTAGAATTACCTTTTTTAAACAACCCAAATGATTTTCTTAAAGTCTTAAAGTTAGTTAAGCTACAACTTGTGTTACCGTTTAGAATATTGATCATCAGATCCTTATCCGATCTATATGCAAAAGCAAATAGTTAAAAGGAATTTTTATCAAGCTGTAAGAGCTGTTACCCTCACTCTGGCTTTACCCCATTTATAAAGTTAGGAGCCAGTTGAGTGATTGTTATAGAAAGTGAGTTACGAGACAATTGTGAATCTCATTTGCGTTACAATTGGGCAAGGTACATCTAATAATGATGTTATTGTACAGCTCGGACACATTGTAAGCAGTGTGGAGCACCATCGATGCCATGAATTATTTGGAAGCAGGCTGGCTCAAGTGGCAAAGCCCCCAATCACAATTATGCGGCAATTCAAACACACACACACACACACACACACACAGACAGAGAGAAAACATATGTATAGTTGTTGGTTTGTCAGTTGTCGGCTGTTTGTTGTTTGCTGTCTTGCCCAACGGCTGTGGCTCATCTTTTCGTCAGTTTTAAACAGCTGCCTGATTGATTTTTGGAATTACAACATGACCTAACTGATCATTATGATCATAACGCAATTTGCATGCGGCTGTCCAACAGTACGACTCCTATCTCTCCCTCTGTGTGTGTGTGTGGCAAATGGAAAATGGAACTTTGTGATTGATTGCAATGTCCAACGGTGCGTGTCCAAATGGCCAACGGGCCCTGCACAGCGAGCAATTACGTTATTTTCACTGCGAGAGCGAAATGAAGACATCATTTGGCTTCAATTTGGCTATTGCCACATTTCGATTTGTATAACAAATTGCACACACACACACACACACACAAACCGTAAATAACAGTCGAAAATGCCTTGGCTAAGGCTACACAAAACGTAATTAATCAAATGTTACCAACAAAACAAAGTCAGCGACAAAATTGACAAAAATTCATTAGGCGACATTCGTATGCACTTACTAGTTTATCTAGATAACATTTTTGATGTGAGCATAGATATGACTTGTGGGATAAATATGAGTTAACAATTATCAATCTATTTTACTCGAATATTTCATAGGAATATTCAGCTGCCCCTTTTTGTCTATGTATGTTGTGAGTTGGTTACTATTCAAGCGATCAATCAGACGGTCAATTAGCTAGTTAATCAATAAGTCAGACAATCTATTGATAAGTCACTCAGTCAAGAAGTTATTCAATCATCCTGCCAATCATACAGTCAATCAATAAGTGAGCTCCTTAGCCAATCAGACAATCAATCAATATGTCAGCCAGTCAGTCAATCATATGTCAACCAGATAGTCAATCAATAGTTCAATCCCTCAGTCAACCAGTCAGTCAAGCAGTAAGTCAATCATCATGTCAATCAGACAGTTAATCAATAAGTCAACCAGTCAGCCATGCAGTAAATCAATCATTCTGTCAATCAGTCAATCAATCAATAACACAACAAGTCCATTAAGCAATAAATCAAGCATCCTTTCAATCAGTCAGTCAATCATTTAGCAAGTCAATCAATCAGTCCGTCAATCAGTAAGTCATTCATTTTGCCAGTCAATCAATCAGTCAGTCAATCAGTAAGTCAATCAATCAATCAGTCACTAAATAAGTCAGTCAGTCAATCAATCGATCATTCATTCAACTACTCAGTCAATCATTGACAATCAGCCTGTCAATCATCTAGTCAACGAATTAGTCAACAATTCAATCATTCAATTAGTTCGTCAATCAGCCTGTAATTCTATCAATCAAAGGAATAAAAAATTTATTTTAGATCGACTTAATTTTCATTAGAAGTGAGAAAAATTGGATTTCCATATGGCAAAAGATGCTAATCGAACATGATTAGAAAATATTTATTTTTCGCTTATTTATAGACAACGACTTTATAAGCTATCAGCTTATGGTAGATATGGCCTTCAGTTATTGATTAGAATATAACTAGCATCTACGATAAGAGAACATAATGTTCTCATGACAGGAAAAACTAGAGTGGGGGCAGCTTGATAAACTCCATTTCTGTTAATATACAGATATATATACATATTATAGTAGAATTAGGGATCAGCATACCCTAAAGCGATCATGCGAAATACCTAGAGTCCAAAAAGAAGGTAGCATAAAAGTACATCGTGTAGGGCAGATAAGACAATCAAGACTTTGCTAGGAATCTGTTACATGACTATGCAAACACATTCAATAATTGATTTATTTCAAGGAGACGATATTGGTTCATATAGTTTATAAGAAAAGATATTTCCATTAAAACTTAACGTATTTTTTAATATTTCGAATGTTTTCCCCCACCTTTTCTTTTCAATCAACTAGAAGCCGTTATGCGAACTAATTAAAGCAACCTTTCGGTTAGGGTATTTAACACATTGGTACACGAGTAGCTTTTGGCTTTGCTCAACTCTGCACAGCATGTCGCACATTTTCGTTAATTTATTTTAATGTTCAATAGCAAAAAAAGAGGTAGAAAACAATAACAAAACAAAACTATCTGAAAGCAGCGAAAAAAAAAAACAATTTCATTATGTTATAAATTAATTTTCAAATGTGCCGCGTTCAGCGCTTGATTTTGATTAATTCGCTTTTGGTACTCTTTGGTACTTTCGCCCCCCAAAAAAGCAAAAACAAATAAAATGTGGATCAAAATCGATTTGCCGATTTTAATTAGCTAATTATGCATTTTTGCCGCCAGCTTATGTAAGTAAAAGGCTTTTATGGCACCGATGCGTTTTATAGAGCGTCTCATTTGCATACCCCCAATAGGGGCTCTCTCCTATGCTCTCTCTCTCTCTCTCTGGCTGCTCTATCTCTGTCGCTGTCGCTGCTTATCTGAGAAATGAATTCGAGTTGTCGCTACTGTTTGGCGACACGATTTGTCTTTCGGGTCCAATTGCCCAATTCCAATTGCTTTAGATCAATGATTGATGGTCGATGGCCGCGGCTTTTCTTTTCATTTCAATTTCAACCTTAACTTCAATCGCAATTTGGGTTTCGGCTTCGGTTTCGGTTTCGGTTTCAATTTCTCAATTGCCCAATTGCCCAATTGGCCCGAAATGCGTTTTTGGCATTTGGTATAACGAAACCTTTAATAAAATCAGCTCTCACATAAACTGTGTAATTACGCTCGTTGCCTTTTAAAGGTTAAAACTCAGCATTTAACATTTTTAAAAGCCGTTAAAGTGCATTTAACAATAACAACAACAACAACAGCATACCATGACAATGACAGCAACAATAACAATAACAACAATTAACAAAATTACGCTTTGTTCCAAATCACAAAGCTTAACTCTTTCTATGCCCAATACACAATCACACACACACATACACTTTAATAGCTGTCTTAAGGCCTTTCCATATTTTGTTTATGGTCCATAAACCTAATATTTAACTGAATTACTTTAAGCTGTAAATATTACAGTAAATATTAAACAAAAGACAAATAAAAATAAAATAAATACTAAAAATGTTAAAAAAAATATAATAAAAATATAAATGCTAATTATAAAATTAAGAAAAAATCTTAAAATTTATTTATTGCCAAATAAAACTTAAGTTTAAAGTCTCAATGGCAAAAACTATATCTTAAACAGTTTTTCAGCTAGATTGTCCAAATACTGAATATATATATATATATAGAATGTATAGAGAATATATAGAATATATGGAATATATAGAATATATAGAATATAGGGAATAAAGTCAATAGTACCTACAATCCATATAATCGGTGTCTTAAGATACTTTGAGTAGAGAAAAGTTCTAAGACCAGGTTTACCAAATTTGAAGAAAAAGTATAAGAAAAAAAAGACTTACGATATGTATCTAAGCTTAAGCTTAAGTTTGAAGCTCTAGTTCTCAATTTCAAATAAATATAGATAAGAAAACAAAAATAAAGAAAAAATTATTAAGAAATAAATAAAAATGCATTTACTCTGAGAATTGGAAAGTCTACCTAAAGCCGCAACGAACTGAAAATAATGAAGTTGTAGTTAACAGCTTGTTGAATCGGGCCCATTGAAAGAGGCTGAAAGACCCAGTTTCCAGTAACCGCAAAATGAGATATTCGTATGAGTATTACAAATAATCGTCTGAGCATATGAAACTAACGGATCACCATCATTATAATGGTAGCGAAAAGCAGATCTGCGGATTGCATGCAACACGCCTTTGAGGCACAGCAATTGGGATCGCTATGAATTATATTATACTCATATATGTATTGTATATATCTTTTTATTCATATGCGTATTATTTCATGCACTCATTCAGCTTCATTCATTGTGCAAATGAATGGCAATTGTTTGCTTACGATTTTACGGCTCGTTCGAACTACGAATTGGGGGCGTCTCTTCACAGCCTCATCAACAAAAAAATATATATGTATATACATATATGTAAACTCAATCTGTATACAATTGTAGCTCTGCCTGCTTTGATTGCGTGCAATAATTAAAATGTCAAAAATTGCAACAAAAAAATGGCTTAATTTTAGTGAGAGTTCAAATTAATGATATATTTGTTATAATTATATATAACTTATATTTTTTTATAGAAACAACTTTTCAAGCCTTTCGAGTGTCTGAAGTAGCTGGATGATATAAATGTAATAAATATCTTTAAAAATATTTTTTAAGAAGCATTTAAATTAAAATTTAACAATTTATTTGCTAAGAAATCTTCTAAGACATAAAAAAGCTCCGCTAAATTTTATCGAAATTTCCAAAAAAAAAAATCTATCAAAACGCAGTAGATCAAAGAGCTTATACATATTGTATAAATATTTGATTGTCTATATGATATAGAGAGGGGTATTTGATATACATAGAAAGAGAATAAAAGGAACTGCACAGATATATGCCGAGACATACGCTGCAGGCACTGTATATCTCGGAATCTCAGAAGCGGACGACTATATCCTATAGCTCCCATAGGACAGATCGGTTTTAAGAAATCTTTTAGTGGGAAAATTTCGACGTTATTAGAGTCAGAGACTTGATATGTGAACCATATATATTCATGAATCGCACCCCCATACAAAAAGATATAGTATATATATGGCAAATCGATCTAATCGAACTAAATCTGCTACAATTTTACACCTGCAGACCCAAAAATTGACAAAAACGTTTCGACAAAATTATGAAAAAATAAATATATCCGCCTCTTTGGGGCGTAGCATTCAAAGAAAACTTTATCTTCCAAAGTTTTAGAGTTACAGCACCAGGTTACTGCTGCTCTGCTCAATAGATTGACCAAAACTTATATATATCCACCTCTTGGGGGATTTGTAAATCGGCAAAAACGGTATGTTCTACAAATTTACACATAGAGACTCCAAAAATTTTCAATTACGTCTATATAGATTTCTTCTTGGCAAACGAGAGAAACCCATATCTATATCCTCTTCAACCTAGTTACTTTTATTGTTAGTTCAGTCAACAAAAGAGGTCTGCAAGAGTTTTCTGCTAAAGTTGAACTTTTATTAAAGTTTTTAATAATATTTATATTATTAAAATCTCCGTTTTTGCACAGGGTATCTGCAAGTTAAGCATGCCCATTCACTCACTTTCAGTTGTTCATAAATATTGCCAATGAAATTTTTAAACATTAACATGCATTGTATTTTATTATTATTATTTTTCATTTTGCCAAGGAAAACAGAGGGAAAATGTGAAGAAAAGAAAAGTGTGCTGCCGGCAGCTGTAGGCAGTTGAACAATGGATGTAGCTTGCGAGCCATAAAGTATACATACGTATGAGTATGTGTGTATGTGTGTGTCTGTGTACTGGGCTGTGCCATCAGCCAAAGGGGCAACTGGGCGACTGGGACTGGAGCCAAGTCTGCCGACCGCATGACATAATGACACAGAGTCGAAGGGAAAAGCGAGCAGCGATAAGTGAGAAGTGAGAAGTGAGAAGCAGCTGCTGTCTGATAAACAAAAGAAATTAACTTGGCTAACTGCAACATCAGCAGCAGCAACAACAATACGGAAGCAAGTGCACGGGGCAGATGGGACAAGAGAAGATACCCGGTTTTGGCCAGAGATGGCCACCACAAATTGTTGTTGTCGCTCTGTTGATGTCGTAAGCATCCAGCATCTGGGAAAATGTTTGTGGATCGCATTAGAGGGTTACATGTGTATACATTTGTACAAACACACACACATATATATACACATATGTATATATGTCTTTTGTTGTCTTGAGCTCTGATTAATTAGCTGGCAGTTTTTTTTTCTCTTCAGTTTCTTTGCTCTTTTTTCTTTTTGTTACTTAACAGACAAATTGGCAAGTCGGGAAGACGCCTAAACGCCAAGTCAGATGGTAATTGGAAGCGAAGCGAGCAGAAGCAGACATAAAAGGGGGCGGAAGAGCAGGCGTGGCAACTGTCTTCAATTTTGCAAAGCTAATTAAAGTTTAGGCCTGCTTATATGATCGCTTATTACTCAGTTTGAGATACCTAATTGCGGACTATATGATAAGGTAAAGTGATGAAGATCAGATATAAGTCGGAAATTGACATATATCAAGAAAGTTTTTATATCTTTATTTATTTCGTCTTTTATAACAAGAGGAAAATGCATTTTATTGTGGATCTTGATATCTGATTATATGCTTTATATGTTGCATATATCTATATATGTTCCATATAATATTCTCTCTATATTCACAGATACAATTTGAAACGAAAGATGAAATAATGATCTACAAAACGTCGAATATTATATGCTCTTTTAGACATAGATAAAAGTTCCAAGCTCAGCTTGACTTGGCGTATTAAAGCTCTTAACTTTTAGGTTTTTAAAAGAGAACATGCCAAATTGACAAACTATTTTTGAACTCTATTTTGATTGAATCTTTCGCATTATCTATATATCATTAGTTTTTCGATTTGCTGTGAGATTAAAATATGAAAGTTGAAACTTATGAATGCCTGAAATCTATGAAAATTTCTATAAAAATGATATTTCATACGACAGCAATTTTATAATAAAGATACGATATAGAGATCTGATCGAAACCATCGATAGACACATATGTACTATATATATATATATGATTAAAAAGAGAGAGAGAGAGAGAGAGAGATATGATATAGAGATCTGATCGAAACGATTGATATAGACATATGTATATATATATATGATATATTATTAGAAAGAAAGAGAGATAGAGAGAGAGAGAGAGCTGAAGAATTGCAGGTGGTCAACCTTTTTGTCTAGAAATTGCAACAGCAACAGATAGTTTTGGAATTTAACTTTCTATGCTTCTATTCTTCTTATATTCTTATATTTCTACTCTATATGTCTTCATTACCTTTTATATACTGATGAGCTCTTTTTCTAGTTGCCTTGAACTTGATCTGTCTTTTGGCCAAATGCTTTTTGGACTTGATGGAGGTATTATTTAACTCCCATTTTTGCTTTTCGCATGCTCAAGTTCGATGTTCAATGATATGCGATTCAATTACAGCTGTTAAACGGAGCTGCGCTTGTGCTTTTGCGCTCTGCTCTTGGCCGACATCGACAGCGACTTTAAGCGGGGCAAATTTGAGACTTGCCACGCCCACGAGCCGCCCAAGTCCAAGCAGCGAGAGCAACAGCTGCCAAAGTGAAAGCGATGCCACAAATCAAAGCCAACAGCTGCCCCCCTCTCGCCATCTCGCTCTATGCCGCGCGTGCAACCGGTTCACGCTAATGTTATGGTTCGTGTTGTTGCTGCCGTTGATGACTTTATGCACCACGATTCTCAGCTAGAGAGCAAAGGGAAAGGTCGAGACTTGCTCGAGGTGTCACTTTCGCTGTCGGCCGCTAATTAAGTTGGAGCAGAAGAAAAGAGACAATAACAACTTACCTTTTGGCTGGCGGTCAGCTTCCTGTTTGATAGCCGCCACCGGTGGCTTAGCCATGGCCAGAGAGCAGCAGCCGAGCAGCAGCAGCATCACCAGCATCAGCATTCGGTGTCCTTTCATTATGATCCTGTTTACTGGATCAACAATTTAGCTGATTTATATATTTTTTGCAATTTGCAGCGTTTTTTTCCCCCTTGTTATTGTTGATTTGGTTTCGCTTTCGTTTCGTTGTGTTTGTTTAATTTGCTATTGACCCGTTGAATGACTGCTGCAGCTGCATTTCACTTTCATATTGAACAAAAAAAAAACAAAATAAGTTGATAGTCAGGCAAAAGTCAGGTAAGGCAACAACAGCAACAGCAACAACAGCAACAACTTTGGCTGCAAAGTGAAATTTTTGCTTGTGGGGAGCAGGCAACACCAACACATACACACACACACACACTCAGCTGTGGCAAGTGAATTGTGTGTTGGGGTCACGCACTCCTGTTGCCAGTTGTTGTTGCTGCCAGTTGTTGCTGTTGCCGCCGTTGCCAGTTGGCAGTTGTTGTTGCTGCTGCTGGCGTTTATTGGCAGCGCGTTAAGGCCATAAAAATAAAAAGTATTTTGTTAAGCGTGTTTAGCAGCAGGCATTAACAACTGCAACAACAACAGCAACAACAGCTACAACAAACAACTGTTGATTTTTAGGCTGTTGTCGTCGCTGCAACTGCCACATGCCACAACGCCAACAACGCTTGCAACACTATACACAAATGTTTTTCTTTTTTTATAGCATATTTCATTTTTTTGTTTTTGTAAACAGGAAACTATTAGCGCGGAACACACACAGTGAGAGAGAAGTAAAAAAATTGCTCATAATTTTGTTGGTTTTTCTTTTCAGTGTATTTATCGAGTATTGTAATTAATTTACATTTTATTATTAATAATTTTTATGGCACTTGTTGCTGCTGTTGTTGTCTCAATTATGTTTCTCAGTTTCGATTTTCTTTTGTTTATTTGAGGCACTCTTCAGTTTCAAAATGCGGAAATGCCGCCCAATCAACACTCGCAGAAACACTTGAAAAAAAAATGAAATAAAAGCACTAGCAAAAAAAAACAAAATTTATGTATTTGTCCACTAAAATTGTTAGCAAAACGCGCACGAAACGCGGCGAAAACGCGCGTAATTGCAGGATGTGGCCAGACTTTGCGCGTTGGACCTGGCCTCACACTTCCGCGCCCAAAGCAACACACGCACACACGCACACACACACACATTTACACACACACACACACACACACACACATACATGCACGCATTGGGCTTGATTTAGTGTTTGGGGGTGAGTCGGGATAACGGCAAAACAAACCCAGAAATAGAGAAAGAGAAAACGCGACGTTTGGCCAAGCGCTCGCTGCGAACGCCGTCAACTGTCTGAGCTGCGCGCAGGCGCCGTCGTACACTTTTAAAGCGCTGTAACTGCGGAGAGCGAGCGAGCGAGCGAGCGAAAGAGAGAGAGAGAGAGAGAGAAGCAGAGAGCGCAAGTGAGCGCATTTGTAATAATTGGCGCTTCATGAATGAAGCGGCCCAACGATCAGCTGTGCCTTAAACCGGTAAACGTTGTAAATACTGCTTGCAGTAGTGGTCACTGTTGTTGTTGTTGTTCTTGTCTTGGCCAGCACGTGACGCATTCAATTGGCAGCCCACGCAAGAGACCGAATACACAAATCAGCTATAAGATTAGCTAATAGAGAGAAGTTGCTCTAAGAATATGTATTATGATAGATGAAAAGTTGCAATTGCAATCAAAGTAAGAAGAGAGGCACACAGAAATGTAGACCGAGAGAGAGAGAGAGAGAGTGGGGAGAGGGAGAAGTGTGTTCTTGAAAAACTGTGATCTTCATCGTACAATCTTTATGAAAAGGAAGCATAAATACGATATGAAAAAAACAAAAGCAAAAAGTTTTTTAGATTGTCAAATTTTAAGTAAGAAAGAGAACTAAGAAAAAACTCTAGAAAACTGGGAGTTTTTTGGTTTTTGTTTTGCATATCTCTTCTTAATATGAACTACATATGTATATATATATTTCATGTAATACACATAAATGCCAATCAATATTCGTATGCTAAGCTAGACAAGTCTCTGAAATATGCATAATAATAATATGCGCAAGCATGCATATTTATTTACAGTCGAATCCCGATAATTCGTACAAAAGTACGACACTCAAGTAAAACACTCAATAATTCGTGAGATTTGCTGTTCCATTGAAAAAATTCCTGTTCGTTAAATGGAATTCTTGTGCAATTCGTAAAAACTGTGATCCCATTGCCATTTGGAATTATCGGGCCTCGACTATATTTAATAATTGTGAAGAAATGAAAAAAATATCTGAAACATGCAAAATTGATCAATACTTAAAAAAAATGTTATCTTATCTCTTGAAAGACCATGAAAATGTACTGGCTAGGATTAAAGCCAGTGTGGACTTATGCATTGCAACTCTGGGGAACATCCAGCAATTCAAACATTGAAATACTGCAACGTTACCAAAACATGAAACTTAGAACAATTACAAGCGCACCTTGGTACATGATCAATTTCAACATCTACAAAGATCTATCAAGAGAGCCTTGTCAAAGAAGATATTCAGCTACACGCAGAGAGATACATTTATAGGTAACATGAACATGAGAATACTTAAGCAATAGGACTACTTAACAACACAAATAATCTAAGAAGACTAAAAAGACTTCACGGAATGCACTTGCCACATAGAGATACAAATAGTTAGACAAAAATATAAAAATAAATAAATATATGGATGAAATTCACTGGAGCTCAAGCCATCCGGCTATGTGAAATTTCATGCTGCTTGTTTATTGTCAATATAAGACAGATTGAAAATAAACATACATTAAAAAAAAAAATCTTATCTCTAGGTGTCTCTAGCTTTTATTTTCAATAGATGCTTGAAATGAGCAAAAAATCGATAAATATTAAGCAAATGAAAAGACTTATTGTTAAATAATGATAAACTAATTTTTGCTCAATGTATTTAAGCATATGTAAAGAGTAACGAAAAAGTCAGAGTATTTTAGATAACTAAATATATTTTGAATTTAATAGTCTCTATAATTTGTAGTTTGTGCAAAACTTTCTATTTAAATCATGTTTAGCGAAACAAACGTAATTTGTTAGACTTTCAAAGTTCCTATTCTAAAGTTTATAAAAGACTGAAAATCTTATCTTATATATTTTATAATCTCTTCTCAAAAAAAACTTAATTGTGCTTCGATATTGTTTTTTTATAGTTTTGTTTCTTTGAAAGCCTTTGAGTGTGCTTATTATTATTATTATAGTATTATCCAGGTGTGTTGCCAAATTGATTGTCGCCAACTATTTCGGCTCATCGAAGCTGCACCATGTAATTAATTTGGCTGTCTCCAGGCCCTACGCGGGCTGATTGACAACTGGCAAATGGAATGCAAGTTTAGCTACAGACTTGGAGTTAAACAGCCGCGAGCTCTTTGCATATTTTATATGTGATTGGCAAATTAACGCGCGATTCGCACATCAGAAATAAAAGAGTTGGCGAAATCGGAATTTAAAAACGCGTTTCTCATTTCCCTAACTAGACTGTGACAAATTGAAGCCATTTGCCGATCTGTCCTGACTATTATGATATAATTCGACATAATTAATAGACAATCGGTAATCGTAGTAGCATCAAAGTTTTATCCAATCGGATCAATTCTTTTGCACCTGCCCCTGCTGAAGTCGATCGAAAGACTCGCAACTCCAACTAAAGCATTTGAACTAACAATTTGTTTAAGAAAACTATGCCTGCGCATTAAACTAAAGCTATGCATGAGAGGGTGGCCTTCAAAGTTAGGTTCAAATTGTCATATGCATCAATGTATAGATGATTGTTTTAAAATATATGATTGTTATATAACCGATATTAGCATCACTTTCTCAACCATTTTCCACACTTGAAATGCTAAAGTCTTTAACATTATGGTATATTTTATATATTATAATTGTTACTTTTGCTCAAACAACTTTTGAAGCTTGATTATTTAATAATTTTGCCTTTTTCCCCAAGGCATGAAATAACTTTCAAGCGAATTCTTACATTAAACTTTGAATATGAAGGATTTTATTAGTACGTAAAATAATAGCTTGGCAATGTTTTTCACCACTTTTTCAAATAAGAAAATTAAATTGAAATATTTACATGAAATAGTATTCCAAGCGATATACCTAAATATATTATTTTGTCATAGATTCTAATATAGTAACTTACAAATGATAAATTGACAACTATAATTAATGACAAACTGTTTGAGCTACCCACGCCAACTGTGACTATGCGCTTTAAACAATGTCAAATTGCACAATTGCAGTAGCTGCAACAACAACAAGGACACAAATAGCATTTGCTCTCAAGGCGTCGCGATGGCTTCCAATGGAAACAAAGCGCAAATACAAAACACGACAACAAAAACAAATCGGAGATGTGAGCAAAAAGATACAAAATAACAACAAAGTATTTAAGCGCATTGCAGCTCGATGAGGTCATTGATATGGCATAGATATCAATTCCCATCAGCAAATAGTACATACATAGGTTTACGAACAGATGCAAAACTAGATGCATGTAGGGACGAGCACAAAACATAGCTAACAAGAGACAAAACGAATTTGGCCCGAACATGGAAGAGCAAATCATGAAGATGTCCATATATAACTGTTTCTGTATCTATTATGAACTATATCGACTGTCGCTGAGTCGGTGTCTTCATATACATATGTTGCCTTATAAGTATGTATGCAGATAACTATATCTGTATTTCCACTCTATGAATCCTTATATGAAAATGTATTTTCCACCTTATTTGCTAACTGTATCAATGACTATGGCAACTATAGCTCGAGCTTGGCAATTTATACATATATACATATATCTGTGTATATATTTGTTTGTATATTTGTATCTGTGTCCGTTTTTTATCTTGATGTTGCTGAATTTTCATATGCATCTACCTTCATATATCTGTATCTGCGCTTGTAAATGTATCTGTATCTGTATGTATACCTCTATCTAAATTCGTTTCTGCATATCTGTCCTTCTGGATATGTATCTGTAACTTTATCTTTGTCGTTATCTTACTATATATATATATATATATACATATGCATATATTTCTATATGTGTCTGTATCTGTATTTATATATTTGTGTATCTGTTTGTGTACCTGTTTATATATCTGTATCTGTATCTATTCCTGTTCTAAAATTCGTATCTGTATCTGTACATGTACCTGTCCCTATCTGTTTATAATATATTCATATAACTATTTGTATATGTATCTGCATCCGTATCTAAGTTCGTATCTGCATATCTTTCCCTATCTGTATATGTATATATATTTATATATATATGCATCTGTATTAATATTTGAATCTGTAGCCTTATCTTCATATTTACCTGTATCTGAATGCATCCTTATCTGCATCCAAATCTCTATAAGTACATGTATCTGTATCTGGATTGTCTCTGTATCTGCAGGTGTATCTGCAACTACATCTAAAATCTAGATTACATATTTTTTAGATTTAGTTTCTGCATTCTTAAAGCTGTATCTTCGTGTATTGCAGTATCTGTTATTAAATTTGATTTGGTGCAGCTGCATGTGTATCTGTATTGTATCTGTGTATTATCATACATTAGTAAATTTGATCCGAGTATGTTTGTGTATCTGTATCTGTAACGAAATGCGCGTGTTGCTAGCTAAGTCGCTGTGTTTGGCTCTGTGCATTTGCCAGATTCGTTGACCGCAACTAAAATGCTATTGACCAAGTGACTCGGTTGTTGGTCCTCGCTTTGGTGTGCATCTGTGGCGTATCTCTTTTTACATGGCAGCGTGACACTATTCGGCTCAGCTTCGATAGACGCTGTAATTGATTATTTTAATTGCTTCGCACTTGATTGTTTCTGCCTGAAGCAGCAAATCAATTTGTTGCACACTCGCGTGTGCTAGTCGTCTGTGTTTGTCTAGTCTCTACAGATGCCTCGCGCTGCGGCATGCATTGAACTGTAGTCGACGCCCACTGAAGGTCTTCGCAGCCCGCAACTTGGCAACTCGCAGCTCGTATCTTGAAAGTATCTCAATATTTGTGTACATGTATCTGCGTATCTGCATGTGTGTGGGCGCTGAGACTGCCGCGATGTTTCCGCCAAGGCGCAATGGCAATGCGCAGCTCTTAGCGCTAATAGCAACGCATTCGCTAGACGCCACAGAGATAGCGGATAGCGGAGGGCGGATGGCGGACAGCGGGGCGTGCCTCAAATCAGGCTTAAAAGCAATTACGCACTCTGCAATGTTGTCAACGTTAAAGCGCCATCCACTTCCTGCTCCAAGCGACTGCGTCTAAGATGCGAAATGTCACAAAAAAAAATGAAAAGAGAAAAGATAGTTTGCTGTCAGTGCATTAGCCTGGCCAAATGCCAGCCAGACAGCCGCTTTGACTGCCAGAAAAAAACAAAACCCAAATGCAGGCGAAAAATGAAAGCAAACTTTACTTTAAATTCTGGGATATTAAGCTAATGCTGAAAACAGAAAGGGTTTTATGGAAATGTGTGCATTATATAAACATGTATCTGTATCTGTATCTGTATCTGTATCTGTATCTGTATCTGTATCTGTATCTGTATCTGTATCTGTATCTGTATCTGTATCTGTATCTGTATCTGTATCTGTATCTGTATCTGTATCTGTATCTGTATCTGTATCTGTATCTGTATCTGTATCTGTATCTGTATCTGTATCTGTATCTGTATCTGTATCTGTATCTGTATCTGTATCTGTATCTGTATCTGTATCTGTATCTGTATCTGTATCTGTATCTGTATCTGTATCTGTATCTGTATCTGTATCTGTATCTGTATCTGTATCTGTATCTGTATCTGTATCTGTATCTGTATCTGTATCTGTATCTGTATCTGTATCTGTATCTGTATCTGTATCTGTATCTGTATCTGTATCTGTATCTGTATCTGTATCTGTATCTGTATCTGTATCTGTATCTGTATCTGTATCTGTATCTGTATCTGTATCTGTTTCTGTTTCTGTATCTGTATCTGTATCTGTATCTGTATCTGTTTCTGTATCTGTATCTGTATCTGTATCTGTATCTGTATCTGTATCTGTATCTGTATCTGTATCTGTATCTGTATCTGTATCTGTATCTGTATCTGTATCTGTATCTGTATCTGTATCTGTATCTGTATCTGTATCTGTATCTGTATCTGTATCTGTATCTGTATCTGTATCTGTATCTGTATCTGTATCTGTATCTGTATCTGTATCTGTATCTGTATCTGTATCTGTATCTGTATCTGTATCTGTATCTGTATCTGTATCTGTATCTGTATCTGTATCTGTATCTGTATCTGTATCTGTATCTGTATCTGTATCTGTATCTGTATCTGTATCTGTATCTGTATCTGTATCTGTATCTGTATCTGTATCTGTATCTGTATCTGTATCTGTATCTGTATCTGTATCTGTATCTGTATCAGTATCTGTATCTGTATCTGTATCTGTATCTGTATCTGTATCTGTATCTGTATCTGTATCTGTATCTGTATCTGTATCTGTATCTGTATCTGTATCTGTATCTGTATCTGTATCTGTATCTGTATCTGTATCTGTATCTGTATCTGTATCTGTATCTGTATCTGCATCTGTATCTGTATCTGTATCTGTATCTGTATCTGTATCTGTATCTGTATCTGTATCTGTATCTGTATCTGTATCTGTATCTGTATCTGTTCTGTAGCTGTTTCTGTCTCGGTATATAAAAATCAATCTGTCTATCTAAGTTAACATATGAATTGATGCCATCTGGCAACGCTGACAACGTTTTTACAACAACTTTTGCTCAATGTTAAGTCAATTTGAAGCCATTTGCATATTTGCATTGCATGAATAAGGATCGAGATTGAGAGAGATACATAGTACATACGAATGTATATATTTATATA
This sequence comes from Drosophila gaucha, assembly GCA_035045545.1. Lineage (NCBI taxonomy): Eukaryota > Metazoa > Arthropoda > Insecta > Diptera > Drosophilidae > Drosophila > Drosophila gaucha. Next base: position 2,126,143 of record JAWNOY010000366.1, on the reverse strand, counting down.
TATATATATATATATATATATATATATATTTGTTTATACCCAATCAGTAGTTTATTGGCAATAAAATGAGTTATTATGGGTGTTAAGACTTCAAAGCATTTCAGTTTCATTAGCCATCGACATTTTGTGTCACATAAATAAACAAATGATGAGTGTTTCCAGAGGCTCGCAGACTCAATATATATCTATATATAGGTACATATGTATAAGAAAACCGATTAGCCAGAGCAATGGAGAGTAGTTGGCACATCGACTAAAAAACTGACGCCAATTGAATTTCCCAATAGAGCAGAAAATTAATGAAAGTAACAGCTGATACTGCGATAGATAAGGATTATTAAGTAAGAAAATTGACACGTTTATCTATATACACATATACTAAATCTAACTAATAAATAGTCGAAATAAGCAAATATTGATATTGAGTATTTAATGCAAAAAAAAAAAACAAGTAAAAAGTGCTCAACTTTGAAGTGCACGACTAGAGAGATACCCTGAACTCTACTGCCCCCTACCTCAAATCCAATTTCATGTAAATCCCCACTATCAATGAGCTCAGCATATAAAAATAACTTCTAACGTGCAATGCCGGACAACATCCTATTGTCGACATAAAAAAGTTATTCTTTTGACTATAGTGGATGATGTATAATATATGGACATATTGACTATAACTAACTTATGTGGGATGTCAATTATATTTTAGAATATATATGTACATAAGTCTATATATCTAACGTTTTTATAGGCTAATGGAAAAGCTTTAGACAAAATAACTTTGCTTACAATGCCCCAAAGTTTTTACTGCTTTTTGAGCTTTTATTCTATTTACAAACCAATCTTTGGACAAACTTTAAGCTAGCTGAAAAGCTTAACAACAAAGTTCGCTAAAGCTCAAGTGCAGACAGTGGCTTTTACTTTCGTTCAATTTAAGCTTGAACGCTTTTAGCTACAACTTAACGAGTGTATTTAACGAAAGCTCATGTGAAAACTCGTTTAAAGAAAACTCGTTTAGAGCTAACTTAAAAAGCTTGAGCTTAAATTTTGCAGCAGCAGTTGAAAGCTTTTCATATAAGCTGAAAGAGCGAAACATATTGAAAACTTTAGGTAAAAGACAAGCGCATAAGGACTTAAATTCTGAATAAAATATACTCAAACATTATATAAATTAGTTACAATAGGGTTTTGCTATCAACTTTTGTATAAGAATGGATTTTTCTGAAAAAAAACATTACATATTTACCTATATATTATCTATGTGGTTATATATATTATGTACATTCTGTAAAAAGTAAAGACACATCTGAAAGTTACTGCAACGAGGTTTCCCTAGGAATGTTTAGGCAATCTAGCCTTATAGACACACAAAAAACGAACCGTTGAGTCGAGGATGCGTTCCATTGCCTGGGAATCAAGCATTTGGCAGCAAATTATCAGTTCAGATGAGAAATATAGAAACTTGCAAATCTTCATCTATAGGATGGCTCCTCTGCAGCAATGGTTAAAGTTATTTTACTATATCTTCCTGATTTACCAATTTTTCTGTACACGATTCACGTTATAAGAAAAGCAAACAATTTTATTAAAAATTTGACAGAATTCTCTTACAAAAATTTGAATTTTCCTTTAACATATCATACAAAATTTAAAAAGTGGAATAATTCATATAGATAGATATAGATATCTGAATTTAGTAGCATAAAAATGGAATCTTTGAAGAACCTGATTTTGTATTATTCATTATTCAATAGAAAACTCTTTCGATATATCGATTATTGATAATCGATAACTAATTCAATGCAATGCAAGAAATGCTTACATATTTTTTTTCTAATGCATACTACTATATTCAAGGTTACAAAGAGAGGGAGAGAGAGAGAGAGAGAAAGAGGGAGAGAGAGAGAGTCAGAGACAGAGGATGTTATTAAAATGTTGATTGATGCAATTAATTAACTCTAAAGTGGCAGGCCGAGGACAAGGCTGCAAAGGACATGCTCCCATTAAATGCAACCAGAGATTATATGTCAATCCTAAAAATAATAACAGCCGACGCCAGCCACAGCAAGAACCGCAACAATAAACGGATAATGAGGCGGACAATGAACAGGACCAGCAGCTGGGGCAGAAACAGTGGGCAGGAAGCGCAATCATTACGTCCATTGGCCAACGCATCCTGCGTGAGTCGGATGCCCGACTGACATTGTTGTGGCTGCGCCTCGGAGGCGGGCAACACTTTGGAATGCTCCATTTGCCAAATGCCGACCGCAAGCAGCAGGCGGGGGTGGCGAAGCAAAAAAAAAGCGGGGAGGGATCAGATCTAAGCCGGCGGAAAACAAATGACGCAGTCGGACAGGGGGGACGCCGAGACAGACAGACAAATAGCATCGCCCGAACGGGGCGCTTTGATTAAATGCGCGCTTGATTTGAAAATGATTTCATTAATTAAACGCGTCCACCTACCCACTTGGCCCCTCTGGCCTTCGCCCTCTGCGCGATTTTCCGCACTTTGCAAATGTTTGTTATTTTGACATTTAAATATAAGTGTTCTGGAATCCGATCGAATTCGCTTTGTTTGCACAATTTGCACGCTGTCTGCACTGGACGACTGCCAGAGGCCAATGCAAATGGCCAGAAACTCCATTTTCTGTTTGTGTTTGCCCGAAAAAATACTGTAAAACGGATATAACGGTTATTGTGACATGCCCAATGGCAGTTGATGTGTGAAAATTGTGAGAGAGAGAGGGAGAGAGGGAGAGAGAGATATGCATATGTATGTGTGTAAAGCATTTGTTTTCTGTCTCTTTCTGGCACTACTTGTAGCTACTCTCGCATGCAAAGAGTGTCTGTCTATATAGGGTATGTGATAGTCAGAAATTGAAGAATCCCTATCGACTGGCGTTTATGAAATTTGTTAAAAACTTATCATAGTTATACCCTCACACATCGCATCACATGCAAACTGGGTGAACAGAGAGAGAGAGAGAGAGAAAAAGAAAGAGACATGCATATGTTTTCTATCCCTTTCTGTCACTACTTGTAGCTACTCTCGCATGCAAGGAGTATTTGTATATATAGGGTATCAGCTAGTCACTAAAGGAAGAAGCCTTATCGTGTGTCCTCTATGAAACTTATCAAAGAGGTAGGCTGAGCTATACCCTCACCCATTGCATAATATGCGGCATACTACGTTGGCAGAGTTGAAAGTGAAGGAAAATACAAACTGAGTGAAGACATAGAGAGAGAGTGAAAGAGATATAAATATGTATGTGTGTCTCGCATGCAAAGGGTATCTGTTTATATAGGGTATCAGCTGGTCTTAAATTGAAGAATCCTTATCGACTGGCCTCTATGAGGCTTATCAAAGGGATAGATTTAGCTATACCCTCTCACCTTGCAAACTTCAGAGAGAAGGAAGATTCAAACTGAGTGAAGAGAAAGAGATAGAGTAAGAGAAAGAGGCACGTATATGTGTGTAAAGTATAGTATAGTATAGTATAGTAGTAGTAGGGTATCAGCTAGTCGCTAATTGAAGCCTGTATAGCCTCTGGATTATCAAAGGGATACACATAGTTATACCCTCACCCATCGCATCACCTGCGGCATACTACGCTACTGCATGATAGGTGACTCGCATTTGATTTTGGCTGATTTAATTAATTAAAGTAAATGAGTTGTTGTACATTAAATTATAATTACGCTTTGTTGTGGCTTAATCGATAAGTAGAGCGAGAAGGAAAACCACAAACCATGCAACAACACGTTCCTAAAACTAATTAAAATCAATGTTGTGTGCAATAAAATTGCTTTTTTTTTGGATTTTTGCTTTATCGTTTTTTGTTGATTGTAAAACGCGACTTAAAGATTTACTGAAGAACGCACAAAATTCATTTGTGAATTCATTTGAATAATTTACTTTAATCTGCTTAAGACTTCAAGATTGAAAAATGTTTAAGTGCGTATTGTCTGTAAATGGAATACAAAAGCGAACGCTGGAAATAAAAAAAATGTTGAAAATCGATATTTATCGATTATGTGACAGATATTTGAACTGTAAAAGTAATATATTTTAAACAGATCGAATGTTGTAAAGGGATATATATTGAATATAGTCCATACCCTTTTTTCTTTCTATTTTCAACAAGTACAGGGTATATTAAGTTAGTGAATATAATTAGCATACATACCTGCCTTTTTCCCTTTATATGGATTCCTTCGAACTTTAGCCTATATACACTGTCTGCCCCTTATTCAATGGGTACATAGGGCATGACGAGTTAGTGCTTAAGAATAGCTCTACTAGACTTCATGCTAAAAAGACTATGCATAGATACATATATATTGTGACGACTCGAATATAGCCAATAGCTACGTATACGTAACGGGAATACAGGGTATACCAATTGGGAGGTCACATATACATAGATCGATTCGACTTGAAAATGTCTTCATATGTACATATGTATACATATATTATATATGTATATACCCACTTTCACTGGGAACAGGGTATACCAAGTGTGATGTCACATAGAAAACATGTATTCATATTTGTATTTATTATATACATATACCCACTGGGTACAGGGTATACCATGTGTATTGCCACATAGTGATCGATTCGACTTAAAAATATGTGTATACGTACATTTATTCAATCTAATCGATTATGCCCTATATACCCTCTTCCACTGGGTACAGGGTATACCAAGGGCTTTATCACATAAAGATCGATTCGACTTGAAAATACGTGTATATGTACATTTATTCTGTCTAATCAATTATGCCCTATATACCCTCTTCCACTGGGTACAGGGTATACCAAGGGCTTTATCACATAAGGATCGATTCGACTTGAAAATATGTGTATAAGTACATTTATTCAATCTAATCGATTATGCCCTATATACCCTCTTCCACTGGGTACAGGGTATACCAAGGGCTTTATCACATAAAGATCGATTCGACTTGAAAATACGTGTATATGTACATTTATTCTGTCTAATCAATTATGCCCTATATACCCTCTTCCACTGGGTACAGGGTATACCAAGGGCTTTATCACATAAGGATCGATTCGACTTGAAAATATGTGTATAAGTACATTTATTCAATCTAATCGATTATGCCCTATATACCCTCTTCCACTGGGTACAGGGTATAACAAGGGCTTTATCACATAAAGATCGATTCGACTTGAAAATATGTGTATATGTACATATATTCTATCTAATCAATTATGCCCTATATACCCTCTTCCACTGGGTACAGGGTATACCAAGGGCACATAAAGATCGATTCGACTTGAAAATATGTGTATATGTACATATATTCTATCTAATCAATTATGCCCTATATACCCTCTTCCACTGGGTACAGGGTATACTCATTACTTCGTCCATACGCTTTTGAATTCAATTGCAAACATTCACTTTGATGATCGCATTATTGTTGAGTTGTTGTTGAATTTGCATTGGCAGCTGCTTGCCCTTGGCTCATGATCATTGTCATTGGCATTGGGGCCAATGATGCAGCGACTCATTAGAGCCATAAATAGTCGTAGGCACGCTTCCATTTTGGGCTGCCAAACTGGCAACTGGGCTAATTAATTTCGCTCTGCGTGACTTGCATGAAAAAGCCAACTTATCCGAGTGCTCACAGCTCCACGGGTGGGTGCTAGAGTGCTTGGGGTGGTTGGGGTGATTGGGGTGGTTGGGGTGGTGTGCACACTTATATATAACACTCTATACCCTGTACTCTTGGCTTCTATTGGCAGCTGGCGAATTGTATGAGTAATGATTAAATGCTCGTTTGGCCACGCCTACCAAATGAATCATTTGGCGTGCGTCCAGCGGCAGCAACTAGTCAGAAATACCTCCCCTGTCCCTCTCACTCTCCCTCACCCCCTCTCACTCTGTATCCCTCGCTCGCTTAAGCCTCCATTACCCCAGCCGTGCTGAAGATTGATCAGTTCATGTAGCATTTGCGACTGGCTCTAACTTATTTGCTACGACAAACACAAACAAAAGCACAAAGACACACACACACTAATACTCACACAGACACACACACACACACGCACGTATACGAGTTAAAGGAACTGCCTGCTTGTTCCTTTAAATTGATAAGCTTCAGCAGCAGGCAAGTTAATCTGTAACTAGCTGAGATACACACACATATACACCCACACACACACACACACACCCACGCACACACACTGCGCTTTAAACTAAGCGAGGGGGGCAAGCGGGTCGTGCACATAAAATGCACTAAGATATGGCGCAGTTCATTAACTTAATAAATATACTATGTGTGTACACACACACACACACATACACACACACGCATGCGAGTGCTTAGCAGAATGGAGAGTCTAACGCTGGCAGACGCCAACAACAAAAATAAACAGTAACAATAACATAAATAAACCAGCTTTAAATAGACGTTGGGCCAGCCAAAAAACTTCATCAACTGCCAACAAAAGTTACAACAACAACAACAACTACTACAACGAAAATCTCAAGGTGAATTATGCAAAAAGTGTTGGCAAAGCGGGCGGAGGGCGGTGGGGGTATGGGTAGGGGTTAGAGGCAGGTTAACGCATAAGTTCAAATTTACAAAAGTTAACAATGAAACAGACGTCGGCTGTGCGCCTCATTGGAGAATTGAAGACTACAACCCCAGAGAGCCTTAACTGTAGTTCAGAGCCGGAGGCCAAATCAGTTGACAGACTGAGACAGACAGTTGGAGGGGGGCAACAAGGTGGCGAGCGTGTCGAAAAGTTGAAACTAAATAAGATTTGCACAAATAGCCGTTAAAAGCGACTAAATAAATACATATTTATATTTCTATATATGCTTATGTATGTGTATATATGTTGAATATGTATATACATATGTAAGAACTTTAATAACTATACTAGTTTTTTCGTATACAAGGAATAGTTGTGCTATTATTATTTTCCCAATACATATACATGCATATGTATGTATAATATGTGCATTTATATACATATATAGATGTATGTAGAAGATAAACATATATGTATGTATATACACGCATTTATGTATTTGTGTTAGCTAAGTGCATTTATTCATATATCAATTGATGTGAAAAGAGTTTTGATTGGCGTCATTTCTTGCACTTGAGCATGCTGTCTCTTTCATATTCATTTTCAAAGTCTTCAGCCCTCGCTCTCCACTCTCCACTCACTCTCTCGCTCTCCCCTCTCTTTTATCCGTTATTCGCGCACAGCACCTTGCAGTCAGACGCTCGTGACATAATGGATAAAGCGTAGTTGCTGCTTTTCGCTCTGACCGCATTCGATAACAGTTAGACGCTGCTGCCGCTGCGCTTTATCTTTATCTAATTGATAAGCTAAGCGAACAACAACAACAACAACAAGTAGAACAATAACTTATGTGACTTTTAGCTTAACTAGCTAACTTAAGACTTTTATTCAACTAGATATACACTCACACACACACACACACACGCACATTCAATTGACACTAGCTTAAGATAATACAAATAGCGCCTAGTTAGGCGCGTCCACACAGCCTCTGGCTCGGAGGGGGGTCAGGCGGCGTCTAGACCGTTTGGGTGGCAACATCACGCTGGCGACTGCGTCTAAAGCAGGCATAGGCCTCCAGGCCATTAATGCTAAATATGGTTAGTCCAAAGAACTGCGATACGAGTTTGAGATACATTGAATATGATATGATATGAGCGAGCAGAGCAACATCTACTCACCGCTGCGGCCGTGTAGGCACCAATGTTGAGGCCGAGCACCAGGCCGGAGGCTATGAAATGGGACAGGGCCAGGGTCGCGTGCACGCCCAGCGACCAGGACGCGGAGTCGCAGGTCCAGCTCTGGCCCAGCCGCAGGTAGCGACAGAGCAGCAGCGTCAGCGTCGCGACGAAGCCAAGCAGAGCGACGATTATGTAGAAGCAGCCCCGAAAGTTGCTCAGCCGCACCGAGCTGCACACAATGCAGAGGAAACCAATGAAGCCGCACACCTAAAAGAGAGCAGCAAAGAAGAAGAGAGTGGTTTCGGTGTTGTGGGCGTGGCCCGTAGTCGAATTACTTACCAGGCAGACGATCTTGCACACGCCGCGTATGCTGCGCAAGTACTTGCGATCGTAGTCATGGTTTACGGACATGACAGAGACGGATGCCGAAAAGCAACAACAAAAGCGCAACACTTGCTAAATATGAAAAGTAAACAGTTAGCAAACAACAACAATAACAACAAATGCGGCCTGTGCCCACGAAAAATTCACATTGCGTGCAGCAGCAAGCACAAAATGCCACTGGCGACGGCGAAACGACTGAAAGCTTAGAACGACAGCGGCGGCACGTAAGCAAGAGCCAGAGTCAGCGCGCACTACATAACGCAGACACAGACCGTAAGAAAAAGAGAGAGAGGGAGAGAGAGAGCGTAAGTTTACGCACTCAACTAAGAGCGCAAATAGTGACGCTCATTGGCAACGGCCGTCACTTGACAAAAGCACATAATTTGTACCAACAATAATTTCACAAATGTACCAAACAGACGAAAAATGTACCAGCAATGCTTCAACTCAGCTAAGTTAAATAAAATAAATAGTTCACTAATATATATATATATATATATATATTTATATATATAGAAATAAAGAAAACAAATTTTTTTAAAAATTATATATAATTATATATATATATATATATATATATATATATATATATAGAAATAAAGAAAACAAATTTTTTTAAAAATTATATATAATTATATATATATATATATATATATATATATATATATATATATATATATATATATAATAATTATATATAATTTTTAAAAAAATTTGTTTTCTTTATTTCTATTTTATATAATATGACACTCATGTAAAATGTACCAATGCACAACAGAACGATCCAGTGTACCATTGAGTGAATCTCACTTTACGAGTTTAGGTACATTTCTGCTCGCAGTCGCTCTCGCTCGCTCTCACTCTCTCGTTTTCTTGTTCTTGTGTGTCTGCCGATCCGTTACTATCCGCAGTGAGCGGCCTTCGGTGCACAGCATAAACAAATTATTGCTCAAACATATGTATGTACGTGTATACAAAAATATATATGTGTGTTTATTCACACTCTGGCGCTCTTTGACGTGAGTCATTTATATGTATGTGTGGAAGTGCATTCGCGGCTCTGTGATTCATTCCACACGGCAAATATAAACAAATGGGAAAAATCGTTAAGCAGCAAAAAAAAGAGGACATGGAATACACCGAATACCGCATGCCCTGACATATGTATGTACTTAAATATATATATATTGATGCAGTGTGAGTGTTTATGATGATTTCTTGATCTTTTCATTTCACTTGCTCTTGAGTGCAATTCGACTGTGTGTGTTGACATCAGAGAGAGTTCTACTTTTCTTGTTCTCTTCAATATGAAAGCATGTTTCAATATGCATCGCAATTTCCATGGACCGTTTACATATGTACATATGTATGTATGTATGCTTGTGAGTGTATTTCTCTACACCCCATCAATTGAGTAGCATACTTATTTTAATTGATTCAAATTCTCTGTGGTCGGCATTAGATTTGTTTATATATTTTTTGCGGTTGGGGGACGCACTCACAGCGCCCCACTTGGCCAAGGTCAATGCTGGCGGGCACTTGCTCCCAAATTGGAACGGAAACATATGGCACAATAATATGATATGTTTTTGATTGCAAGTGCTTCAAATATGTAAAGGGAAGACGCCCAGCTGCAGCTGCTGCGGAAATGGAAGCAAGCGCAACAACCCGGAAATGACATAGAACTTAACCATTCCATAATAGATAACCTTTGCATTCCTATGTAGATATAGCTTAAAAAACAACGGTTTATGTATAAGAGAAAAGGAGACAGAACTACGTCTACATTGAGTAGACTTAAGGATAGTTGATATGTGGCTTCTTCTATGTGTGTGAGCGAGACAGGCGACAGTGAACTTTAGATAAAGTGAAGCGCTGACCAAATGGCCTATATATTTATCTCTATATACTACATATGTGTTTATATATAAGAAAGCTTATAGGTTGGCTCGCTGCACGAAGACTTTAGTATTTAATATTGAATTAGCCAATGAAAAATGGATTAAATTTCCATTTGCCGTATATTAGTTTTCCCCTTTAACAAAACTATGAATAATCTGTAAAATTCGTTTAGTTTCACTGCAATTGTGTATAAATCTTAATTGGTTTCAGCTGCGCATATCATATCATATAATTTACATGAAAAGCGATTTTCGATTTGATTGCCAATTTATATACAATTTGAGCATGGAGATTATATTTTGTAATATTCATTTTACATACTAGATTGTGTTTCATTTTGCAGCACAGTGACACAAAGACTTAAACATAGCCAAATTCCTCAAATTCCTATCCATTCATATTTATATTTATATTACATGTATTTCTAATCAGTTTTAAACGTAGAGTCCATGTAGCCTATTCGTGGATCTGTCTTTTTCGTGATTAAGAGACTTTAATAAAACTTAATTTATTTCTTAAAATAGCTCTATTTCAAAAAAAGTTCATAACTCTCATATACTAGAGTACGAATTGGTCGAAACATAAGTTTTAATATAGATATTTTAAGGGATTTCAAATTTTATGTTTTTTAAGATATTTCGAAGGAAAAAATTATAATTATAATATTTATTTTTTTCAAGCATTATTTAAATATGGGAACTATAGAATATTTAGGAGTACCCCACTTTTAAAGCTTAGTTAGGTAGGGTATTCATAGTCGTTGTCAGTCAGCCTTCATACATTTTAGATTGAAATAGACTTGCATAATCTCTATAAAGAGTGTACCTACATATACACACACACATACATATAATATTACATTTATATGAATATCATTTGAATAGGCACCGCTAATTACTAAAAGGTTTTTCACAGCATTTAACTGCAGTTGCTGCGTTAATTCGGATGAGCTTTTATTTGCTGCTCTCATTGAAAATGTGATTTTAGGTTACAGGATAATGGGATTTTGTGCACAGGCAGAGGGATGCACCTGTATGACATGCAGAGGCCATTTGTCGTGCATGCTTATGTGTGTTAAAGCTTAATATACTTAAAATAGGGTATCTGCTAGTCTGTCATACCCAACCATAACACTCTTACTTATTTTTTGGCTGATTGCGTAGTTAAGTTTCGGCTAGGTGTTTGATTCGATATTCCAAACGATTTCACCCACACACACGCAAACAAAAGCTAATTGTCAGCGTGTGCGTGTGTGTGTGTGTTAACGGTTTCTGTTGTGTTAGCTGCCATTGCTGGCATTGTGCGCTGTTTGTTTTGGTTGAGCTGAGTGCACTTCACAAAATCCGCTTGCAACATGCAGCGCTTCATGCAACAAAATGCCTGACAAAGCGCAACTTACCCAACGTGACCCCGGCACTCGAAGAGTCCGACAATCCGATGGCCCTTGGGCGCCACTCGCGCGGCTGCTGATCAAATTAGCTATGCTGCAGCTGTCTCGCTCGCACTCACCATTCGCTGTCTCGCTCTAGACGACTGTTGCACTTTTGATTTTAATACACTTGTGTTATATATGTATATTTTGTTTGCAGGTTGGCTTTTCGCATTCCGCGAAAATATAACTTCATGATTTATGCACATGGTTGAGCTTTCATCCAACTCTCAACAGACGACACACACACACATATATATATATATATATATGTGTGGCCATATACATGTCAGATCCAGGTTGCTGCTGCCGGTTGCCAGCCAACAGCTAATTTCTTTTATACTATTTGAATTTATCGCCTGCCATGCAGCCGTGGCAGACGTGTCGTATACGCAACGCATTCAACACTCATCATACGCCATGAGTGCAAGTGTGTGTGGGTGTGTTGCTGTGGGTGTCTAATTAAAAATGCAGTTGCCGTAATTGGCAACAGCAGCGTTAGAAATTTTAGTAAGCTTTCAACTAACAAAAACAACAACTAATCTCTGTCTGGCTTCCAATCAAAGAAGCCTCGTAGTTAAATGCTTGCTCTCGCCTGCCAGAGAGTCTGTATTAACTGTAATTATAAATTGAGTGCTTCGGGCGGGCATGCACGACTAGCAGATGCTGTGTAGACAGCTGCCATATACATAAGTTCCAACTAACTATCAAACAAGTATTACAGTTCTGTCTGAAAAAACTGAACACCTCGATATAGTTACATGGAGTACTCTAAGCAGGTTCAAAAGTCACTTTGTGAAAGCCATAAGCAAACATTAATGTTTTGCCACTAATTTATTTGAATGATCTCTTGAATTTATATACACAAAAAGTGTTTTTTTTTTTTTTTTTTAAGTGTCTTTATTTGAAACTGTCTTTGAAGACGAATTAAAATTCTTATGTATCATTGTGAACTGTTCGTGGAGGTAGACTGTGGTAGATTACAGCTAGTATATGTGTTAAATATGTATGTATATATGTGTTAAATTGCCTGAATGGAAGATCCGAAGGGTGAAGTCGTTTCAGTCTTCTTACCTGTATAGTAGTGTCTAACAGGTTAGAAGCTAAGTCGTTTTCGTGGCTTTGTAACCTAGTTAAGTGTCTTGTGCTCAATTTTGAAATGTAACTGTTGGTAATTTCGAATCTATGTGGATTACTTAATTTTACACGTACGTATTTGGATTGAAATCTTTGTATGTTAGCTGTATTGCTTTCTGCTGTAGTGCCCCATAGTTGTTGATCATTAGTACAGTGACAGCTCTAGCAGGGCGAATCTGATAGTTCCAAGATTTTTAGCACGTTTTTATACAAAATGCGTTCCCTTGGGCGGACGTTCTCTGGGCCGGACGCGGACACGATTTTTTGGAACATTTGTATACAAAAGTCTCTCACAGGCGCACAAAAAACACTTTTAAATAGATCATAATTAAGTTTAATTTCAAAATTTGGAAAAAACAATTTCGAATATATTTTAAAAGTAGATAGCTCTTTACCCACAGAAGACATCAACATTGAAATTAATATTACTAGTCAAAGTGACATCGAACTAAGCGATTCAGATGAAGATATTATTGTACAGTCAATTCTTTGACATCTCCCGCAGGCTGACAAAAATACTGGAACCGTGGCTGTCCGTCCACGGGAGCTTTCACTGTATTTTGTTTATTATGCTTAAAGCCGAGTTCTGTGTAAGCATCCAGTTTAATTTCAGCAGCTTTTGGCTTAGCTGTTTTCTTTTATGTTTGAGATGTAAGTGCTAAGTCAGTCTTCTGACTTCTATTCACAAAATGTGTATAAGCAAATAAAACAAGATTTTGAACAAAAATTTTAAGCTTAATATAGAGAACAACCTCAATATTCTGGACACGACTGTATCTAGCTATCAAATTTTCATCTTGTTAATGGACAGAGCAGTTCAAATTAGTTTTATGTAAATATATGTTTTGGGATATATATATGCTTGTATTTAAGGATTTACTATTCACTATTTCAATTTTTTTAACTCTAAATTCCTTGAAAGAATCCATTAAGATTTACATTCTCAGCCATTTGCATCATATTTAACTGAGGAATTTGAAAACATAACGAAAAGTGCTCAAGTTTTTTGGCTGCTGTTTGGCTAAGCGTTAGACCATTCCACGAATCGCTGTAGACAAGTTGGAGTGCGCCATATGCCAAAGACACGCCCACTTCACACACTTACCGCCGCCCCACCGCGTTGATGGCAGCCAATTGTAATGCAAATTTCGTGGGGCATGCCCTGACAGGGCCAGACTCTTTGGTAGCTGCAACTGACAGGCCTTCGGTGAGCCCAGTCGCAATCGCAATGGCAATCGCACTCGCCGCCATCCAACTCCAACCCCCAAGGCCCCAAGGTGGTACAGTGGGTTCAACTTAGTCATTTACAGATGCAATTTGATGAGAATTTCTGTTTCTTTCTATTCAGATTAAAACACCTCGAATTAATTTCCTAATCTTATTGTAGAAATCTTCTTTTTTTAACACTAGTTTCTTGAGCCAGGAGCTCATCATCAATCAGTCAATCAGCTACTTAGCATAAATGCCATTTGGTTGAGCTACTACTATAAGTTAACTACTGGGCAAAGCGCAGCTAGCTAGCTTTTCATTCAATCAGCCATCAATCAGTCAATCAGTTATTATACATTTTGTTTGTACCTTTGTTTCATAACAAGTTAGGTACACTGAACAAAATAAGCTTGTTAGCTGGGCTTTGAGCTGTAGGCTGGTCATCAATCAGACTGTCAATCAGTCAGTTAATCATTCAGTTAGTGAACATAATCTGGTTTTGCTCTTCTTTAAGCCCTCAAAAGTTAAATTTACTGCAACATTTTCTATTCTTTAAGGCTGTACGTCAATCAACAATCAGCCAGTTAATCAGCTAATCAATCAGTTAGTGAACATAATCTGGTTTTACTCTTCTTTAATCCAGCAAAAGTTTAATTTACAGCAACATTTTCTGTTATTTAACGCTTTACGTCAATCAGCAATCAGTCAGTCAATCAGCGTCCATCATTCAAATTGTTAAGATATGATATATTTCTTATCATTACTACATCAGCTGTATGCTTAACTCCAAAGTTTATCCTCTTTTGCGATGTACGTCTGTCAACCAATCAGTCAATCACTCAACTTCATTCACTCGAACTAGTCAATATATTATGTTTTTGAGCTGAAGTCTGTCTCACATTTACTAAGGCTTAGAAAATCTCTAAGTATATGTGATTTTTGATTATATATATGATTTAGCTGATAAATATTACAAATATAGTTTAAATGGACTTCGTTCAATCATTCAATTACATTTACGATGCATTTGCATTTCGATGCCACTGTGCATTGTCTTCATAATTTCAACGACCTCAGCGCATCTGCCAAGCTCGTCTGACACTGAATCTAAATCTGAAACTGAGTCTGTGCGCATTGCGGCTGATGGGTAGCTGCTAACCCTGGACGTGGCTGGATGTTCAGGATATTCATGGCCGGCGTCCTGGCTGGAAAGTCCTGAAGTGAGGGGAGCGGGGAAGGCGGGGACTTTAAGTAAACATTTATTCGCCTTATAAATGATTATCGTGCGCACTCAAGTGCTATCATCATCAATCAAATCAGATGTGAGTGCAACAGGATTGTGTATCTGTAGCTTGACTGTATGTTGCCATATCAGTTCGAATATCTTTGTATCTTGTATGTTAATCGAGTGCAGCTTTATGGACGGAACCAGTTTTCGATATCACGGCCTGCGGGTAATTTATGCTAATGAATTGCTGCCTTTCAGCTCGGTCCGATGCCGAGTTCGGGTTCGGGTTTGGGTTCGGGTTCGTTTCTCACACCCCCACCCATCCCAGCCATCATCCATCAATCAATCAATCAATTTCAACGCTGTCTCGAGTGCTCAACTGTTCAGCGGGCAGCTCATTAAAGGCACAATGCCCACCATTGCAAATTGGTCTGATGAAAAAATAAATATAATATAAAATGGAAAAAAAAGAGAAGGAAAATAAAATAATAATATGAATGCAAGATAAAAGCGTATTACATTGAATTTCAAACAAGTTTAATTGGCGTCTGCCCAACCCTCAATCCCCATCAAT
The DNA here is from genome assembly GCA_035045545.1 of Drosophila gaucha. Taxonomy (NCBI): domain Eukaryota; kingdom Metazoa; phylum Arthropoda; class Insecta; order Diptera; family Drosophilidae; genus Drosophila; species Drosophila gaucha. The sequence goes on along the minus strand of JAWNOY010000366.1, from coordinate 2,110,531 downwards.
CCCCCCACCCCTTCAGTGGCTCTGCGCCAGTCGCATGGAAATGGCTGCGTTTGCACATTTTAAAGCAATTTCCTCAACGTGATTTCTGATCAATTTACCGCACCCTGAACGTCTGGCAAGGACTTTGGACTCTGAGCAACTTACGAGCCCCTCTCTGTCTCTGTCGGTCCTCCCCCACACAAAATTTGCCCACTTATGTAAGTGGTGCGCGCTTTGAGAACTTGTCTAGCAATTTCCACATCTCTAATGCCACGCCCCTGTCCCCGCCCCCTTCAAAGCATTTCCGCCCCCCTGCTCACACACACACGCACACGTACTCCGACTAGCATATATTTTTCAATTTGAATCGAATGCTAGGCAGCTGCCCAGGCACGTAGACCACGTCGCTGGACCATAACCAAAAATAAATAAAACTGCTCAGGTTCACATCCTGTAGAGCTCATATCCCAAGCATCGAACTTGTCTACTACTCCAACTGGGGTAGAAAATGAAATTTGCTTTGACTTGTGACCAAATGAGTCGTGGAGGAACATGTCCCAAAAATGTGTGCGTGAGCGAGGGTCATATCCTTAAAAATGGGACTAGATAAATAAAATGAGGACTACTCGATACCTGTCTGTATAATCTTTAGGAAAATAAATATCACTCATCTCTCATCACTCATCACTCATCCCTCATCCCTCATCACTCATCACTCATCACTCATCACTCATCACTCATCACTCATCACTCATCACTCATCACTCATCACTCATCACTCATCACTCATCACTCATCACTCATCACTCATCACTCATCACTCATCACTCATCACTCATCACTCATCACTCATCACTCATCACTCATCCCTCATCCCTCATCACTCATCACTCATCACTCATCACTCATCACTCATCACTCATCACTCATCACTCATCACTCATCACTCATCACTCATCACTCATCACTCATCACTCATCACTCATCACTCATCACTCATCACTCATCACTCATCACTCATCACTCATCACTCATTACCAGCACGTTTCAGTGGTCGAATTCAAAGCATTCCAAAACTATATATAATAAATAAATTCTCAACGATTTCTATTTTATGCAAATGTCAATTAATTAAGATAAAGTAGACCGTATGGAATTTAGTTTCACAAAGGGTGGGCTGTTTGTTCTATCATATTTGTTCTGTCATGTCATGTTCAAATGTCATTTATTTGTTTACACTCTAAGTTTTAAATAACAATAACAATAACTATGACAATGACAATTAAAATGACAATGACAACAAAACAAAGCTTGTAAATTGTTAAGCTAAATATTGCATTTTGGACTTAAGCATTAAATCATTTTATTTGCTTATTTATTAGGGAATCGGAAATGTGAATATGTAGCCCATATTTAGTTATAAATTATGAATGTCTACTCGCATTTGGGATGCACATCTATCAGGCAGTCACTGTGACATTCACTTTGCGTCACGCTTTGCTGAATGGCGATGTGATTTCTTAGTGAGCCTTAAGAAGCGGCGCTGCTCCACAAGAACTTGGCTTATAATCAGCAACGGGTGCGAGAGCGTAATGAGAGAGAGAAGGGGAGAGAGAGAAAGAGAGAGCAGCTTATGATAATCAGCATGCTGCATTCGTTTTGCATGCAGCAATTTGTGGCAGGTGCTGCCATTGGGCATTGCCATCATTGAAAATGCTGCGTGGAAAATGGGAGTGAAAAGATTCTGGTAAATGGATGCAGTTGATTTAACAGGCGGAGAAAATCAAAGGCGCTTCATCAGCGTCATTAATTTGATTTGTCTTGATTCACAAGCACAGGCAAAGTGAAGACAACAACAACAACAACAACCGCAACAACAACTATGGCAACAGCAGGAAACTTTTTGCTAAATCAACAACATGAATAATGCAGCAAGAAGCACACACTGTGACACACACACACACACACTATATATGTATATAAGGGCTACTATTGAGTTTTTGTCGCTTATTGCCACCCCTCTCTGTCTCTCTCTATATCATTCTCTCTGCCTGGGAGCCCAATGCAATTACGCAATTTATGAAATTACAATAGCAATGTGACTTTAGCAACAATTTTCGTTACACACACGCACACATGCAGTATGCACATAACGGAAATTGCGAGTAAAATATCAATGGCCCCCAGGAGCAGAAATATATATATAAATATATATAAATATATATATAGCAAACGAAGCAGCGACAGCAGGCAACCAAGCAAGTTAATGATGTTGCTGCTGCTGCTGGCTGCTATGAGATATTTGTTGCTGCCACCCACACAAACACACACACAGACACACGCGCGCATAACAATCAAATTACCAGTTATGCAAACTGGTAATTTTTGCAGCAACTTCTTAGTATCAAATGGCAAATCACATCAAGGGTTATCAATTTGTTGTGCATTCGATGTAGCTAAACGTTGCCTCCGCCCACTTTGGCCATGAGAGTCGACTTTTATGCGAGTTTCCTTAATTACCTTATGCAGCATCTCTTTGATGGATGAGCTGAGCTCCTATATCTCTGAATACTCTTGAAATATAAAAATGATTTTAGCTTTAAAATAAAACAACAAATTCGCTTGATTAATTGAAAGACAATCGTAAATGAAGAAAAAAAAATTTTAAAAAAATTTGTAATTAATAAATTAATATTCAAATCAAATAAGCTCAATAAAATATCTATATTTCCGGATTTGCCATACCCCATTTATGGGTCTTTCACTTGAGAAGATCTGATATATCTGTTTTTGCTCCATAAATGCGGAAAATATAGTTCTCTCAACATTCAAGTTTAAAACTAACTGAAATAAAATAGATATTTGAGAGTTCGGAGTTGAGTTTCGGTATTTGTTAAGGTAGGAAGATTAGATTGAAGATAAATGATGCTGTATCTGTCTCTTTCCCATACTGATCAGTTTATAGCAGAGAAAAAAAAAAATAATTTATGATCATTATTTTTAAATTACATTTTTTTTTTTAATGAAAAATAATGAATATGGTCTAAGTTGAATAAATTACTCACAAAAAATTTTCATTATCATTAAAGAAAAACCAGTCACCCTATTATCTAAGTTTAAGTATGTACATATGTATATATATTGTTGAATTTAAATTACCACTATAGTATAAGTTATTATTAATAGTAACAGTAGGCTATAAAATAAAAAATATTTAAAAAAAAATTGAAGAAAAACGTTAAAAAACCATAAAGTTTCAAATCATGACGGAATATCAGAGATTGAACAAAAGTAGATTGAACAAATGTAATTTTTTTCTATGTCACTGGTTTATAGCAGTGAAATGTCGACAGCTCGATTTCTTCCTAGACTAGCTAGGTACTACAGTAATAGCTGATGCCATATAGCTGGAATCTAGCTATGCATATTATGCTTTCCATTTCAACAGAAAGAAAATAATTTTGAAACATCTTTTACCTGACAGAAATATATTTGTTTATCTGTTCAATTTTTGGACACATTTATAAGCATTTTCATTTTCATTTCAGCGTAAAACGTGTTTTTGTCATCTTAAAATGAAGTGATTTTATTTTTTGCTTTTTGCGCTTGTGGCGCCGCGTAAACAAATGCAATAAAGTACTACAAAATCTGACATCAATTAAGCAATATGTTCTGCATTTCAAATTCCATACAATTTCTTTAAGCTTTCTGAACTTCTGCAATTGAGAAGAAGACGTTGATGCCTACTCAGATGCGAAAGAGAAAATAGGAATTGCTTTGTTTTTCGTGTGGCATGATCATAAATTCAGATGTCCAAATTCCGCTGCAAGTGAACGACTAGTGCTTAAATCGCTGCCAGCAACACTGTTGTCATTTTATACGCCCGTTAAATGCAGCAGCATCAGCAGCAGCAGCAGCAGTTGAGGTGGCAGCAACAAGCTTGCAAACAATGTGTCAGAATTTTGTAGCATACTTTTCAGCGCACGCCCTTTTTATATGAAGACGTCGCGTGCCTGTCCGAATTTCAATGACGCTGACTGATCTGTGGGTACCAAATGGCCAAATGGCCAAATGGCCACATAGCGAAGAGTTAAAGGCTTTTCTTTTGCCATCATAACCATAAAATGTTGCTTAGCACTTATTTTACTCTCAGTCGCACGCGCTGAGCGCAATTTTTATTACCGCTCCGCTCGAATTAAGTAAATAAGCAGATTTCCATGTCTCGACTGATACTTTTATTTTTGTTGTTTGTTTTATTGTTGTCTGACCGGCCAGACAGCGAGCCAGTGTCCACTCACACACGCACACACATGTGTCTGTGTGCTGATACTTTGATTGCAGCAAAACGAGATCGTTAAATCAAAACAACGACTTTCAGCACGTGTTTGTCCATTACCATGATAAATGGCCAAGGCCAAGGACATGGACATGTGTGTGTGTGCGTGTGCGTGTGCGTGTGTGTGTACTCTGCAGACGATGATGTGTTGCTGAAGCTATATTCCTACTTATTCAGCCTGCATTTGATTGGCATTCGGCATAATTGTATGTTAATATCGAGGCGTCCAAGTGGCTCAACAGCTGGCGGCTCTTTCTGCTGCTTGGCTGCGTGGACGGCAGCTAATATCGAATTTATTTGTACTTCACACTCACACACAACTGGCGACTATAGCTGGGCACACACACACACACTCACACACACAGCTTAGTGGCGTTGTCATACGCGCTTATGAGCTTGACCTTGACATTGTCACTGAAAACGCTGATAAACTAAGCCCTAATCCACTGGCATTATGTACATTCGGCACTTTGGCAGACGCACGCACACCCACACTCACACACACATACACACATACATACATATATACACAAAAACACACACACACGTCGTAAAACAATAGCGAGTGAGTCCTTGGACTTGCCTTTACAACCAAAAGCATCACCAAAATAAATTCAAAAGCTCTAAATGCAAGACTAGAATATACCCTGTAGAAATTGTTAACTAAAATTAAAGTTATATGCATATGGAAACCGATCATCTAACAAAATCTTATATTCTTTGCAGCAAAAGTTTTCACAATTGAGTTATACCCTCTCTAATCCGGCGTCTACAGGGTATTCGCGGCATATAGCGCACGCAAAGAATGCGAAATAAAATCAATTTTCATTGTAATTGGCATCTTAAAGGTTTAAGCATCGTCCATTTCTATTATTAAAGTGTCTGCCTAGCGCCTGCTTCACAGATAGAGAAAACATAAGCTCAAGATGCGCACAGTGGAACACATTAGTTAAAAGTGCAACAAATTATAACAATTTGAGATTGTGGCAAAAAAAAGTTTTTTCAACACTGTGTAAAAGTAAATGTGCCCTAGTCTTTTCTAACACTGTTTTCTATTTTCGTCTTAGCTTTATATTCAATTAAATTAAATTTGAAAAGATTCATGTATGTTACAATCTAATCTGATACTGTTTATAACTTGGCCCAGTCCTTTCCAATACTAGTGGTTGCTTCTCTACCTGGGTATAGAGAGAGCTGTATGTAATCTTAGAGTCTATTGCCTTTTAACACTATTATTCAACACTTTTCAAACCTTTATCATTGTAAGCTAATGTTCAAGTCTCTCAAACATTATCATAATAGATGTGCGATTTTTGAACACTGTACAACACTATACACTGATCAAAACTGGTTTATGTTGGCCTAGAAGGTTCGTTTTATGTAAATTAATATGAAATTTCCTTAAACAAATTCATAGTAGAATTAATGAGTTATTCAACACTTTTCAAAACTTTATCACTAGTTAACACTGGTTTCAAGAGAGTTCGTTCTATGTAAGCTAATGTTCAAGTCTCTTAAACGTTATCATAATAGATGTGCGATTTTTGAACACTGTACATAACTGTACCACTGATCAACACTGGTTTCTGTTGCCCTAGAGGGTTCGTTCTATGTAAATTAATATGCAAGTTCCTTGAACAAATTCATAGTAGAATTAATCAATTGTTCAACACTATTCAAAACTTTATCACTAGTTAAGACTGGTCTTAGTTAGTTTTATATAAACTCGAGTTCCTCAAACATTATCATAGTCGAATCAAAGTTTTCCATACTGTTCCTAATTGCAGAGTTGACCAACACTGACGTCTGTTAGAGTGCGCTGCAGTGCAGTTGCACTGCTTGCGGGCCAGCTGCTAGTTAAATCTAGTTTGAGGACTGGCATTATTTGTGGGTCGTTGGGGGTGTGGCGGCCAATTGATGCTGGGATCAAGACATTAAATGGCTACTTGCCATTGGCCATGGTGACCCTCGCAGTGGCTCCATCGGGCGCATTATCCTCGCTTATTGTCGTATATCAAATTTAATGGGTCCACTTGCCGCCGACGCAGCCGCCAGGCAGCTTCCTGAGCAGCTTTGCATTGTCTGTGCGTGCGCCAAGCTTTAATGGCGCTCGCTGCCCCTAAAAGTGCTTTAAAAGGCCTCCGAGTTGCCTATACCCGACTCATGCCGCAACTCTGGTCGTTGACATCGTACTCTGTTGACAACCAGACGGCGCCCATATGCATGTCGACACGGGACGCCCAGCAAGATGTGTGATGCCACACAGACTCATCCGTCCATCCGTCCCCCTTCGCCTGTTTTTGTTAATCAATCAACCTGCAAATTGAGAGCTGACATTCAAAAAAGCGAAAAACATTCGCTTAGAATCAGTCAAAAGTATAAAAAAGAAAGAATAGGAAAAAAGACGTGCACTTCACGCAGTTCACAATACAATAAAGGGATAGTAGCAATTCTTTTTAAGTGTATACTATAATCGAAAAAAATATAGATAAAATTAAATTTTCATAAATTATTTATACATTTTTTGCATTGAAACTTTTATTTATATATTGTTGAAAGTTTTAATTCTGGTGGAAAACTTCTTTTTCTTTATAAGCATGAAAATCAGAGTCATATCCGGCTGGCTAACTCTCCATCTCTCTTTTGAAACTTGATCATTTTATACAGCAGAAGAATATTTATTTATTTTATAGCAAAATCCCCAAAAATGTCTTAAATATTTGCAAAGTTTCAAATTCATAAACATATTTGTTTTTATATATATTTCCTTTATTTATGAGTTTCAAGAACTCAACCTTTTATATGACTTGTACCTTAAGCACATTCTTTGGAACATTTCCTCTTTAGATGAACTCACCCTCCATCTGACCTACTTCTGAATATTCCCCCTAAATACATTTTGACACAAAACAAAATCAATTGAAAAGATTTATATATACCCATTGTTTGTGCTAATCAGAGCTTTTCAGCTGAGTGCGCAGCGTATTTGCTAGTCGGACACGCCCAATCTTAGGCTGCTCTCAAAAAAACCAATGCCATAAATTATCAGTAAGAATGTTAATGTTGCTTTGGACTAAAGTATTTTGATTTTCACTTGCTGCAGTCGTGAATGCAACAAAAAGTCTTCTCGTCTCCCCGGAGGCTGCTTGTGACGGTTCAATGGCACACCTTTTGATTTTTCAAGTAATTTTTGCTCTGCTTTTCAGCTGTCAACGCACACCCTCAGGCCAACACACACACACGCAGACAAAGGAGAGAAAAACAGAAAATGAAGTTGTCGCGTGTTTCTGATGCCGTTGCTGATGATGACATGTCGCCAATGTTGTCGTTGATTCAAAAATTTTAGTTGAAAATCAAACAATTTTCTTTAGGGGGGGCGGCTGGCATTGCTTGTTTTCACTTTGCGCGCTTGTCCTTGGCAGTGGTTCTGAGACAGGCACGGGTGCGGGCCACGTGCCGAGCCGCTCACACGTCAAATTATGCTAATCAGGTGGCAGCCAAAAGCAGGCTGAGGCGGAGGCGTCCCAAAGCCAGCGCCCCGCGTCTGAGCCAACCAACATGTCTAACGCCGCATAATCGATTGCTTCTCCGGCGAAAGACGAATGAAAAGCGCATAGAAAATGAATTTAATTTTCCAATACCCCCTCGCATATATATAGACTACACTGCCAAGGACACGAGCCTCAGGATGTGTCCGTTGTGACAGCCGAAAACAATTTGGTGCCATGCATAAAAGTATGCAATAGAAGATCCTCCCTCACAAGCCTCGTCGATGGCGCGATGCTCCCTAAATTATATTTGTTGTATATTGAATGCGGTCTTGAGTTTTTTGAATAGCAGATTATAGAGTCAAATTATATCTGTTGCCAAAATCAGGCCAAGAAATATAGTTCTAATAAAACTAAGGCTGGGAAATAAGGTAATCAAGTTTACAACTTGTGATTAGAAACTATCATATTTAAACTTTTTATTTAAGACTTAGTTTGTGGGCGATCGATTGATGTATGCTATCAATAGATTCTGTATGCAAATTAAAGTATGATAGAAGTATGATAAATTATCGTATATCATATATCATATATCATATATCATATATCATATATCATATATCATATATCATATATCATATATCATATATCATATAACATATATCATATATCATATATCATATATCATATATCATATATCATATATCATATATCATATATCATATATCATATATCATATATCATATATCATATATCATATATCATATATCATATATCATATATCATATATCATATATCATATATCATATATCATATATCATATATCATATATCATATATCATATATCATATATCATATATCATATATCATATATCATATATCATATATCATATATCATATATCATATATCATATATCATATATCATATATCATATATCATATATCATATATCATATATCATATATCATATATCATATATCATATATCATATATCATATATCATATAATATATATCATATATCATATATCATATATCATATATCATATATCATATATCATATATCATATAATATATATCATATGTATATCGAATATCACATATCATATAACATATATCATATTTGTGTGTATCATATATCATATATCTTATATCAGAAAACATAACAGATAGCATATATCATTTAGCTATACTTTCCCATACTTCACATATCAGTAAATCAACTAAGATTAGATTTACGATTGTAAGATTGTAAAATGAATATAATTGAAATTACTTTTATTAGTATTATGTCGAATCATTTGAGACACTCTGTACACTGATTGGTTGCTTCTCCTTTGTGTGTGTGTGTGTGTGTGTGAGAAATTTGGAAAAGTGTCAGGAAGCAATTGTCGATGATGTGCAAATGCCAGCAAATATACTGACACAAAGAACCAAAAACAAAGTGCGTAATAAAAGTGAAATTTGTCAAGGGAATCGGCTGCAATCCTACAGCTGTGCGGCTATATATATATACTATATACATACATTTGCAGCGCCAACAACAACTGTGGCAAACACAAAGCTCAAAAACATCAATTTGTGCGAGGCGAGCCGCAGATAAAGCATGAAAATGCTATTGCAATGCTTCACCAAGCAGCCATGGAGAAATGCGAGTGAATGAGATCGGAGAATTGGGGTTGTTGTCACGTACGACTGGGTAGCATCCAAATTGATAGTGTCATCAGTTGTGAAGTGTTGCTGCACTGCTGGCAAAATTGTGAACGTTGCATTGTGAATGACAAAGCATTTCGCTTCTGCTGGCGTCGTAAGTTAGTTGGGGACCCCCCACGTAACGCGTCAGACGGATTAACACGGAATAACCAGCGATTTGTAATCACATTGCTCGCCGGATGGCATAAAGCTGCGACATATGACCACAGAATCGGATGACAAATTAATATGGCCGGCTGTCTTAGTAAGTTTCTATTGAATATTTAGTTACACCAACATTTTTATTTATTATTTGTTATTTATCTCCTAATTTTGATATCAACTATCTAAAAATACGTTTATGTTAAAAGCTAAGTCAGTAAGTCTGACGAGGTTAAAGTAAGATACAATCAGTTTATTTAATAATTTAATTAACTGACTGATATTTAAATATAGAAACAATCTACAAGATAAAACATGAAGAAAATGTTTCGATTCAGCAAAATCAGACTATTTTTGACGAAGTTATAAATGTTTGAAAGCAGAGCCTTAGGATTCTCACAGCTCACAGTTGTCGAAACTTGCGACATTTTTCTGCCGATGTTATTTTTTTTATGAGGCAATATGAATGTCTTCTGTGTTTATTTTTTAAGACTTTGCCCATCAATGTATGTCTTATCAAATATTTTCAGTTTTCAGTGCACATTTTTATATCAGGCAAAAGAATGGAATTTTCAGGCAGTGCATTTATCATCAATCAGTCAATCAGTCAGTCAGTCAGTCAGTCAATCTGTAAGCCCACTTTTTATACATAGACGACAGCTTATCTAGAATGAAATATATTTTATTTACACTTAAAGCAACTGTAAATGAACTTTAAGCAATTTAGCAGTTGAGCAAAAGTTGAGAATCGCATTTAGCGCTTGAAACTCGAGGGTCTTTAAATAGCCTGAGTTTGTACTGCCACCTGGATTCGTCACAAATGGCAACTACTTACTTATCTCTCTCTCTCTGTCGCACTCTCTTATACTGGCTGAGAGTCTCCCATCATCCGACTGTTCGCCTGCAGATATGCAGCAGAGCAGTTTAAAAAGCTTCGACATCAACGAGCGCTGAGCATTTAGCTGCCGGCACTGTTTAAAGTTTGTACTTCAGGTAATTACTTAATGTAAATCAAGCCCCTGGGCGCACTCCCCCACGCACGCTTGGACTACAAATGGCATACACTTTATTGTACAGCTGGTTGGGGGCAAGTTGACATCATTCAAGCAGCCAGCGGCTATTAGCCAACAGAGAACAGACAACAGACAACAGACAACAGCCAGCAGCCATCAGACCCTAGTTTGTTATCACACAAAACCAATGAATGCCAATAATCACGGCAAACTATTTGGTCCCGCCTACCGCCCCCCTCCCCTACTTACTGCCACACCCACACCGGCCACACTTGGGCTGCTGAGTAATGATTCAGAGTAGAGATCAGGAGGCGGGCAAAAAAAAAAAAAGAAGAAATCACGCACGCATATTGCAAAAACAAAAGCCCGAAACACTTAAATGCAGAGGGAGGCGGGGGCGTGGGCTCTAAGTATCTCAGAGCTAATGTGTGGGACATGGGTAACGGTATATGGCTGAAGGCTTATGCTATATGTTCCACATATATATATACATATATATTCATATATGTATGTATGTGGTGTATATGGCAGGCGACACGTCAACGGCAGTGTCTTGTGCTCCATTTGCAGGCATTTATATGTGTCAGCATGTCATGACCATCATCAATCACTTTTGAGTTATTTGTCAGTTGAGTTTCTCTTCTTGTCCTTTTCCTCTTTTTTCTATATACCCTGTACTCAGCTTTAGAGTGTCCATCTCTGCTCGTCTATAGAAAGCATAAATCTTAAGCAGAAGAGAGAAGAAGACACTTAAATTCTTATCGATATGCACCATTTCTCAAATATCGATAAATATCGAATTTAAGTTTGATTTCCTTAAGCATATACCAGAGTTTAAGCCTAGTGCTGTCTGTTTAACTCTATGAACTTGTCTATTCTGTCGATATCTCTTTCAATTCCAAAAGATATCTGTTCGTCTATAAAATAGAAAACATAAATCTTAAGCAGAAGAGAGAATAAGATACTCAAATTTTTATCGATATGCACCATTTCTCAAATATCGATAAATATCGAATTTAAGTTTGATTTACCAGAGTTTAAGCCAGGTGCTGTCTGCTTAACTTTATGACCTTGTCTATTTCTATAGATATCTCTTTCAGTTCCAAAAGATTGTTAAATTTTGACTTTGAAAAAGTTTTCTTTGTGCATATCTCCAATGCTAAGCAAGCTATAACCTTATGCCTTAATATGTCTCTAAAGGTGGTTGCCATCAATACACCCTGCGATTTTCATAAAGATTTAATTATCAGTACCAAAGTTATGTTAGGGTATATTTATTATAGCATGGAAAATGCTACTGTACGTAAACTATATGTGCCCTTGCCCACACTGCAGTAGAAATAAAATGAAAGTATTTCACATGTTGTCAACCAATTGCAGGGTATCTGCAGGAGCAGTCAGTTAGGAACTTGTCTTTTATTTTGACTTTGTGGGGGGAGTTGGTCGTGGGACACTCAAATGTGCGACTTGGTACATCTACATCTAGCGAGCTGACATTTATGAGCTGCCACTAGCCACAGCTCATGTGGGTAACTCGCACACCCCCAAACACACCCTCGACAACACACACACACACACACACACACCCTATGGCTGCACTTGCTGCAGCGCCCCTTAAAAAGTGTAAACCGGGCGTCTGGCAACGTGTGGCCGCCATTTGTCTTGCTTAACTGAAGTGGCAGCATATTTGTGGCATCAATGCTGCAGGCTCCACCTGCGATGTCACGCCCCCAATTCTGACCGCCCTCTCCCGTGCGCCTATCCCCCAGGGGAGGCATATTTCATCATCGATGCCTAACGAGCTGCGTCTATTTTTAGCCGCTCACTAAATTAACAAATTATGCAATATTTTGTTGTTGATTTTATTGTTTATTATCTTATTTTATACTTTGTTGGGTATTTGTTTGTTTGTTTGTTTGTTTGTTGGTTTTTTGCTGCTCGTTGTAAAAGGGACTGCGAAAACAAACTCAGCGATATAAATAAATAAAGAAATGTGTAAAACTTTTAAATTTATGCAGATACACGCACACACATATACAACCACACGCGCCCACACACACACACACACACACACACACATTGTTAGTTGAGCTGTCTCTTTGCATATGAAAATGTTTGGTTTTTTAGCCGATTTTCTTTTTTTTTTAAAGTATTTTTCTTTTTAATTTTCCCTGTTTATTTTCCGCTGCGTGGCCTTTGAAAATCCAATTAACGAAGTCAAATTGAAAAACTATCAGAGTGCATTAATGTTGAAATTTTTTGACATTTTGATGGGCAGCGTTCAAATTATTTTTTTTCCTGGTCTCCAAACGAGGCGACGCGGAAATACCCTGCATTAATAATTAATCTTAATTAAATATCAGTATTTAAGTATCTAAATATATAAATATATAAATATATAAATATATAAATATATAAATATATAAATATATAAATATATAAATATATAAATATATAAATATATAAATATATAAATATATAAATATATAAATATATAAATATATAAATATATAAATATATAAATATATAAATATATAAATATATAAATATATAAATATATAAATATATAAATATATAAATATATAAATATATAAATATATAAATATATAAATATATAAATATATAAATATATAAATATATAAATATATAAATATATAAATATATAAATATATAAATATATAAATATATAAATATATAAATATATAAATATATAAATATATAAATATATTAATATATAAATATATAAATATATAAATATATAAATATATAAATATATAAATATATAAATATATAAATATATAAATATATAAGACAGATTGTTTTTAATTTTTGTGCTTTTCAGCCGTCGTATAATTTGAAAGATTACAATGATTTCTTTAGATTAGGGGTAAGAAAAAGAGATCTTTTGTTAAGTCGATTGCAATACCATCATCTCGATACAATCTTTTAGCTCAACTATCGAGTGACTCCTTATATATCGATACATTTTAGAGTATTGATAAATCGATAGTAAAAGTAACTTAATGAATAACATTAAATTAAATTTATATCGAGTACTCGAGCTTACAGAGGTGTGAATATACTACTATATATATATAAAATAAATAAAGTTTTCTTCATTCTCTTTCGCTTATCAATATGCCGTATCGACTGCTCAACAAGGGTAGAGTTGAGGTAGAGTACCTTTTTATTCCAATACAAATTGTTATATACGGTCGGCCTTTTTATTTTGTCTCGCTGTCAGTTTTAACCCAATCGTTAAACAGAATCTCTTCTGACAGGAATTAACATTTCCACCTTTTTTGCTTGGATGATGTTTACATTTGAATTAAGTTTTCAGCTGTGCGCAAACAATATTTAAGGTTGACTCAAATGGGAAGTATTTACAAGCAGCTGATCTGGCTGTCTGTTACCCAGAATATTCAAGTTCAATGTCAAGTCGCTGATGTCTTGACAAGAGCAGAGAACACGTGTCTTGAGCTCGGGCTTATGAATAAATTGCATTCACACGAAGTTAATTACTTAATTGCCTGCATATCCAACTCAATTCCCATTTCCCTTTCAATCTTCGTTTCCATTTACATTTTTGGTTTCATTTTCATTTTCATTCGCATTGCCATTTCTATTTGGCGTTTGCGTCACTTTCTTCGATTTCGTGTCACAGTGTCCCAGTGTTGGGTAATGCCCGTTTAATTAGCCTAATGATGCTGCTGCTGCTGCTGGCAGCAAAGTTCTGCTTGGCAGCTGCCTCGTGTTCACAACTCATTTGCAACTAATTAAATTTTTGCAACAATTTGTCAGCAAGTTGCTCAGTCGGGTCACATAAACTTGCCAACTTTTCATTCCAGCTCATTACGAGCTGATGCTGATGCTGATGCTGATTCTCTGAAGCAGCAGCACCACCAAACAGCAACCACCAACCGCCAGCCGCCAACCACCGTCTCTTATAATTTCATTTCCGCCAATCTAGTTTTTGGCCATTGTGCAGTCGCCGAGCTCCTAGGAAATTAAATTGCAAACACTATCCGGCAGAAACACTATTTGCCAGACGCACCCCCTCCCTCCCCAAGCATAAACATTAGCTAGGAGTTGGGAGTAGCTTCTATAAAGTTTTGCAATTGTCTGTAGCCGACAGCAAACGCATCTGATTCGATGAGCTAGTCTAGTTATATCCGTTGCGTTCTCACGCTCTTGACTTCATGCTCTTTGAATATACCCTGTAATCATGTGGACCATGAAGTATTGCCAGCATAACAGGGTATCTTGCTTCAATCTAAATGTTGTTGATCCCATTTTGATGTGGCTCAAGCACAGGGTATCTGCTCGTCCACCCAGCACTCGCTTGTCTGAGTCGCCTTCAAGGGTCGCATCGTTTGGCCTTTGACGCTTGCCTCAATTTCCGTTAGGCAAAGTTTTTTTTTATAATTATGTGCGCAGGGGCTTAGGCAGAGACGGACTTCACCTAGACAGTTGTTATCGCATATTTGTCAGCAGTTCGTCGCCTTTCCGCTGTCCTTTTCTATTTTTCATCCCTTTTGTTGTGTTGAACTAAAAATGAAAAACTTTTACTATTGGAAATGGCTTGAATTTCTTTTCATGGAACTCACTTCAAGCAAATTCTATTTCAATATTCCCGGAATTGTTTATTGAAAAGAATTGAATCTTGGTTTACTTTCACAAAATATATGCATACATATATAATACTCGCAGTTATGAAAGCACAGTGAAATACCAGAAGGTATAAATTCTAATTGGATTGCATGGATATTTTATAAAACTCTCTTTTGTTGGAGTTGTCTGCGATGCCAATTAAATAATGAATAAACCAGATTTGTAACCAATATCTAAACTAAGCTTTGAGAGTCTAGAAAACATGACATCGCATAAAAATAATCCTTTGAGTGGGACCCAATCACAGCAGTTCTAGGTGTGGGTGGCGGCAGTCCCCAGTCCCCAGTTACCAGTCCCAATTCGATTCAGTGCAACGAGCGCCGCGTTTCAAACGTTTCATTTGAATAAATGGCAAATTGTCAACCACAGGTATGGATGGGAGCTCAAAGTTCGAGGTCGCTGCGTGGGAGTCAACTGGCTCACAGGAAATCAAAAATAAAAAATTATATCGCGAAGCCAATTTCAGTTTATGAAAGTCAAAAGCTAGTTAACTCAAACTTACGCTGGAGTAAAGTAATGCTGTTTGCCAAACTCATGACAGGATCAACCAGATCCTAATTAAGAATCTCAGGTTGCCCACGATGGGAGAACTTTTCAACCCACAGCTATACTCAGGCCCAATCGAACGGTCTGTGAATGAAATCGATATACTTAATCTCTTCAATTGAATTTAACAACAATTATCAAGTCAATTTCAATGTAATCCTACCTTAAGACTCTCATGCTTTACCATACCTTTTATATAGTATGTATATATATATATATATATATATGAATGTACTATATATATATATTTATATTTATATATACATAGTCTTGTCTGCAAGTGTTTAAGCTGCTTAGAAATATATGAACAAGTAAAGTATTCTAGCCGGCAGTGCCCGACTAGCAGATACCCTGCAAATATATAAACAAGTTAAGTCCTATAGCCGGCAGTACCTGACTAGAAGACACCCTACAAATATATGAAATATATGAACAAGTAAAAATCTCTAGCCGGCAGTGCACGACTAGCAGGTACCCTACAAATATATGAATAAGTACAGTTTTCTAGCCGGCAGTACCCGACTAGCAGATAACCTGCAAATATATGAAATATATGAACCAGTAAAGTCCTATAGCCGGCAGTACCCGACTAGAAGACACCCTACAAATATATGAACAAGTAATGTGTTTTAGCCGGCAGTGCTAGACTAGAAGACACCCTAAAAATATATGAACAAGTAATGTCTTTTAGCCGGCAGTGACCGACCAGCAGATACCCTACACTTAAATATTTTAGCTTAAGTTTAGGTATAGACACCATTAAGAACATTTATTAGTTTAATAAAAATTTTAAAAAATCTTATTTGGCAAATAGAGTTTTCTGTTAAGTCAATAATTAAATTTTCTAAATATAATCGTGTCTAGGTATAGTAAACACCCTATATAGTGTTTTCCCACTATTTCACTTTGCTCACGGGGCTTATGCACTGTGGTTGGTGTCGGTGGTCTGCTATCCACTGTTGCAAATTGTGGTTGCACTGCTTTAACCTTTGGTCGCTGGATTACAATATTTTCTTTGTGTGTGGCTCGCCTGTGCGGTTAGCGGGGTAGCTGTGGGCGGTGCTGTGGTTGCCTGCCCAAGCTTACCTGCTGCAGCTGCTCCTCTTTGCTTGACCAGAAGCAACAGTGGCATGATAACAATAAAGGGCTTGAGATAAAAGGGCAAGTGACTTAGTAGGTAGATACCCTGTAATTTAGCAGGTGCCATGATCGAACTATAAAGTTGCATATATTCCAATCGAAACTTGCATTGATAAAAAGAAGAGAAAGCTACGCGTAGCTAATATGCCCAGTTCGAACGCTATTTCATTTACAGGGTAGTGCCAGCCATTTGACAACACTGGCAGCTGCTGTTGCTCCCATGAACTACATATTAGTTGGGTCCGGCCCCGCTCGAACTTTTAGTGCAAATGCAAATTTTGTTTACTCTGAGTGTGGACTGTGAGTGGGGCTATAATTAAATTAGAAAACATTAGCAGCTAACTGGACTTTAACAGAATTATAGTGTTGGAAAATATTTGCAGCCGTGTGCCTGCAAGTGTCAACAAGCTGTAGCGGGGACCCACGGAGGCGAAGGGCCTCAACGTGGTTGCAAGCGTGAAATTAAATGACGGCGACAGGGCACAGCGAAACAGTCATCCACCCACACACACACACACGCACGCACACCCACACATGACAGTTGTGGCAGTCGCACACTGTGTTTGCAGGCCCGAAACATGTCACATTTGTGAATAGATACACTGTGCATGCAGCGTACAGTGGGGCCAGGCTAGGCTGAATGTGGCAACCGCAGTCGCTTCTCATGAATGCAACACGCACGTGGCAGCAGCTGCGGCTTTTGTCTTGTTAGCTGATGAGAGTATTTCGATAGCTGGCTTAAACCTGAGACTAGCTGCTATCGATAAACGATAGCAAGCAGGCACTGGACTGGACTGGACTGGACTGCTGTTGTCCGAGGCAACGGACCAAAACACTCGACCTACAACGGGGCCACAGGCGAGCTAACTTTTAATGAAGCACTAATTAATTGATAACTGATATTACCTCAAGTATCTTTGCAAATTGACGCAAATTGCATGCCCACTTCTGTCCTCCATAAAAATAGCATTAAAGGAAAGAGAGAGAGAGAGAAGGAGAGGGGGAGAGTGAGGATGTACTCAAGTACATGCATTGCCTTTCCTCAAGTTTCGGGGTTTTAGTTTTCATTCCGTGCCCGAAAACTTTATTACAGTGCACACATAACATCTATTACATATTACGAATTACACATACGCCACGTAGTCAGGGCAACGTGGCTAGGAAAGTTTCGTTGCAAATTACTTGCAACACTCGAAGCCTCGAGCAATTATTATCTGCCTTTGTATCTGCTGTGGGCCCGAAGCATGTCAACAACGTCGAGGTCCTTGACAAATTGATTTTACGTCTCTCTAAAAATAAGTTGTCGCAAAATAGATTTGGCTTTAATTAAGAGACTCTTATTTATATATTTGTTACTATGCCTTCACAGTCACGGTCACTGTTCACAATCGATCACGATATGCCATCAATCAGAGTTTTGCTTATCTATTCGAATCTTGCGCCACTTAATGAATATGAATAATAAATTTCAGACCAGCACACGCCCATATTTAACTTCACACACACCTGCACACACACACATATGTGCTCTGCTAATTTACTGTGTCGGGCAACATATTATTAAAGCTAATTATGTTGGTTCATAAATTAGAAACACCTTTTGATTGTACAACACGTGACAAATGTGAGTCGCCTCCGTCAGACTGAGAGTCCTTGTTGCGTGCTTCAAGCCGCCCCGCCCCACAGGTAAAATGCTAATGGCCGCTCACACCTGCGCGCTCGCCTCATTTGATATGTATGTCGACCCAGTTGCCAGCTAAATGCAAATACGTAAACACAAATAGAACTTCAAATTTGAATATGACAATGTGTTGAAGAAAAAAATATGATATTTAATAATAGAATTAGATTGAAGCTCTGTTTAATATACCTCCTGACAAACTTGCATAGTTTTTTCATTCTTTATACTGTTTGCTTATAGAAAATATGTCTTTTTACTTAAGAGGTGCGATTAGGAAATTTTCAAAATGTCTGCAGAACCTTTTTGAAATATATAAAATTAAAATATAAACCAACCCCATATGAAGCACAAAATATTATAATAAATTATGTGGATGGAGAAATTTGAATACAGAAATAAATGTAGAAAAGCAAAAGCTCAACTAATATTTGCCCCTTCATCGTTGGCCAAGGGTTTATGGTTGTTTTTTGGCCATATGCATTAGCCAGGCACAAAGGCAAAATGTGTCCGTCATCGTTTAACACTATTCGGTATTGTCATGCCTGCCAAGAGGTGGTAATAAATGATTGTAATCAAAGTGGGTATCTGACCCACTTATCAGCCACTTGTCGTGGTGGCAAGGAACTGCGCCATAAATGTGCTCCGAGAAATGCAAAAATAAACACATTTTAATTTGTAAAAGAAACATGAAAGGGATAAATGGGTTTTGTGTAAAGCATAAAATATGAAAGAAGGAAAGAAAGCGTGGTTTAGTGTGGAGATTTCCTGCAGTCAGTGCACTTTAAAGAAGAGTTTGGGAAATGTATCTGAAAATTGGATTCATTCATATGTATATACAGATATCAACTTTTGGTAACTTTAGCTGCGATCTGAAGTTTGATGTCGATTCTTAATCGATTAAAGGAAATGAATAAAGTTATCGATAATTTCAAATAAATTATTTATGTGGAAAGCTTCAAGTCTCTGGGTTAAAGAGTATTTTTAGATAGATGCGTAGAGATGGAGAGTTGGACAGATGGAGAGAGGG
Source organism: Drosophila gaucha (assembly GCA_035045545.1). Taxonomy (NCBI): domain Eukaryota; kingdom Metazoa; phylum Arthropoda; class Insecta; order Diptera; family Drosophilidae; genus Drosophila; species Drosophila gaucha. The sequence continues at coordinate 2,090,798 of JAWNOY010000366.1, read as the reverse complement.
AGAGATGGAGAGGGAGAGATGGAGAGATGATCAGATCGAGAGAGGGAGAGATGGAGAGATGGAGAGATAGAGAGATGGACATTTAGACAGATGGACAGATGGAGAGATAGATAAATGGAGAGAGGGAGAGATGGAGAGATGAACAGATGGAGCAATGAACAGACGGATGTGTTTATAAAATAACTATTCGATATATTGCAGTCTTATTATATTACTAAAATAATGAATTTGCTCAGCTTAGTTAGAAAACTCTGAAAACAGAACTGTATATATGATAAAGAAACTAATTCTTTGATTATTTCTTTCTATAAAGTAGTATAAATGTTCCATAAGTTGTGATAGGAAGTTATCTAGCAAATCAGTAATAAGAGACAATTGTTTCCCAGAAGCTCTGAGACTGGCTAACAAACAGATAGCCAAACAGACAATACTATATCGACACAGCTTTTGTACTCTATGAATTCAGTATTTATATTTCCAATGAAAGTCAGCTCTCTCCATGCCTAAAATCTATTATTCGACGGTCTATTTAGACCTGAGATCTGAAAGCCTGCGTGGTTTTCCAAAAATATAAATTTAAAGACTACGAAAGTAATGTTCAAACAAAGTAAGTCTAAAGTATAAATCTAGTATTAATTTCAGCACTAGCTACATAGAAACGTTAGTACTAAGACCTATTTGATATCTAAAAAAATGAATTACAAAAATATAATATAATAATGCTAGTTACCTCTAAAGAAGACTGCTCCAATGCCTGGAACAAGCATTAGATACTCATGTTAGCTATTTAAAACTAGGATTTTGAGCAATAAATACAATGCTCTGGTCTTGAAGGCCTTTTTCTTTTGTTTTCCTCACTCCAACATAAAATTAGTTGATTAAAATTTAACAAGTTCTGTTTATTGAATCGTTTGGAGTCTTTTGATGGCTCTTTGAGAGACAATTGGATAGCCACAAACACAAATGTGCTGTGCTGACCCTTCAGCCACACATTGTCGGTTGGCTTGCAGTCGAGCTGGCGGCGTCATTCTAAGCAGCAGCTCATAGCTGGACTTTAAGTGAGTTCCAGGTTCAAATCGTTTCCATCATCCACAGCTAATTATGTGCTAAAAAGCTCATCCAAAGCACAACCGCATTTCAGAATTGATAGTTCTCTCACTCTCTCTGTGTGTGTGTGTGTGTTAGCCATTGCGGTTGTTATTTTTGTGGGTGTGGATGCTGTTGTTGTGTTTGGGGCTTTTGCAATTAGGGGCAACTGGACCAGGGTCACAAACAGCGCACCTAAACAAAGGGTCAGACAGAGCGTCCGCCCGGCGGCCGGGTACATTTTAATTTAAATGCATGCTCCCATTTTATATATCCATATATATGTATATATATATACAAATTTTTTGTGCTTTACCATTTGTCTGCGGTTTGTCTGAGCGTTTTTGGGTCTTTGGGCTTTATGTTTAATTGCAAGGGAATTTTGCCATTTGGCGTCCTTTCGGCATCCGTTTTTATTCCGTTGATGTTAACGTTCGCTCGTTTTGTAATTTTTGTAATTTGCGCTAATAGCCCGGAGCGTAGATATAAAACCTATTAACACAAATGAAAGACAGTTGAAGCTTTCATTATGCTTCAACATCTCAGATATGAGCTTCAACTAAATTACATTCATTAATATGCCTAAAGCCTGCAATTAGAAACTCGTTTTCAGTCTCTGCAAATTGTGACACAAATTCTTCTCAAATGTAGTTGTCATCTTTTCAGTGTAAATCTGACGATTTTTTAATTCAAAACGAAAATTCCATTCAGCTAACTTACAGTTTTTTACTCTGCTTAAAATGTATTTAGTATAAATAAACTTTTATATATATACACTGTTTGTACCTGCTAATAACTTTGCGAACAGTGTATTAATTTTGGTCAGAAGTTTGCAACGCACAGAAGGACGAATCTTCGATTATGTAAAGTATATATATTCTTGATCAGCACGACGAGGCATGTATTCTTGTTAAGAATACTAAATATAGGTCTTTTGAAGGCGTGGCAAATCGGAGAAAACTATATCTTCCATAGTTTTACAGCTCAAAATGTAGCTTTAATTCGCCCAATTTGTTTAATAATCTGGGAATTACATATAATGACATTCAGAGGCCTTGAGAAGCAGGACTATCGACTGGCACTCAAGGAATTACAGGATTCCACCAAAAATTCCACCTAAAAATTTTTCAAGGGAAATGGTCGAAAAATTTGTAAAAAATACAAAAAAACGTTAATAACTTTGCTATTTGAAGGATGTGGTTTGGATCAAGTTATGTCCCCTTGATTCTGATTAAGAATTTTCAGCAAAAAGGAAGAAAGTCCTTGGTACAGCGGAGATATTTTGACGATTTTTAATAGAGAAAATAGCTTATAACTCGACTGTATCCTTGCATATCCTGGCAGGTCATATGTCAAATTTATTTTGGTTTCAAGCGCTACCAATGGGCCCAAGAACATCTAAATACTTTTTGTGGTTCTCGAGATATTTGGCACTTTGTGTATTTAGGACGATTTCCTTGGCCGCTGCAACTGGTCTGGAACTAGAATGTCAGAAGTCCTGGATCCTTAGATAACTCCATTTTATTTCAATGGGAATCCATTAGGCTGGTTCTTATGAACCAAACGCATGATGTCCTCATGTCCTGTGAAAGGATATAGCCGAGTTAAAGCTATTTTTATATTCGACATTTTTGCTTACTTGCAGCGCTTCAATTGCTCCGCTCAAAAGTATGCAATAAAAATGGAAGTGTGAAAAAAGGTTCGTGGAAAAATAAATTGAAGTCACTAAAAATCTTATTGTGATGTACCAGGCGAGCAAAAATGGGCAACAGGATGAAAATGTTATTTGTCTTATAGGCTGACTGTGGCCCACCTCTAAAGATGATGATATATACGCCTCTTGGTAGCGAGGCAATCTAAAAACTTCAATTTCACACCTAGAGACCCAAAAGTTAGCAAATACGTTAATAGTGACCTCTTCTACAAATTATTAAAAACATGAACATAGGTCGTGCCAAACCCGAGAAAACTATTTCTACGTACTTTAAAATTGCAAAGGAATTACCAAATACCTCTCTAGTTGTTCTTCCTTTGTTCCTTTAATATTTAATAAAAAAGTATACAATTTTTTAATAAATTTTTAGTTCACTTGAAGAACTTGTTAAAGCAAATGCTTTTATTTCAGGAACAGGTTGTCTTTAAATATTGATATATTTATTGATAATTAAAAGATAATTAAAGCAACTTTAGTTTTTACGGTAAGTAAAGAAGGAGCTCGCATGAATTGCAACTCGATACCAACCGAGTGGAGTAAGCAAAGCTGAGTACCAAATAAACATTGCCAAGGGCTGCAAATCCCTTAATGAAAGCCTTGCCGAACACATATTGCTCCAGAACTCAAATATCTGCGTGTGTGTGTGTGTGTGAAAGTGAGGAGCATAAATTCCATTGAAAATTAATTAGATACCGTAGGCCCCACGGCCGGAGTGCCAAAAACAATACTCAAAATCCTAATTGCCTTTGATTATGTACGTTTATCGATGCCTGGAACATTGCTGTGGGCTTAGTTGAACACACACACATACACACATACACTCGCACTGACATACACACAGACACGCAGACAGACTGACAAAGCCACACATAGCATTAAATTGGCATTAGGTGTCGGCAAACAAGCAGCTCTGTGGGTTCTAGCCTTGGACACGACTTATTTGTTAGGTTCGGCCTTTCGGTGTTCAGAGGCGGGAGGGCGTGGCAGTGTTTGGGTGTCCCTTTTCTTTCTCCTCGTAGGCAGCATAACATGCCACATTGTCGCTTTGACTTTTATTTATTTTGTTAGACGCATTTTGAAAAGCCAATAAGCAGCTTCTGATTGATTATCTGTTGCCTGCCTGTATCAATGTTCATCTCGTTGTTGTTGTTGCTATTGTTGTTTACTTTAATATGAAACTTTGCCGCTCACGCACTTTTCACTGTGTGCGTCAATCAATTTGGAGCGAAATAAATGAGGCATGTGCAGCATATTTGTTGCCTACTTTTTGGGGCCGAGTGCGTGCAAAGGCTTAAAGTTTATCAGTTGCTGCTGCTGCTGCTGCTGCTGCTGCTGCTGCTTCCTGCTTCTTCTTCCATAATAAATTTATTTTTTTTTCGTGTGGTCTTACGCTCGCAAAACTGCAGCCATTATAAATAGCTCACGTCTCACGAAAGCCCAACTGCGGTTAGCCTTGCCACAGGACCACTGAGGCCGCATGCCACTTGCAGAGCTGCCAGCCTAAGTTGAGTGGCAGTTGAGTGTGTGCGTGTGTGTGTGCTGCTGCTGCGAAAGTGTGGCAACTGCACTTTACTGCTTTTTCCATCAGATGATAAGGACATTTTCCGGCTACGCACTGCCACTTACACACACACACACACACACACACAAATGTGCCAAAGGCTAAAAGCCAACGAAATCTCATGACTTTGATGAGAACTTTCAAGTGCAGCGAGCAGCCACCGCTCCACCCAACCACCCAGCCACACAACCGCCCAACTTAGCGAAAAGTGCATTAAATTTGAATGAAGAAACGACACAGTCTTTTGCTCATTTTCGTTGCATTTTCCCTATGTGTGTGCGTGTGTGTGTGTTGCAATTTTGTTTTATAGTCGCTCATTTTGTTAACGCTCTCTCCGCCCCGCTCGTTGAATATTTCAGTGCAGTTTGTCCCCGTTTGTCTAAGTGTAGGCAAAATGTTGGCCCAGCCGCCATGTGGGCTGTGAGCTGTGGGCGTGGCCATAGAATAGTTAAAGCCACGTCCTATGCAAATGAAGTTGAGTCCGCCATCAATTTTATCTTCGCTCCAGCTATTGTGCCTTAGAACTTTCACTTTATCATCTAAATTGAAGATAATGCCGAATGCATGGATAGTAAAAAGCAAGGATTGTCCCTCATCAAATGAAGGGTTTAATATTGGCTGGGCTTCTGTTATTTCCCCCCAAACAGAAGTTGGGCTAATAGTTGGCTCTGTCTTATCATCATATATATATATACATATATACATTTCTCCATCAGTCGCATTAGTTTGAACAAATTGTTCGGCAATTTAATTTATGCAACTACAAAAAAAGCTTAACTCTTTAAGACTTTAAGTCACAGGTCTGCAAAACCCCTTTTAATCGATTCATGTCGGAAATTTCTAAAGAATTTAGTAAGAGAAACTCAGAGTTTTATTTAACAAAAAATTCAACAGAGTATAAATTGTGTTACCTATTTTTTAAATACGAACCAAAATCTCAGACTAAAGCAGTTTCTCGACCAGCAATCAAACTGAAAATAGTATGAAAATAGTTTTAAACATGCAAAAACATTTTTTGGAAAAAAGCCGAAACATCTTAAACTGTGCCTATATATGCTACTGGACTTAAATGAAGCGACTTTGGTTTAAAACAAGTAAAAAATGGTCAAAAAGCTGAATCTCGATAAGCTCTTTAATCGATATCATGGAAGCGGAAAAAGTTATCGATTATCTGAAGCAAACTCAATATGCGCGACATATAGGAGGACCTTTGTCTTAAATTTCAAATGTCTCTATCTCTTATAGGTTCTGAGAGCGACGCAATCATGCATACGGACAGACAGACGAATAGATAGACGGAAGGACAGACGAACAGACAGACGAATAGATAGACGGACGGACAGACGGACGGACAGACTAACAGTAGAACTTACGGACGGACAGCTGGACGGGCGAACAGACAGCCGGACTCAGCAAGTCGCCCTGATCAAGAATATATATACTTTTTGGGGTCTGCCACGCCTCCTTCTGCCTGTTATAGTAGGAATGGCTCTCTGATAGTAGTCTGTAGTATAATTTGTTCATACGATCTTTCTACTCAAGCCCAAAAGCTAGCTTCTGCAGTCTACGTCTTTATCGCTAACTTAGCTTTGCAACACCTCAACATGCGAATCTAAATGAATTGATACGATGACGTCATCGCAGCAACGCCCGACGTCCGCCTTATCAAGCGGGGCATCTGTGTCAGTGAGCACAGCGAAAAGCTTGGCTCACAATCAGATTTCTGATCGTCTGATCGCCAAATGATTTTGCGCAGTTCTCACGCAAAGTCGATGCTTAACGTACGCGAAATGTGCAAGCTGCAGCTGTGTATACACCTTTGGCTGTGGCTGCCAATCCTGGGCAGCAATCGGCTGCCCAGCTATCTGCAGCGCCACATGAATGGCAGCGTCGAGCCTTGCGATGATTTCTATGAGCACGCCTGCGGAGGCTGGACGCAGGCGCATACGGATGACGCCTACTCCAGCCAGCTGGAGCAGCTCGACTATGACTATCATGAGGGCTTGGCTGAGCTCTTGGAGGAGCGTGAGAAGCCAGCTGAGCCACGCTTTGTCAAGCTGCTAAGGGGTAACTATGTCGCCTGTCGCTCCCTCGACGAGCGCTACGATGCGGCGCAGTTTGTGCGTTGGCTGCGTGAGTGGAGTGAGAATAACATGGAGGTGGATGACAACAACTGGAGTCCCTTGCTGCGTTTGCTGAAGGGCTATGGACTTGAGGCGCTGCTGCAGCAGGAGACGAACAAAGACTCAGAGCTGAAAGATGCGGAGCAGCGCCTGCTGCAGCTGCAGCAGCTGTGGCCCAGCCCCGACGATGATGTGCAGGACGATTTGCTGACTCGAGCGCGCTTCCGACAGCTCTATCGCGAACTGCAGCCGCTGGGCGTGGCCGAGGGCAAGCTGTGGAAGCAGATCCATCGGCTGGAACAGCAGCTTTGGCACTGTGCAAGAGAGCAGCCCGAAGAGGAGCTAGAGGAGGAGCTGGAGGAGGAGCAACTGCCGCCAGGCACGCTGTGGCTGCTGCCGCTGCCAAATGCAGGCGCCTCCAACTGGCGGCGCTATCTGCGCTGCGTGTCCCGACTGCTGGCAGCGCAGCAGGCGTCGCTGCTTGGCCGCTACCTGCAGCTGCGGCTGCTGCAACTGCTGCAGCAGCTGCCAGCACCACAATTCGGGCGGCAGCAGTGTGCGGCACAGTCGCGTCAACTGCTGACGCATGCGGCCGTGTGGCTGCTGCAGCAGCAGCTGCCGCTGGCAGAGCGTCAACTGACGAATGCCACAATGCAGCAGCTGTTTGAGCAACTGCGTCAGCAGTTCGCACTGCAGCTGCAATCCAATCGCAATCATTTCAGCAAAGGCACGCTCAACTTTCTGCTGGCCAAGCTGCGGGGCATGCGGCTGCGCGTGGGCGTGCTGCCCGGCGGCAGTGTGGAGCAGCAGCAGCAGCGGCTAGAGACACACTATGCTCAGCTGCGACTGAATGCCAGCGACTACTATGGCAATCTGCTGGCCATACTAAGGCAGACGAGGCGCTGGCAGGAGGCGGAGGCGGAGGAAGGCGAGGTGGAGGCAGTAGCTCAGCAGCTGTTCCTGGTGCAGTCGGATGGCTTTGGCAGCTACGCCTCGTGCTTCTTTCTGTTCGCTAGCAATTTGGTGGTGCTGCCGTTTTCGCTGCTGTCGGGCGACCTGTACAGGCCCCACCAGCCGCAGGTCTATACGCACAGCGCGCTGGGCTTTCTGCTCGCGCACGAGCTCTCGCACGGCTTTGATCCCAGCGGTGTGCTCCACGATGGGCGTGGCAAGCTGGCAACGAAGCAGCAGAGGCAGCGCCTGTCAAACAATTTGCGTTTCGCCCACCAGCAGAGCTGCCTGCAGAGGCGCCACGCCGAAATTGCGGACGAGAAATTCGCCGATGTCAATGGGCTGGCCCTGGCCTACGACAGCTTTTTTATGGCTCATTGCTCTAAGGGTCAAGCCGGCTGCGGGTCAACCATACAGCAGCATTTCTTTCTCAACTTTGCCCAGTTCTTCTGCCGCGATGATCAGCAGCCGGAGGATACCAGCGTCCATGGCAGTAGCCGGCAGCGGGTCAACGATGCTGTCGCCAGCTCCCCGCACTTCGCGAGCGCCTTCGGCTGTGACCGGAGCCACAGGCAGCACGCCTGCCACTTGTACTAACTAAGCACATTTATTTAATTATATTATTCATATTTAAAAACTGCAATATATATTTATAATCGACATAACGAGCTGGCTGAACTGTTAAAAACTGCAAGGACTAAGCTTGTAAGGGAGCTTTAACCTCTCTCGCCTACTTCTATACACACACACATACGAAAGCGCACGTAAAAACGTCTGCCTTGTTCTGCGTATGTTCAATGCAATGTTCCACGAAAAATATGTTCACCCAAAACTCCGCCTCGTGAGGCTATGCAAAGATTTTTAAGCATTTCCATTTATTTTTGCACGAACCGTTTTTCACACTTCCATTTTTTGTTGCATACTTTTGAGCGGAGCAATTAAAGCGCTGCAAGTAAACAAATATGTCATATGGAAAAATAGCATTAACTCCCTAATGGATTCCCATTAAAATAAAGTGGAGTTATCTAAGGATCCAGGACTTCTGACATTCCAGTTCCAGGCCAGTTGCAGCGGCCAAAGAAATCGTCTTAAATACACAAAATCCCAAATATCTCTAAAACCTCAAATGCGATTTATATGTCCTTTGGCCCATTAGTAGTGCTTAAGATTTGGCATATGACCTGCCAGGATATGCAAGGATACAGTCCAGTTATAAGATATTGTCTCTATTAAAAATCGTCAAAATATCTCCGCTGTTCCAAGGACTTTCATCCTTTTTGCTGAAAATTCTTAATCAGAATAAAGAGGACATAACTTGGTTCAAAGCACATCCCGATAGTCCTTCAAAAGGCAAAGTTATTGCCGACTTTTTGTATTTTTGGCAATTTTTCGACTATTTCCCTTGAAAAATTTTGAAATAGAGTTTTTAGGGGAATCCTGTAATTCCTGGAATGCCAGTCGATATTACTGCTTCCCAAGAGCTCTGAATGATGTGTACTTCCAAGGTTCTTAAGAAATTGGGCAAATTAAAGCTACATTTTGAGGCTCAAGCTATAAAACTGTGGAAGATATCGTTTTCTCCGAGTTGCCAAGCCTTCAAAAGATATATATTTAGTATTCTTGACAAGAATACATGCCTGGTCATGCTGAGAAAAAGTATAGACTTTTCATAGTCGAAGATGCGTCCTTCTGACCAAAATGAATATCTGCTTTCTGAAAGGGTATAAAGAGGTAGCCCATCAAAGACATCTTAAACAAAGCGAAAACATTTGAAAGTTACACAGATTTTTATTTATTTCCATTCAGACAGCAAAACTTGAAGTTTTTTTTCTTTGGTTTTTTTTCATATATTTTCTTAATGCGCTAATTTACATACATTTAAAACATTTAAACTTGAAATTTGTTGTTGTTGTTAAAAATAAGTACTTGTACACAGACGTATCAACATTGAATCGCTTTATTACTTACATCAATATGTGTATTTATATGTATTTGTAGATGTATATATATATATAGATAACCTAAGCAAAAAAAAATATTCTTTAACTATTAAATATCAATGAATATATATATATATATAAATATATATATTTGCATGTGTATATATATATATATATATATATATATATATATACTTGTATGTTTATATTTTTTCATATTTTATTTTGACTTGCAAACAGTGAAGATTGAAACTTATTGTTGTCAAGTTCTGAAATTCGTTTTATTGATTTTGTTTTTATTGAAAATATTTGCCAGTCATTTAAATTTGTAAACTTTGGGGCTCAAAAGGTTTACGAATTTAAATGAGTTTCTGATATATTTTCCTTCGTTGGCTTAGCTTACGTTTAGTTTCTTAAAGTTTAATTAGATTTTCTTTTGTTTAGACACAAACAACAACTTTTGCAAACGCAGCACAAAAATCGCACAAAAATAAACTTTTCGATTTTGATATCCGCTGTGAATACATTATAACTATGTATACATAGAAAAGTTGATGCTCTTCTTTTGTTTTTGTGTTCAATTCGGTAATCCATCCATTCCTGTATTTCTGTTTTCTATTCAATTACATTTCTTAAAGACTAATATTATATTTTTAAGAATTTCAAAATGTTCTGTTAAGCTATAAATTTATATGTGTGTACGTAAATAGCTACTTGTTGTATATATATATATATATTCTTTTATTTTCTATATATATATATATATATATGTGTTTGTATATATATATATATATATATATATATATATATATATATATATATATGTATATATATATATATATATATATATATATATATTTATCTGTTTATCAGTTATTTCTTTAGTTTTGAATCATTTCTTATTCAAACATTTAAATTATTAATAATCTTTCAGTAGATCGATTAATCAAATGTTTTTCTCGTTTAGTGAATCTTATTTTTAATTTAATATTTGTAATACACATTCATAAACACGCACGTCAATAGGTATTTAACTCTGTAAACTAGAACAAACATTGAACGTCTATATAAGATCTGTGTGGGTGTTCCTTGAATAGTAGATATTAATAAACTGTGATCAAAGTGTTTACCGTTATTTGTATATAGTATATAGTTGGTTATCAAATAGTTTATTCCATTGCTCACATAGAGAGAGCTGCTGCTCGACCTGCTCCAAATTTGGTTAAACTTCTTTCTAACTGACCAAAAGTGTTGTCGCAATCAATGGAACTTTTTCCTTTCAATTCTTTTTAATTAGTTGGTTTGAAACCAGAGTATTCGCACTTTTTGTTTTTGTTTGTTATTTACTTATTAGATTTCTCATAAATCTCCTCAATTTTGGATGTAGCCAGTTAAGGTTTAGACGTTGCGCTCTTCGGCTATTATTTCCATGTTGCTCGTGCGACGATGATGATGATGGTGGTGATGATGATGATGCAGATGCTGATGCTGATGCTGCGGCGCCTTGCTAATTGCCTCCGAGACGCCTACGCCATCGGCAGGGGCGGTGCACGTGCAGACGGTGGTGCTGCGGTGCTGATCGCTGCTGCCACGCCGCGGCACCAACATCACCAATTACTAGAGGACAGTCTCGTTGGTGTTGGTGCAGGTGCGTGGTCCATTCACGATCGAGTACTTCGACGAGCTGTCCTTCTTGCCAGCAATGCGGCCCAAAAAGATCTCCTTGAAAGTCTCGCGAAACTGGCGCGACATGCCGCAATAGATGCCAAAGTTAATCGGATAGCTGAGCACCAGAAAGAAGTTGGTCAGCATTATGAAAATGTTGGCAATGCCATAGTCCAAGAACTCGATGATCAGCGAGCTGACAATGTGCATGGAGGTGACGACGGCAATCGGTATCTCGGCGATGAGGAACACCGACACAACCACAATCAGCATCAGAGTGGTGCAGTTGGAGTCCCTCAGCTTCTTGCACTCCTTCTTGCGGTTCTCGCGGAACAGCAGCTTGCGTCGCTCCTGCGCCTGCCTCAGAGCCGCGAACAGCAAAATGTTGAGTGTCACCAAAATGATGCACGGCAGCAGATTGACAAAGAGCACCCGGAACAGATAGTAGCTGGTGTAGTACAAATCGACGCCAATGTACTCGTGCACCCACACCGACGTCTCCAGGTGGCACACCTCCGTCCCGTTGCCGTTCCACTCGATCTCCACGGGTATATAGGTGCGGTCGAAGAAACGCGGCAGCTGATGCAGAAATGCCAGCAACGCGATATAGAACGTGCAGCGCTTCACGCGCGGCATGGTGCACCAGGTGCGAGCCATCGGTGCATGACACACGTAAATGTACCTGTAATCAAACAAATTGTATATGAAAAGCTTATATTAGGTCAGTAAATTGGCAGATATGTTAAAATAGGCTCGATAAAGAGATTTTAATTAAAAAGAAATTCTATTTTAAACAGAAAGCTATTTATCAATGGATTTGTTCTAGAAGACTTTATGGAATGGTTATCCGAAGTTGAGAGTTTCTAAGGAAGCTTATGCTATAGTGCATCGATTCAGCTGATAACCACATACATGTGGGATAGTTATTATGTATCCCTTATATTTACTATGATTATATTAATTATTATGATTATATTATATTAGATTGTAAGATAGATAGATTAAATCTCGGCTTCCAGCTTTCTCAACTTTGACTTTAGCTTTTCGTCTCTGTCGGCCTCTGCAACTTTAACGACTTCTGTGCGCTTCAACTTAATTTTAGGTGATATATATCAATATTTCTAGTTAAAAGTGTATTAAAATAAGTAAGAACGTTGCAGTCGGACATACCGGACTGCATATATACTCGTTCACGGTGGAAAGACAGCTAAACTTAATGAATTATTGCTTTTTTTCAATTTTACCATGATATCATTTGTATGACTACGAGTAGACAGACATCAACTGTTATCTAACTGCAAAATTTGGTGATCCCAAAGTTAAGACTTTGGAAGATATAGGGCTTTTCCGATTTGCCACGCCCCATATATTCAAATTTCAAATTCCTATTCTTAGACTGAAATATTGTCGAAAATACTAGAGTTTTCAGGTGAAAGATATAGTTATTCGCGATTTTCCTGGCCCCCAGTAGGTGTGGCTATATATATGTTTGCTTAATCTTAAGCTTATTGTCGATTCGCTCCTTTGGGCCTACCATATATGTATATGTAGGGGGTGCACACCTAAATCCAGTTCTAAGACTGCAAAATTGACGAAAATAATATCCCTTAGTTATATTTAGCTACATCCACCGAACTTTGCATATAGCTTTTTGTGAATAAAATACAGTTTCGATTTTTCTAATATTTTGGATTCCAGCTCCACATTTTACAAAATCAATTTAATATAAGTTCAGTTGCAAATATAGCTACAGTTAAAATTTTTAAAATTTTTTAGGAAAACCCGTATTTTTTATAAAATAACAGGATACAATGCTGAAAATTTCATTAAACTCCGTTAAGTAACATAGGAATTATTAATGAAAACATTTTGTCAATCGGGAAAACCACGCAGCGGCAAGCGTCAAGACCAAACATTTGTTCTATACGTGTGCACACATACATTGAAGTGCGTGCAGTCTTTGCCATAAGAGAATGGGGCGTTGCGGTAGAGACGGAGGCTGACAAATGAGGAGTCTGTATATATGTACAAATGCAAACTCGAACAAAGGTTCAGGGTCTCGTAGTCGAGCAGTCCCGACTAAAGCGTTTTTACTTGTTGTTCTAAAAGATATACTATTTCCCGATTTACCATGCCCTAGTGGGCATATTGGAAAAACACAAAAACTTTGTCTAACGCGGGTACACAAGAGTATATGCTCCAAATTAGCTTGACGGAACAAAGCCAAAAGATTCTTTCCACTTCGTGAGCGAATAAATATATACCTGTTAATACTACGAGGGCTTAAACTAGAGCTATGGCTCACTCGATGCGAAACAGCTTCGATAACAAACGATTTTGCCTCTCAGTCGATCTTAAAGAGACATTAAAGACTTCTTTCTAAAGTTTCCATACATCAATTTCGGATGTGAGATTCGCAAATGCAAATTCGATATGTTGAGTCCGTAAATAAATACAGAGATACACTTGCATCGATCGTAAGAGTGAAGTGCTGGACTTTATCTGACGGCCATTAGAGTGTCTGGCAGAGGATTTTATTCATGAAATGTTATCCGAGATGCGCTGCCTTTGCGCATTTGCCTAATACAATTTTATGGCCCAGCCAGGGCAAAGACTAACCCAATTTTGGTTGGCTCGGATTTATGATGGCAACGTGTTGACAATGTTGTCACCTGCCGCCAGCCACGCCCCTGCTGCCCAGCAATTGACAGGCAATTGGCTGGCAGGTGCTCACCTGCTCGCACGCAATCAAAGACGATCTAAAGCGAAGCTAATCAACTTTTCGCTGCTTTATAATTTCATAATTTTAATCATTTTGATAATTTGAGTAACTTGCCACAGAATGGGGCACACAGTTCAGGCTGGCCATGGCAACCATGGTGAGCTTAAGAAAACTTTGGTCGCGACTTTTGGGCAGCTTTATAGTTTCTGTTTGAAGGTCGTTCGCCATCCGTCCCCCTCCCCCCAGGTCCCAGGTCCTCCCCGCCTTTTATACCCTGGCTAAAATAGTGGTTGAGAGTGTATGTCTGCGCTAAGCTGCCGCAGCTTTTGCTAGACTTTGTCTAAATGCCCTGCCTTCGACTAATTTATGCGCATAATTATGGGCACGCCCACTCAATAGCCTTCGCCTTCGCCTTCGCCTTCGCCTTGGCCATGGCCGGGGCCTGGGCTGGGGCCTGCCGCGTCCCGGCTGCCACTTCAAAATGGTTTTCAATCAATCTTTCATTGAACCTTTGTCAAGCGGGGATTTCATTAAAGTTGAAAGCAATCGTAAACAAAGGACGAAACGATTGCAAGGCGTTTAGCCCTAAATGGAATTGATATTAATAATTGAATGAACAGCATTTAGGTACGACCCCGCGCCCTCCTTGTTTCTGATCCTGTCTACTTGCAGCTCGCTCGATTTGCCACAAAAAAGAAGAAGGCATTCATCAGCGATGCGGAATAATAAATCAACAGCATAAACGCAATTCATCCAGCCAAATAATTAGTATGAGTAATTAGCATATTCCATTCAAAATGGATGAACACAAATGTATTTAAAGTGCGTCAAGGACCTACGACGATTGTCCTTACCCAACGATTCGCTGTCAACGCAATTATTCAGCTGATTTATTGTTGGCTGTTAATTCAGTTGATTGCGGGTATTCACGAGTACTCGAAAGTACTCACAGCTACTAGATAAATACTCTTTGAGTTCAAGCGCAACTTGACACAGAACAAGTTCGCTAAAACGATTCATTGAAATGAATTAAAGGAAGTTATTCGGTGAAATTTAAAAAATATAGCTCAATCGAGTTTGAATCAAGTTTGCTGCTTACATTTTTATCGGATTTGTAAGATTCCTCTTGTTCACCAGTGCATATAGGAATATTTTTATTGAGCTGCTCAGCTTTGAATGATCCAAGAGGTAAAATGGCTCTAGTCAGTAGTGCTTGACTAGGAAATATCTATAAGCTCTGTTTGGAACAACTTTTTCAATCATGTAAAAATAATTGCATTGGGAGTTCGTATTGGGCGAGGTGCTTAAAATCGATAATTTATATATCTATATATATGTATTCATGCATATATGTATATTCTTTTTTATCACAGAAGTCAAAATATTCCATTTGATATCTCTACATCTTATGGTCTTTACTCACAATTAATCAAGTCAAAATAATATATCAAGTTTCTAGCTTTTGTAAATGGAATAAGCTATCGAAAAAAAAAATAATAATAATAATAAAAATATAATAAATATCGGAAAAAATTAATATATCAAGTTTCTAGCTTTTGTAGCTTATGAAATCGTTGTGTTCCTACAGCTCGCTGGAAGGGCAGACTTACAGACAGACAATCAGACAGTAGTGCATGACTAGATTGAGGTGGATCGCCGTCCTGCTCATGAATATATATACTATAAGCATCTGCCACGCCTCCTTTTCTTGACCTACAGTTTTCTTGTCATTGCATGTCTAATGAAACCTTAACTTTTTTTTAGGATATTTTGTTGAATATTTTATGTTTTAATATCTTAACTACTAAAGGTAAACACAATACAGCCATGCCCTTTTTCCTAGGATTCGAACCCGGGTCATTGTCAAGCGAACAGCCTTAAGTTCTGGTAACTCGTCTATTGCGGATGGCAGATGATATTTCTGTTTACTTGAGTTCTTTATTTCCTAGTAGTATTTGTTAAATACTTTTACATACAAGCCCTTATACCCTATAATTCCATTTTCAATGGGTTAAAAGAACTTCGATGAAATTGAACCAGCAGAATTCTCAACTGTAATGTATTAAGTCATATAATGCTTAATAAAATGCATATCTGACTGTTTGACTCTACTACTACTACTACAGCTGCCACACATACACACACACACACACGCACATTCAACTGCAGCATTCCAATTTGCTGTCCGATTCTTGGTCTTTCAACGAAAATCACTTGAAATGCCATAAGTTGACAGCAGCGCAGCGGGAAAGCAACAATAGCAACAATGACAACAACAACAACAACAACAACAATACCAACAACAATAATAAAGGCAATAATAACAATAAACGTTGACTGTTTTATCGCGCTATTTGTGCTCGGGCAATTTTCAACGCATTTTACAAAATGTGAGCTGAGGGATGACAGCTGAATGTGTCCCCAGCTACCATAGCAAATTATTTAGCTATTTGCTGCAGACACACACACACACGCACACAAAGACACCGTCAGCGACCACTTGAAGCGGTCCACATCGCATAATAGCACAAATATTTATGACTATTTTTATAGAACTTTTTTTCTTTCGCCTTTTTTGTGCCTCCAAAATGTTGTGCGTTTTTTTTCATATTTATTTATTTGCAAGCTGTAAAATTTATGATCCCACACATGAGTTAATAGAACAAAGCGTCAGCCTTCGAGTGGTCCACGCCAGTCCGCTCCTAATGCCGCTCGAGAGTTTTTTTTTTAGATGTGAGTGCGAGTTTTATATACATTTGGCCAACAGCAGAGGAGGGGAAAGGTGGGGGAGGGACGTACACTCACGATTTATGTAGGCAATTTAATACATATTAGTTTATTGTTTTTCATTTTGTTTTTATTTTTTTTAATATACATAGAGACAATGTGGATATAAAACATTTACAGCACTGACCCACTCCCAAAGGTCCCTAATGTAGCTGGGGCTATATTTATTGCCTTGCAGCTAAACAATTGGAACTCATTTTGCAATTCATTATGGCAAAATATATGTGGAACCAATTAATTATATTGATTCTATAAATTTCAGTTGCGTTTTCAACAACTTTCTTTTTAGAACTTTCTTTAGCCCAAAAAAGTATGCAACAAAAGACGGCCGAAAGAGATTTGTAAAACAAATGCGATTGATTGACACGCACACACACACACACACACACGCGCACACATGCAGCTCACACAGCGGCAGCACGTACATTACTCATACGCCGCGTTAACTGGACGAAAGGCAGCTCAGCTCTGCTGACTGTAGACGGATTTTCTCACATTCGCATTTCATTTTTCTTCTTCTGTTTCGTGGCAGCAACTGCGAGAGAGTGTATTGACAACACGACAGACAGACGTGGCGGGCGGACTGAGCACAGCTGATTTATTATGCCATTGACAAGTCAAGAGCTCTCGCAGTCAATTGATGAGTGATATTTAAAGATGTGAGCTGAAGTAAAAGTATTTATTTCATATTTACCTTTGCACGGCCAAAGCCAGAGTCAGCCACACGGAGATGGTGTGGCACATGGCGGGCATGATCTGTGAATAGAAAGAGAAAGAGAAGAAAAAGACCTTAAGTTTTGGCATACACTAATCTGCATAAGTATTTTGATTGGCTTTATGAAGAACTCTTTTTAAGTGAATCCTTTTTTTTCGTCACAGAAACTTAATTAGGGGGATGGGCTAACTTCGAGCATGCTTAACTTTAGTAATATTTTGCAATTGTATAAGATATAGATCTAGTTTCCTGATTTGCCATTCATTTTGCAAATATTCGGGTGTACAATTGTAGCAGCTTCAGCTTTTACCGATTTGCCACGCCTCCAAAAAGCAGATATATATCATTTTTAATATATATATATATTTATATATACAGTAGGGCAATAGTAACCTTAAAGTCAAATTAACGGGCTTTAACTATTAAACTTTTAGAGATGTGACTTTCTCCGATTTGCCACGCCTTTTCATAGTTTTGTCGAAGCAGTCATATACAAATACAGTATTTTCCGATTTGAATATCATTATAGGAGGATGGAATACACAAGTATATAGTCCAAATTTTAATCCGTAGACTTCAATAGCGCCGAACTTTTCAATAATAAAACATTTCTTAAAACCGATCCGTCCTATGGGAGCTATAGGAATAGTCGTCCGATCTGGATGATTCCGATATATAAAATGCCTGCAGCAGACAGATGCCTGTGTGCAAAACAGTGTAGCAGACAGACGTCTGGTGAAGAATATATATACTATATATGGTCGCATGGCCGACCTTTCTTCTTAGCGTTGCAAACTTCTGACCAAAATTAATATATCCCTTTGCAGGAGTGTAAAAATGTATGTAGCATATATGTATGTAGGTATGGCATAAGTATTTTGACTGTATGAAGTATGAAGTAATAAGGAAACAAAGTTAAAACTTATCGAAAGTAAAGGAATGAAGAAAAATTTAATAAAATGGCTTCAATATCTTTTTGAAGGCAATACATTTTGAAGAATCTCTAGAAATATCGCTTTGCAAAGGAAAGTGAGCGCAGAAATTGTTTCCGCTCTGAATTTATTTAACGAAACGATTTGTCAAAATACTTATGCCATGCCAAAATTTTGCATTTGTCAGCATTTGAAATGCTTTTAAGCATTATCCATTTACAGTTGTTCAGCTTTTGATAAAGCTGGTGTTAGTCAACGCATTTAGCTGCCAACATGCAGCAACTGCATTTTGTGGCCTCAGCCGATTTATGAGAACTTATAGAAAGCAGCTCTCGGAGGGCCGCAGCTACAATTACAGTTGCCACAGATGTTGAGCCCTTGTTGAGTTGCTTGTTAAAGAGCCAGGAGCCAGCACTCGGCTGACACACATTAACATGGCCATTAAACGCGCCGCCCATGCCTGCTCCGAGTGACTTGCGAGAGGCATATAAATTTCGAGGGAAATGTAACGAAGTCTTCAACTTTAGTTGCAATGGTCGCCTGGCGGTTATTACAGCCTTTGTGTATGTGAGCTGAATTTTATGGCCGTCATACGCAGATAGCCGGAGACACAGCCACTCCAACCGTCGTCCCATCCCCCATCGCCCATCGCCCCTCCCCCTGCCCAGGCTCGTTCACAGCATGGAATTTAGCTGGTACAAATCCCCTGGGAGCTCAGTCACAGCACGTAGCAGCGGCGACAACAATGGGGCACATCTTATCAGCTCGACACTACTCCGTTGAAGTGAGTAAACAGTTTTGCTTTATGCCGCCATCTTTTGCCATCTCTCAGCTTGCAAGCCCCCAAGACGCACACCTCTTCTGCCGCAGGCGCTCTAAACGAGCGCCATAAATTGAAAATGTTGATTAATCAAGGCAAACGTGCGACAACGGAAACTTCGCGAACGAACGAATGAATGAATGAGTGGATATGTTGAATGTAGAGCGGGTGGATGGGGTAGACTGGTTGGTTAGTTTCCTAGACCTTCCTCCCTTCCTAAATTTGACACTCTAGTTAGTTTGCGCCTCTATCAAGTTTCGGTCTTTCATGATGGCTGACAGAAATGACACACACAAAGTGCAAATGTAACGTAGCAGCAAGCGCGATAACGATAACGATAACGATAACGTTACAGCTAAGGGTGGCAGCTACAATAACGGTATTCCAGGACACAGAATGCTTACGCGTCATACATCAGCAACAGCAACAGCAGCAGCGACAATGAACGCCAACTTGCAGTCAAGCATTTTATTTAGGTCAATGAGCGTCTATATGACCCCCTTTGTTAGCCCTCCCCCGCCCCCTTTTTGTCTACGTATGTCACTCAACTTGCCACCTAGCCCCACATCGAGTCGGCCCTCCTAAAAACAAACCCCATTCCCTTACTCCAAAAGTAACCCTCTTGAACTTGCCCAAGCAATTAAAAGATGTTGCTTCTGCTGCTGCTGCTTCCTCTTCTGCTTCTTCTTCTTCTTCTTCTAGTTCTTTAGTAAACAAGACGAAGCCCAGCTCAGCGTGCCCCGTACTCTGTAGTGCAGTGTCGTGTTTTCGTTGTGGTTTTTTGTTTTTGTTTTTCTTTTGTTTACCTCATTGAAAATGCTGTAGGCCAGACACATGGAGACCGGATGCATGGGCTTGTAATGATTGCCAAATGTGTACATATACCAGAGCCCGGGAGCGGGGAATACAACCGTCAGCAGATCGCAAATGGCCATGCCTGCAACGAGAGAGAGAGAGCGAGAGCGAGAGAGAGAGAGAGAGAGTGAGAGTGAGTACAAACAATGTGACAAATTGGATTAGAGTGTGCATAAAAGACAACGACCAAAAAAATAAAAAACAAGTTTGGCTTTTGCTAATTTGACCTCTTAGCAAGGGTCACAGTTACCCCCGCTGTTTATATTAACTAAACTATTTTTGCTGATAAGTCCAAATCATAGCTTAGGCATGCAACTAGAATTAGGGTATACAAAGATTCATTAAATTATATGGGAAAGCCAATACAGATAGTCGATTATCGAATCTGCCTATCGATATCACAACTTTTAGAGTCAAATAATCATAAGTTTAATTGAGAAAGCTTATACAAGCTTATAATCGTTAATCAACTTTGCTTACCGCTTTCATAGTTTATATCTTTACTTTACTTTCAAGTGTATTAAAGATTTTTAAATAATATATTTTGTGTTTAAAAGATTAAGAGAGCAAGCCAATACGATTAATCGGTTATTGAATCTGCCTTCAATTTTTTTTTTATCTTTTCTTATCTTTCAAGTATAAAACAGACTTTTATGGTAAAATAGCCAATAATTTAACTGAAAGAGCTAATACAGTTAATAGACTATCGATTTATATTAGATATTTATACATATTTGCCGTCTTTGAGGTATGTAACTTCATTTTATATAAAATATATTTATTATATTTATAAAAAAACTCATTTTAAGCTCATATTACTGTCGACCTGATCTATAGATTATACGCCTTTAATCGATATAAAAAATAACTATATCTTCCATATTTATAGAGCTAGATCACTGCTAACCTCTTCCATAGATTTACACCTATAAGCTATAATGGGTCCGCCATGGAAAATCGTAAGCTAACATTTATAGATTGATATATTTATGACTATTTCCAGCTCGTTATATACTTATTTGATAGATCTACAATTTCCGTGCACTTGCTAATTCTTATGATTTTCTTTTGCAACACTTTCAACACTTGCAGGACAAACTTATCGCACACTGAATTGAGCTCAAAACAAGTTTTTAATGTCATGTTTTGACAGTTGCAGGCAAAAGAAAAAGTTAGTTTGCAAACCACGAAATCACTGACAAGGCAAAAGTGAGCCGATAAACAAAGAGCTGAATCACAGATAAAACAGAAGAAAAAGGTTCGTTTTTACTTTGGAAATACATGCGAACTGGACGTAATCTGGACGTCATCAACCAAATCATGACGAAAACTTTAGCTGGCTGCCGAATGCCGAAGGTAAAGTCTACTATTATGTAATAATAACATTACTTAGTCTCTTTTCTTAAGATATCAATTTCTTATATATCTTATATGTTATTCAAATTATTATTCTTTACTCACAAGAGTAATAATAGCTTAACTAGATCTATTTAGGCAGCAATTCTTAGTTTTTGGTCAACTGCTTAGCCAATGCCTTAACCCTTTACATCTCTCTAAACAAAATATTTTGCCATGAAAGTAAATATAGTAAAAGTTGAATCTTTGATTCAATAAGCGAATTGTTAACTAACTTGTCCCCAGTTGTTGCAGCTGAGTGTTTTAAAGGAGTCAATTAAATAAATAGATGCTTTAATTAGTTGCAGCCTCCCTTGAAGCAGCAGCAGCAGCAGCAGCAGAAGGCGAGTCGGGCTAATCAACTTTGTGCTTTATTTGTATTACATTCTAGTTGGCTGCTGCATTAAAGTTCAAGTTCATCATGCTCCCCGTGTGACGACAAAGTCGGTTACCACTTCAACTACTGACTGACTCACTGGCTCGGTCGAGTGTCTGTCGACTGGGCTGCTTGGCTGCTGCGACCTTTGCTCCGTGGGGGTTTCGTGTTCAATTTTGTGTTGAGTCTTGTTGTTGGTCTTCGGTTTGCTTAAGTCAAAGTTCATTTCATGTTTGGACTGCTGTCATTTATTGTCGCTTAGCTCGCCTTGTGCTGGCAGCCAAATGCGATTAGCCGCGTCCTGCACAGGACACCCCCAGACGCTCATTCAATGAGATTAACCCATTGACAAGCAGCGTGGCGTGGCGTGGCGTGGCGTGGCATGCCACAGTTGTCAGCTGTCAGTTGGCAGTTGTCCGTTGTCCGTTGCGGCATAGACGAATATCAAGAGGCAAATGACAAGGCTTACATTGTCTTACGCTCAGCAGCCATATTTCTGCTTGATATATACCGAAGAGCTTCGCGGGGCTTGCGTAATCTGCGGCAACAAATTGCATTGACAGTTCAGTTCAGTGCCGGAAATTGAATCGCCCCGCCATCTGATATCTCTGGGCTGTCATGGGCAGGTCCTTAACCCCACTGGCCATGTCGGCGACTTTTCATAAATCAGTGGCAAATGCCACATAGCACAAAAAGCTCCCTCCTCCTCGCCTAGCCTGCCAGCCATTAGCATTACACACGCTATTAGAATATCTCAGCATTACTTGAAGTTGCGGCACGCATTCCGCAGCAGCAGCGAAGGCGGAGCGAAACGTGGCACACGCACATTGCCAGCTATTTTGAAATCTCGCAAAACTTCTGCCTGATTTAACATTGTGACGCATTAAATGGATCCGCGCGCGTCTGCTGCGACAGCGAAGAGGGGGGACAGAGTACTCCACAGATGAAATGACATGGAATAAAATATATGTAATAATCATAAATATGTTTGCCAGCCGAAAGCTGAAAGGACTAACTCCTCGTGGGCCGAGCTCAAAGCGAGCCTTCTCTTGGTGGGAGGGCAACGGCAAGCGAATCAGTTGCTATCGGAATATCGATATCGATTTTTCGATAAGTCTGTGCTAAAGGGACTTTGAACAGCTTTTGAGCATGCAGTTTGATAATTTAGTTAAATTTAAGCTAAGGAACAAGCTCTTTGCTTAAAGACCCAAAATTGTATATTGAGCTCTTTATGTTATATGGTATGAAAATTAAAATAATAGAAAATTCTGACTGCATCGAAGATATTGCGGCTGGATTTCTCCTTGATTTGCAGGAAGAGTGAAGAGAATGAGCCGGAAACAATTTTCACTCATGGCAGCAGAAAACTGACTCCAGTCATGCCTCGTACTCAAAGTCTGAGTTTTAAACAGTAGCTGAACTACCTCTGTTTACCTATGCGTATATATATATGCATCTCTAATAGTAAACTCTTCTCATGTCTCAAGACTGCTAGGCCTTTAGAATCGCGTTTAACCTCCTTTCTAAGCGATTCTCATGAATTCTTCGTTCGTTGCCATTTTTATACTTGTTTCTTTACTTATTTAATAAATTCATTTATTTGAATAGCTCTTAAGGCCGAGACCTTCACAGACTTTCTCGCTCTCTATGTCCTTTCCTTATATATGTATTTTCTGTGCATCCGTAAAGCGTATATATAAATGATAGTTAATCAATTTCCTTGCAAAAAAGAAAACTTCAAGCAAATATTGAATTATGAGCGAGTATTAAGCAGTCCAATTGAAAAAAGCCTTAACGTAAGATTGCCAGCAGCTACAATATATATATATATAGACTATATCTGCATAGTATACTTATAGCTGATGATTTCGTATAATTTGCTTTAGCTGGCACTTACCCATTAGGACAAAGTTGGTGGGCGTTGCCATACTCTTCTTGCTGAGCACGAGCACAATCAGCGAATTGGATATTATGGTCATGAAGAGCAGGAAGGGCATGCAGTAGCCGTATAGCGGCAGGGCGTAGTCCAATGGCGAATCGCAGGTGAGATTCCAGTAGGTCATATTATTGTCCATCTGGCGGCACTCGGTGCTGCCCAGCTGCTGCTGATACGAGGCATAGTCGAGGCTGTCGTTCATGCTGGTCGCATAGTCCACCATAAGAAAGTTTGTGTCATTCGAGCCGACACGTTCAGCTGCTGCTACCGCTGCTGCTGTGGACAACTGGTTAGCTGCGTCCAATTGGGCGACGGCACGTGCGCCGGTGGCTGCTGCGCTCCAGTGATAGAGCACGTCCGTGGCGGATATGTCGTCGGGGTAGACAGTGTTATTATCCATGCTGGATGCCATGGCTGCTGTCAAGGTTCTTGTCACTGCCGTCGACATTTGCTGCACTTCAATTAACAGATCTCGATCGACGCCTCTGGCCATGTGCTGGCCTTCATATCGAGTCTGTCAGTCGTTCGTCAGTCGCTTTCGACAGTTCGTTTGGCTGGCTTCACTGTACTTGCTGTTGTTGTTGTTGTTGTTGTTGTCGTTGCTGCATTCAACGAATTTAGCGAAAGCAGCTTTTATCTTTTTCTGTGTTCGGTTAGATTTTGGTTTTTCTTTTGTCAGTCTGCAAAGAAAGAAATCAATTTCAGTTGGAAAATACTTTTCACAAATAAAACCCGATGTCGAAAGTTTTACATGTATTTGTTTGTTTGTATTTTATACAACTGCTTGCCCTGCTTCTTCTTCTTTAATGACCCTTTCAAGCCAAAACTTTTCCCATCAAGGCCATTATAATGGCTTCGGTGGCTACAAATATGCCTTGCCCGGGCCGAATGATAAAACTAAACCAAATGATGCCTGCAAAAACGCATTTGTTGTCGCACACATTAATTGTTGCCATTTGCTGTTTACATTTTACGAAAATTATGAAAGATATGCCAAACAAAACGCAATTTACTCTTATTGTATGCACCACTCGAAGAAGTAAGGCACATACGATAGGGGAGAGTTGTGCTGGAAAAGAAACAGGCCTGTCAGTTCCTTGTAATTGTAATAGTTAACAACAATTGCTTACACTACATTTAAATTTATATAAAATGTTTATACATTTATTTATATTGTCTAAAATCTCCTTCTGCCAAAACTATATTAGTAATGGAGCTCTAAAAAAAAGTTACTCACAAACATCCTTTTCATTCCTCCCTCCCTTCGCTCTCAGTGTCTATATCGAAGTACAGGGTATTCTGAAGTACAGAGTATTCTGAAGTTCTGAAAGATAACTGTCTGTGTTAAATGCCTTTTCAATCAACTTTTCTGGTTGTTTTTGATATCTTTGAACCGGAATTCTCATCGAAAGTCCTATTCATTCCTCGTTCCCCTCGTTCGGAGTGTTTGTATTTAATTCTGTACTTCAGTACAGGGTATCTTACAGTCAATTTCTGTTAGCTGCGTCTTTAGTTAGTTTAAAATCGAATTAACTTTCCTTGAAACTTTCAAATGAAGTTCTCTTCGGATGTCCATCTTACTACTCTCCTTCCGTCTTCACTCGAATCTGTCTCAGAGTACAGGGTATCTTGCAGTTAGTTATCATTGTATACTTCTTCTTCATTCCTTCTTTCATTTCAATCGCATTACTTTACTGGTTGTTTTCTTAATCTTTGAATTCTTCTCTCTCAACGGATGTCCTTCTCAATACTCTCCTTCCGTCTTCATTCGAATCTCTCTCAGAGTACAGGGTATCTTGCAGTATGTTGCTATTGTCTGCTACTGCTGCAATGAATTTGCAATCGCATTTACATTTTTGAACGTGCATTAAGTGACTAGATTGCATTTTCAAGCCTGCAACGCTCGAACATCGATAAGCCGAAAGCTCGTCGTGATTGTGGTTCGTCGTTTAATGCCCGGCATAAATATTAATGAGAAATATCATTTGTGTATATAGTGAAAATGTTCGGATTAAAATCAACATACGGCATAAAAGTTTCAATCCGATACGTAGAGTGCAACATGTGGCTGGCCTATAAAACGAATTCCAATCAAAATTAAGCTCTGCCCCATTCAATGTTAAATGTAATCCGCAAGTTAAGTCGTAAATATTATTGCACTCCTGCCATCTCGGCCATATTTTTGTTTTCACTGTGATCTCTGAGCCGGACGGCGACTGTTTAACTACAGAAAGCGAACATTTCGTATGTTTATGTTTTTTAATGGCTTTATTTTTCGCAATCGAAATGGCACACCAAGACACACACACACATAGCTTAGAGAATTTCATAGTCAACTTTTTGCCATGGTCACATTAACCCACATAAAAGAGACCCAAAACAGACTGGCGACGGTCATGGCTTGTTAGGGAATGAGGGCGCTGGGGGGCGTGGCCAAAAGTCGCGAACTTGAAAACAAAATTGAATATGGTCTTAAAGGCAACGGCTTATATTCCATAGACACACTTGCCCATAGCCATGTTGTACATGCCTAATGCGATTTAGTTGTCCATTGATAACACAATGATAAATATTACGCATACGCCGCGTTGCCAATGGCAAGCTAAGTAGGCGAATTGGGTCAGCATTGAATGAATTTTTAACTATTGAAATTCTGCTTTGTGTAAGAATAAATCTTCCGGACTGTCAACGTAAATAAATAAAATTTAATTTTAATCTTAAGTTGATTAAAGTCAATAAAAAAATAACTATAAATAGAAGTAGTATATATGAAATGAATTCCTCTAGTGGAAAGCCAACAGAGGACACTAAAAGATTCTTGTCAGCGAGTTTTATAGGCAGAGAAAAAGCAGAACTTATATAAAATTTTATCTTTATTTTGAATACCAACTGCCATTGTTTATCCCTGCCATCCACAAATATATAAAATTTCATAAGTCTATGTACTAAAAGTCGACAGATAGAGACTTGGAACACTTTGCCCTGTTCAAACTTGTATCGAGGTTAGAGAAGCAGAGAGTCGTATCAATTATGCAATTGACAAGAGCATTGTTGGGGCCATTAACTTAAAAATAGACAGCTGCATTATTAATTCAAGAGATTTTCGTGTTCTGGGAAGGAAAGAATACTCGAATTTCGTGGCTGCCAGTCCGGGCAAACAGAACAGCCATCAGGCGAACTGCTAACCAATTTCCCCCAGCTACTCCGCTCACATGTTCGTTTAGCGCTTTTCGTGCTAACCGCAAGCCGCGGCCCAAATATGCCAAATATCCTTGCAGTGTTTGCCCTCAAAAATGCTGTGCGGTCGGCGATTTTCAAGACAGCGAGTCGCCTTAATTGACCTTAAAAATGCACAACAATTGGCATAGAATAGTAATTACCATGAACCTTGCCATTTAGCCTGACAGACAGTCTGTCAAATGGAATAGACAGTCTGATTGGTTGTCGGCAATGTGAAAGCTCTGTTTACTCCACTTGTCCAATTCACTAGCTCACGTCGATCAGGAATGCAAATGGATAACATAATTTGTTATACTGCAATTGCATCGAGCATACAGTTAGATATCAAATTATTAACTGTCAAATTGTGGATATAACTATGATGTGGACTGACTTCATTATTCCGGGTCATATAAGGGTTTAGTGAAGAGCATAAAATAAGAGTGATGGTGGATATACCCCATATACTCTACATCAGCTTGAAATGGCAATTAGGGTATCTTCTAGTTGGTTACTGCCGATTCGAACATTATTTCTGTTTTTATATCACTCTTATGTTATATTCATTCATTATCTTCATTATCTGATATTTGTGTTTACTGAATGATAATCCATATTCTAAAATTCAAGACTCTAGGAAAAAGTTCGAGATGTGCTCGAAAACCTATAGCTTGATAACGATTTCAATCGAAGTCATGAACGGAATTGGAATTTATGAATATAGAATTGAAGCTTTAATACATATGGACGGACGAACGAAACGAACGAACGGAACGAAGGACGGAGGGACGGATGGGCGGATGAACGGACGAACAGATGAATACACGAACAGACAATCAGACGGACGAAAGGATGGACGGATGGACGAACGGATGAATGAACGAACGGAAGGACGGGCGGAAGGAGGGCAGAAGGACGGGCAAATGAACGGAGGGATGGACGGAGGCACTGATGGGCAAATGAACGGACGAACAGATGAATAGACGAACACACGGACGGACGAACGAACGTAAGGACGGGCGGACGGACGAGCGGATGAAAGAACGGAGGCCTGGACGGAAGGATGAATGGATGGACGGACGGATAGATGGGCGGATGAACAGATAAATAGACGAACAGACGGAAGGACGGACGAACGGACAAATGGACTGATAGACAGACAGGTAGATATACAGATAGACAGTGCTAAATCGACTCAGTTGTTGATCCTATTCAGGAACATTTCTAATTCACTTGGTCTGCCCCACCTCCTTCTGCCTGTTACAAACGTTTGCACAATACCAATATACTCCAAGGGTTCCCCTATTCAATGGGCTTAGGTGATAAGAAGAAGACTTACAATTTGAATGAATGAGAGTGTCTACTAACATTAACTTGGACTGAAACTTTTCACTTTATAAAAACTTTATGTCAATGATTATTCATCAGCTAAGCTTTCCGCTGGGTGTGACTGTGGGCCCAATCAATATGTTGACGCCTCTTGTTTGTGGCTTTGATTGCCGCTAGAGTCATTTTAATTTGTAGTCAACATAAGCCAGCCATTAGCATCGTCTTACTCCAGCACCGCCTTTGATCACGAACTACGTGAGTTGCTTTCACATAAAAACTTTAACTATCGCACAGCTGTTGTCTCTGCATGTTGGCGGCATCTAAGAGCTGTCTTCGAACTAAGCCACCTGCTCCACATTCCACGTTCTCTGCAGACACCGTAAAGGCAGACACAAACACACACAGACACAAATTCACGTACACAGCCATAGTGAAGACATCATCATAAAGCGATTAGTGAAACTAAAAGTGCCATTAAAGTGCCTCAGACACAGGCTTAAATGCAAAAAGGCCTGAAGGACATTTCGCATTCAGTTTGCACCGTGATCAAATGAATGTTTGAATGAATTTCCAATACTTGGCTTTTATGCTATATGAGACAAGATGCGAAAACAGATGGCAAAACAATTTTACTCTAGTTTTCATATACTGTGTTTATTATACAGGAATTCCAGTCAAAAATATTATTTGTATATATATATTAGTAGAGAGTATGTTGTAGTCGAAGTTGTTCGTATTCGGCGTGGCTAATGCTAACAGGCAACGCCCATTTGTCGCCTAGTTTGAAGCGCTTGTTTTCATTCAGTCAGAGCAAAACAAGCGCCGCCAACAGAAACTAGATCAACTGGGACGAGGACAAACACGAGGACGACATAAAAATGAAAACAAGTCAAAAGTGAAGACGTTCAATTGCCGAAGATGAAATACACTTGAAGCTCTTAACTGTGCTTCAAATCAGTTTCCAATCTTAACCTACATTTCGAGGGCTTAAAAAGCGATTTCTTAAAGTCAAAGAATAAAAGTAGAAGTCCTTGGATGATACAGGTCTAAGTGATGATATTTATAAGAAGAGAATTGAAAGCACTAATGATAATGCTAAGGATGGTTAGTTTAATGATAACCATGTTAATGATAGCGATAATCGCTATAAGTAAATAATAGGTAATAATGGGTCCTCAGATAATGATGATGTGCAAACTAAAATAATTATAAAAAAATTTTAAAAATTATGTAATAAAAAGATAATAATACTACATTAAGTTCAAGATATATGTAATAGCTTAAAAAAATTTATAAAATTAGCTATAAGCAGTGTAGCCTTAGTATACAAATGCAGGATTCGAACCCTATTGAGTTCAGTTCGTAATAATACAATCAGTTCTCTAATGTCTAATGGCTAATGTCATAAACGACAGTTGCAAATAAAGAGAAAAATATTAAAAATAAAAAAAAAAACAAATATCTATAGGCAGGAACATATACACTTACACATAAATATATATATATATATATATATATATATTGTATATTAGATATAAAATATATGTATATGCTTCCACACCAAAATATAAGTTAATATAATCTGTGCAAATACAAAGACTTTTGGCATTTTAGACAAGATTTGAAAAGTATGCATAAACTTTATTATTTCTTTTCTTTCTTTCTTTTTTTCTTATCAAAAAAGTAACTTTTTGATAGCAGGACTTTCTGGCAGGGTATTCGCAGCTTAATTGTACTTTTTGTTGCACAGCCAAACAGTGGGACATTTTAGACACTTCACAGACTCCGAGTGCTCATGGCGAGGAGTGGACTGGACTGTCTGGCAACTTTTAAGCAGTGGCCGTTGAATGGCTTAAGTGAGCGTAATTCGCCGTTTTGCCAACAATGAAGACTTTTTGCTAAGCAACAAAAAAAAAAGCGGGAATGCCTCGCACTTTTGTGGTCCAATGAATAAATTTCACAGCCAGTGGGCAAAGCATACAGAAAACGTGTATGTGCGTATGGGCTGCACCAGAGGAAATGGAAGGCTGGCAGGCGGGGAGGCGGGGAGGTTGTGTATGTCAGCCGGAGCACATAATTAATTCCCCAAATAATAAATGAAAATGAAGAAAATTTGCTTGGCCTGTCTGGGGAATGGAATGTGGTTAATTTTCATTCTGTTTGCATAGCCAGCTCAAACGGCGCACAAGGAAAGGCGGCACTGTTGCAGATACATGCGCTCAGATTGGGCCAAATTGCATTTAATGTTTGCCCCCCCCTCTCTCACTCTCTCTCTCTCTCTCTCTTTCGCTCTGTCAAGATATGGCAACACGATGTGGAACAAATTTCACGCCAAGTTGTTGACTTAATCATTTGTAATCGTTTAATGCTGCATGCTTATTGCCAGTCAGCCATTCGGCTAAGCCACGCCCACTGCCTACCCCCCCTACCTACCGCACCAGCGTTCGTGCAGCGACTGCGGCTCACAGTTAGGCATACAAAATGAGCTTGGAGCTCATAGCTGGCTCATAGCTGGGAAACTTCCCAGACATGCCGAATTAGTAGTTCACATACGCACCCGCCCGGCCACGCCCACAAGCAGCAAAAGCAACAACAACAATGGCATATAAAAAAGGGCCGCTGGAAGCCGATTGCAGAATCTTTGGGTTCGGGTCGCTTAAAGCGTTTAGAGTTTTAGTGTAATCGCAATGGCAAACTTTTTCGATTTGGGAATTAAAATAAAAAGCAACAGCAATGGCTGGAACTGTTTGAATAGCAGCACATCCCCCTCCACTACGCCCCTTTCAAGTTTTTGGTGCGCGTGCTCCTGCCACGAAAAAAGTTTTCGCTTGCCGCCCTAAACGCATCGCTGACGCTTTTCGCTTTCACTTTAATGGGCAAATCCGGCGCGTAACCTCCGCCTCCTTCTAGCTGCTTTCTATTGAATGTCCTCGGCACCGAGCAGGCTGGTCCTCCCTGGCTCCAGATAACTGATAAGCCGCCATACAAATTGCCCGTGCCAGACGCCGAGTTAGCAGCACGCAAACGTTGCCTACTTCGGGGCGCACTCGCGTGGCCCAGCGAAATAAAAGGATTGACCATCTAAACGTGGCGCCTCTAATGTGCACTGCCAATAAACCTTTGAAATGCTGCCTCCAACAACACCTATGTAGCTGCCTGCGGTAGTCCCTTTATTTATTATTCACATCATTTCGATGGGTGTTGAAAAATGTTGCTCAAACACGAGTTCTCATACAGCTCGACGCCAGCTAATTTTCCAACATAGCCTCAAATTAGTTTCTACCTTGCGAGCTATAATTAAGTTTGTGGGCTATGATAGAACGTACTATATATACATTTTATTTTTGGTATTCAGGCTTAGCTTCTTATATCGAGTATATGAATACATATGCTGTCTGTTGTAGTGTATGCCTGGAAAAGCTAGTCATCTAGATTGTCTGGAGGGACTTGACACTGACTTTTTTAACTGAAATTAAAAAGTCAACTTACTTTTTAAACCAAATTTTAAAAATTCTCCTTACTTTTGAACAAAAAATAAAAATGCACCTTACTTTTCTAACTGAAATTAATAATTCCGTAGTCCTTCTGTCCGTATGTATGTAAACGAAGGTGTTCCAATACAACGCGTATATCGATTTTGCTTCAGATATTCTATAATTTGTCCATATCTTTAGTTCCATATCGATTGAAACGGAATCGATATTCACCTTACTTTTTGGACTAATTGAGCATATCTTTTACATCTTAAACTAAAAATTCACCCTACTTTTTGAACCGACATTAAAAATTCACCCTACTTTTTGTACACAAATTAAAAATTCAGCTTACTTTTCGAACTGAAATGAATAATTCCGTACTCCTTCTGTTCGCATGTAAAATATGTAAACGAAGGAGCTCCTATACAACGCCCATGTCGAGTTTGCTTCAGATATTCGATAACCGATATCCGATTTCCATGCTATCGATTGGAACGTTATCGATATTCTGTTTTTTGAGCATGTCTTTTACATCTTTTTGTGTATGTCTGAAAAAGCAAGTTATCTAGATTTTGTGTTCAGGAGATCTCGCAATCGGGAACTCCCGACTAAAAATAACATAGATTACATTAAGTATTTTCGGGATGTGAGGATGGTATGGTGTAAGGTAAGGGAACTAGTTTAAATTAAATACAGTCGAATACCGATAATTAGTCCTCCGCTAAATCGAAAACCTGCTGTCAAATTTACTATATTACTATGTTACATATGAAGAATATACTTCTTTCTTTAACTTAAGTCTGCCAAGTTGTTTCAATCAAACTAATTTATAAAACAGCTCATATAGGAACAATCAAAAGAGGAAAGGCTTTCATATAAAATGATTGACCCAAACGATTACGTAATCCTTTTTGCTTCTCATTTTCGAACAAAGTTTATCTAAACAAACTTAAAGCTTGTCCAGTTTTATAACAAACTGTAATAGCAATAGATAATATATTTAAGCCTTGGCACACTTCGGATCACCTGTCCGCATTCGTGGCGGGTCGTTGGGTGTTTGAAATGAAAGTTTATTCCTCGTATTTAACCATTAGTTGGCTGACAAATAGCTAAACTTTTAAGAGGTCAGCCAGTTCATAAGAAATCATGGTTGAAACTATGCGGAGCTACATGGAAGCTCGCCAAAGCAAATATATTATAGCAGATTATATAAAGGAGCTCCGTTATGCGACCCATGTATTCGCCTTGGGATACATTCCGTGGGCGGGAGGCGGGGAGGGGGAGACTGTGGTAAATGCAACATTTAAGTAGCTGCACTGGCAAACGCAGCCATTGCTTGCCGCATTAGCAATTCAATTGAAATGCCAACTGCTGCAAGGGCGAAGCGGGTGAGCGGTGGGAGGACGAAGGATGAGAATAAGTCAGTTAAGGCAAGAGAAGAGCGCCGGAAATGAAGTCCAAAATGTTGCTTCAACTCAACGTGCCACATAAAACGGGGTTCAACAAACTGACGACAGGTGCGCCAGTGCGTACAGGGTGTCGGTGTGCGCGCTCGTGTGTGTGTGTGTGTGTGTGAGTGTGGATTTACGTGTCTTTGCAGTGCAGGTTTGTTATTTGAAAACGTCGCGCGATTTACATAGCAAAGCGCACAACCTGGCAAGGCTAAGCATTACGTTTACGGCAACAGTAACAGTTACTGCAACTAAATATGCAAATGGCCGACTGACAGACAGAGAGAGAGAGAGAGAGAGAGAGAGAGCGAGACAGCGAGTGTGTTAGACGAGTCGGTCAAGGAGCAATGGGGCGCCTTTTAATATTTAATGCGGCGCCGCATTAAATTTCATTCAGCCGCAAAACGAAATTATAAATTGACAAAAAGGAAAATACAGAAATGAAGGCGGTTCGACCCGTTAAGGGGTAATGCAGCTAAACGCAATTTGCTAGATTTATAAATCTATTTAGCTAAAGAAAAAAAGTAAAATGCGGCAAACACGCGTACGCCAAGGGAGCGCGGGCGCAGGGCATGTCAAGAGATAAGAGACAACATGCGAGATTTGAGGAGCTCGAATTCCACTAACCGAAACGGAGCATAAGGAAATCCAAATCTGGCATGTAAGATAATATAATAACATATAACATATATACATATATATGTAAATGTATAAATGTTTATCTATCAAATTGATATTGCTAAGGTTAATATAAAATTGGGATGTATAGTTATATAAACCAGGCTTCTAGCCTGGAATTAAACAGAAGTCATCTATCGAGAGTTGCTTTTATGTAAACTTTTACTTATAGTTACTTAAGAGCTTTTAAAATTATAGTATAATTATATTCATAGTATATAAAAATGATAGAATTTGTTTACTCAAACGAAAAATTTTTAATTACTTTGAAATGTTTTTTATGGACTAGCATAAATTCATCTTTAAGGAATAAGGCCTTGACTTACATCATTTATTTTCTCTTGTTAGATATATATGTTACATATCATATGATATATAATGTGATGTATGATATTTGATATATAATGTATGATATATGATATATGACAAATGTTATATGTTATATGATATATGATATATGATATATGATATATGATATATGATATGTGATATATAACATATTATAAATGATGACGATATTTGATATACGATAAATAATATATGACATATAATATATGATATATTGTATAGTATATTCTATATGTTATATGTTATATGATTTATAATAAATGATATATGATATATGATATATGAATAATGATATATGATATATGATATATGAAATATGATATATAATATATGATATATAATATATGATATATTGTATATGATATATAATATAGTCTATATGTTATATGCTATATGATTTAAAATATATGATATATGATTTATAATAAATGATATATGCTGGCTTTCTGAAGAGATTCTTTTTGAAAGAGCATACGAGCTTCGGTATTAGCTTTGCCTTCCCACTGCCTGTCCTTTATGTAACAGTACACTGGCATGCTGTCTGCCATACTATATATACATACATATACATATATACATATATTTGTGTGTCACCATTACAGAAGCTGGCGGCACGTGCTGGCTACGCTGTCAAATATAAGAGGCAGAGATCCAGCAGCAACCAAAGGCAATCGCGTCGTTAACATATGTTGTGTTCAAGTTTCTCGACCAACTTGTGTGCGTGTGTGTTTTTTCTTTAACAATTTGGCAAATGTTTGTTGAAAATATACGAGCTTTTCATACATGCACAGACATTGCCAAGATGAGCCGAGAAAGCGGCGGGCAGGCAGCGGGCAGAAGCGGGTTCGACCAGACCGAGACACGACGCTTGCCTCGACTCAAAAGTGACTAAAGTGTTGGGCCCAAAACGAAGCATACAATAAAACACTAGACAACACAGAGAAGCAAGCTAAACAAAAAATGAGTGCTCAAAATGAAAACAAAAGTCAATATGTTTCGAGTTTTTGACGTCTAGCTACCCTGTAAACAAATGCAAACACATTTTGTTAGGCAAAGTGCTCGCAGGTAAAGTCAGACTCTATTCCAAAAGAGTATGAAATATAGCATGAGAGAGAGAGAGAGAGAAACAGAGAGCGAGAGGGAGAGAGTGCAACTTAAAAGATTTCCCAAGTTAAATATTGTTTTTTGTTTAAGTAGTATACCCTATATAGCTGAAAGTGCTCGTTCTGCTTAAGACTTAAACAAATTTTAAGAGCCCAAGCACATGGCTCAGAAAATATATGCCTAAAAGCCTTACACACACACACACTTAGATAGATAGGTGTACTTATGTGTGGGCGAAAATATGTCGAAAAACAATTTCATTTGCGGCGCGTCGTGCAAACCATTTGTGGCGAAATTGTTGGCACATTTTTGTGATTGTAAAATCTGCACTTGAAGAGCTCGCAAATTGCGCCGAACCCTGGTTCGAGTTGCCAGCTCTGGCCTTTTGAGAGTTGCTCGAGAATCGAGGCAGCAAACTTTCTGATTAACACATCAGCAAATCAAACCAAATCGAAATTTAAATTGCTTCAACTTTTGCCCAACAGCAATTGAGTTTCTTAGCCTTTGTTGGCCTGGCCAACACTTGGGAGCATGCTCAAAACTTTCACAACTACTCAATACCAAATGAGTTCCGCCTAAAGTTTGGGCAACTATATAATATATAACATATAAATATCTCTATATAAATATGTGAATGATAAATTCCAACTCAAGCAATGAGATATGAGTCCAAAATTTCCTTTTTTTTTTTTTTTAAATGCTAGGGTATCTGCCAGTTGTGTTCAACTCTTAGGGATCTGGTTCTTTATTTATGAAATTTATAGTTTGCTGACAGTTGGAAATGCGACAGGTCGTGCGCTTGACAGTGTTAAATTCATCACAGCAGCATTTCACTGTATTGTTGGCTAGATGAAAAGTGGTTAAGCTCTACAAAAGAGTGGATAATAGCAGGGAATTGCCATGCAGCTCGAATTGAATTTCTTTGCAACTGTTAGAAGAGAGATACAGAGAGAGAGAGAGAAAGAACAAGTAAAAACTGTCTAGTAAGGACTGACTGACTAACAGATCCCCTGAACGGTTTTTGGAGATGCATGCACATATGTACATATATATGCATGTAATCACATGTAAGACAAAAATTTAAGATTAAATCATTTTTTGAACAAAACTCATGGAGCGCTCCGTCGACTGTCTCAACCACGACTCGACTTCATCTTACTTCAAATACGTAAAAGATATGCGCAAAAAAAATTTCAATCGATATGCCCAAATTCAAGATTGACGTATGTATATATGTAAATATATGTATATATATTTATGTTTGATTTGGTCAATCTTTAGCGGATAACAACAGTAATTTATGTATATTTCAAATTTTGGTGCTCTAGCAGCTATATAGCTTTGAAAATATAGATTTTCGTTAGTTCAAAAAGTAAGTAAGAGCTTTTAATAATAGTTTTGTTAACAAAATAATTTGTATTTTTATCCAAAATCCAAATTATTCAAAATATAAAAAAACGAAAACTGTATTTTATATACAAGACGCTAAATGCAAAATCTGCTGACTGTAGCTTAAAAGATGTAAAAGGACGTTTCAAGTCTCTAGCTCTTATATGTTCTGAAATCGACGCGTTCGTACATATGGACAGACGGACAGATAGCTGGACGGATAGACAGACAGACGGACAGGACTAAATCGACTCAGCTCGTCGTCCTGATCAAGAATATATATACTTTGTGGGGTCTGCCACACCTCCTTCTGCCTATTACTTACTTTTAGCAAAATCATTCTACCCTGATTTCCCACTTTCAATGGGCACAGAATATATATAAAAAAAGAAAGAGAGAGAGAGAAGGAGATAGCTGGTGTCGACAGGTGATTGTGCTGGGAGGTGACACTGACTGTGTCCCCCCCGTTCAATGTGCCGTGTAAGCCGAGCTGACAGCCCAAATAGGAATAGTTGCGGCATTGTCTTGCAAGCCTTGTCAAGTGCTTGGCTTTCGTATCGTTTTATGGGGCACTTGGCACAGCCACAGACACAGTTTCCAGCTGGCAATGGGCTATTGTTGTCGCTAGCTGCAGCGTGACCTTATAATTGATATTGAGAAAAAAGAAAACTGGGGTATTTGAAACAATTGCGCACATATCTCAAATCGCTGGCATTTATATTGCTATGTATATGTGTTAAA
Source organism: Drosophila gaucha (assembly GCA_035045545.1). Classification (NCBI taxonomy): domain Eukaryota; kingdom Metazoa; phylum Arthropoda; class Insecta; order Diptera; family Drosophilidae; genus Drosophila; species Drosophila gaucha. The sequence goes on along the minus strand of JAWNOY010000366.1, from coordinate 2,053,485 downwards.
TCGGCTGGTTTTTATGGGCCACTTGGCTGTTGAGTGGCTTTATTAACGCTCGGGACGTCATTAGGCGTACACGGCCGCAAATTTAATAACAAATAGTGTCCATCAACGAGATGTCAGAGCAACAGCGACAGCAACACAGACACACAAAGAAAAACAAGCATCTGCCTGTCGAAAGTGAGGGGCCGAGCTGATATGAGTCCGGGGCTCTCTGGGGCCAGCTGCTGTCTGCTGATATTTATGGCCCATGTCAGAGATATCACTAGTGTTGGCTGTGTTAGATTTGGAATGTTCATTTCAAATATGCGAAGCTTCCTTATCGAAGGCATAATTATGTTAATAATACTAAATATATAAAATATATATTGGCTTATTATTGATATTACCATATGGAAATCTGCTCAATTTGCCAGACGTTTTTCACTAAACAGCTGCTGATCGAGATGGCAAAGAAACAAAGAAATGAGTTCTAGTAAACGGCAACAGCTAGATTTTAATATGAGATTTTAATATGAGTATTTCATCTATATTTATTTTTCTTTCTTTTCATATTACCTGCGAAGCTATGGAATCTTATATAGATTGCCTGAAAGCTAGACATCCGCAAGAAAGTGTGTTGGAACCTCTGCTCTACACTCTTTATACAGCAACTCTTCCCGCTTTTTCTGTTGACAGGCTCTTGACAGACTCTATTAATCTCATTAATAATGCATTTTAGAGCCTTAGTCTGAACTCAGACAAATCAACAGATGCAATTTTCGCTCTCAGCCATAAATATTGTGTATAATTTCAGCTCTATCGGGAGTTTTTATAAGCCAATGTCCTTTCATCAACTATCTGGATTACAGTTTAGAATAGAGGTTGATTAAAAACGTCAGCTTAATTTAAAAATTCTTTAGATAACACTTAAATTTAAATCAACTAAATAAATATAAAAACAAATATAAAATTAAATTAATACATAAATATATAACAATTGTTAAGATATAGAACAAGACTTAAACCAATTTAAGAATACGGTCAAGTGAAACGAAAAACTACAGCAAGAAATAATAAATGAGTAATCCACAGTCAACTGTTCTAAGGAGAGTTATAAACGCAGATTCACAGAGATTTGAAAAAGTTAGCAAATACAGCACGTGAATTAACTGAAAATCATGAAAATGACTTGGCTTTTTACCTAAAAGTTAAATATTATAATTCACATTAAAAATACAGTGGCCTCTAGAACTTATCTTCAGTACGATCTCATTTGGAACATATTCTATAAGTATAAAAATTATATTCACAGAGATTCTTATTTAGAATATATTATGTAATATATAAGTATAAAAATGATCTCTATTTAAATTAGAATTATATTTTATCTCTCAACAAGTTAAAACACTCTAGTCGGGACTGCCCGAGTGTTCGAGTTTGCATTTGTACATATATACAGACTTGCAAGCCACCGACTCTATCGCAACGCCACACTCTCTCATGGCAAACAGTGCACGCACTTCAATTTATGTGTGCACACGTATAGAACAAATGTTTGGCCTTGGCGCTTGCTTCCGAGTGCTTTTCCCGATTGACAAAATGTTTTCTTTAATAATTCCTATGTTTCTTAACGGATTTTGATGAAATTTGCAGCACTGAATTCTTTTATTTTATTTGAAATACAGTTTAACTTAAAAAATAAAAAAAAATAAATTACGACTTTATTTGCAACTGAACTAAAATTAAACTGATTTTGTAGAATGTGGAGCTGGTATCCAAAATATAAAAATAAATAGAAAATGTACTTATTTCACAAAACGCTAAACCATTAAACCTTTATACCCTGATTTCGCATTTCCAAAGTGTTCAATAAATAAAGGGTATAATAATCAAACACATTTCAATTCGATTCGTTGTCATCAACCAAATGAAGACACAAAATAAAAAGAATTCTCTATGCACAAATAATGCCCTTTGATGTTTCTCAAAGTGTTTCTCCTGTGGCATTAACCACAAATTAAAGATGCAAATAAGAGGCAAAAGACAAAAGTATTTAGTCGAGAATCCATAACATTTATTACTACAAAAAAAAGAGAGTAAAGTCAACTCAACTTTAGGTTAGTTAGGAACTACTCGAATTCAAATAAATTGTAGCAATTACTCAACCGCAGACCAACAACTGAACTGTTCACTCTGCCATGAGATGTTGGTTTTTCCTTCCTTTTTTTGCACATATTTAATGGGTTTTTATTGTACTTTGGCAAACATGAAATTGAAAACCCAAACAAAAAGTAAAAACTTAAATAATAGATGCATTTTTGCCAGTCAATCAGCCAGAAACTAACCAAAAACAATGGAAAGACAACAAAAAATAGATTGACAAATATTTATAATGATGAAATGCATAAATTTTGCCATTTTTCCCCTTTAAAATTGTCGATCTGATATTCGAGTGTCAAGCGTCGAAATCAATAATAGGCAATCAGTTCAATGGAAACAAGTTCGACTTGATAGTTTGACAGCTTTTGGACAGTGCGTAAAACAAACTACAAGCGTTCCATTTAACTGATGTTGTCAACCGCAGCTGCCATTTCCAACTTTCACTTCAACGACTATGACAATTGCTTTTCTGTGACCTCTGTGGTGTTGCAGCAACATAAACTAGCCGAAGAGCTGAGGAAACTCCTCTGACCGCTGGCTACAGCAAACTTTGCCTTTAAATTGTGGTCTGTAAGGGACGAAGTATATTGTTTGCTGGCTCTGCTCAACTAATTCTCAACTAGTTTAAGCATTAAAAAAGTGAAAAGCATTTATATTTGCAATTAAACTTACGAAAGCTGCCAAAAACCAGAGATCTTCTCGTAGCTGAGTGCAAAAATATGTTTTTTCTCGTTTAATTATTTTAAATTTAAATTTTATTTTTCAAAAAGACCTTTACGGTGTGTACAAAGTCCTTTTGATATTTTGCAAGAGACTTTTTTTTTTGTCACACAGATGTTCTGTGTTAAAACAGACTTAATGAAAGAGTTCTCAGTGGGAGAGAGAGAGAGAGGGGGAAGTATGACAGCTGTTAAGTGAATTAAAAGGGTTTCGGAGGGAAGGAGCAATACTGTCAGACGGTTTTTTATAGAAAACGGTTACTCTTGGAGTGACAGGACCTTAAAATTCCCTTTAAGGTTAGAAAATCCTAAGTATCTCAAAGCATTCTTAGAGTATATATATTTATATATATATATATATATATTTATACCCTTGCAAAAGGGTATATTCATTTTGGTCAGAAGCTTGCAAAGCACAGAAGGACGCATCTCCCACTATATAAAGTATATATATTCTTGATCAACACGACGAGCCTGTCTGTCTGGATCAACGCAATCTCTTTCGAAAGTATTAAAGATACAAAGCTGAAATTTTGCACTTTTCTACAGTGTGCTGCAGGCTTTGTATATTTCGGAATCATCATGATCGGACGACTATATCCTACAGCTTCCACATGCCAGATCGGTTTTAAGAAATGTTTTAGTACGGAAAACTTGGGCACTTTTGAAGCTTAGGATTTAAATTTGGAATATATAGTCGTGTGTCTCATCTCCATACAAAAAGATATAGCATATGTAGCTGCACCCATTAGAGGCGTGGCAAATCGGACAAAGTGTTTCTTCTACAATTTTACAACTAGAGACCCAAAAATCAACAAATATGTGAAACTTGGTCCCTTCTGGCAATTCAAAACTATATCTATATATATCCTTTACAATTGCAAGGGTATTAGCGAACTTCGGCATGTCCCAATTTAGTCCATCCCTCTAGTTTTATATTCCCTTTGTGCTCATGGCTCATCTTCAATTTCAATTTGGCAATGTCGCCCTAATTGGCAGACAAGATCTGTGATTGTTTATAGTGTTGATTGGGTCAATAACAAGCCGTGCAGCACATGTTGGGGTTTTCTATCTTTTTGGGGAGGTGGAAGCGCGAGTGCAGCTCGATTGCGTCAGTGAGGAGAAAAAAGCGTGAAGCAGTTTTTGCAAAAGAGGAAAAATGGGAATGGGTTTAGAATTGAGATTGGAATTGGGTAGAGGTAGGGGTAGGGTAGGGGTGGCAGGGGGCTGGCTACGTGCGTCGTATAAACAAAATCAAATACTATTTTGCAGATATATGAGCAGCGTATTAAGACGTTAGTAAACACAAGTGCATATATATATATATATACTTGTCTATATATATATACGCACTCATGTCTCTGTTTAGAGATATATATATATATATAGAGATTTGGGTCGGGGGCGCTAAGCGATTTACGATCTTGTCAAAGATATATGCGGCTGGTGAAAGTACATAATTGAATTTAATTAGTTTATGCTTCGTGCGCCTGCTTCCAATTAGTCTTCCTTTTTGGCGCGTCGCTTTGTTATTGTCTGCGTGCCCCGTGGCCCGTGCCGTACGCTGTTTGCCTCAAGTTTTGATTGACATTGTGTAAGAATCTGGCCGTGCGACTGCCACTGCCATTTGGCACACTTTGCCAACAATTTTTGCTTTGCATTGTTTTTCCTCTGCTGCTCTCGTTGGCCACAGACAAAAGCTTAAAGTTTTATCACAATTGTATTTAATTATGCACTGCCTGCTGAAAGAGACAGACCGAGAAAGAGAGAGAGAGAGCGAGCGAGCTGGTTGGGCAGCCTATTCGTCAACACTCTAATTCGCATTGAGTTGCCCAGAGATTGCTTTGTGGTTCGCATTAAGCACTTTACTCAATTATGCACATTTGGCCAGCACTTGCTTTATAAAGGGCATCAAAATGCAAAAGCAATGGCAGCAAAGTTGTGGAAAATGGGAGGATAATGTGAAAAACATTAAGCGCAATTACAACAAACATTTCCATTCAAAACTGGGCGTGTATAAATCTTGATGAAGAAAGATGAGAGCTTTGAAAGTTGCACGGAAATTACAAATACAATATCTAAATTTAGATGTTGCCCTGAAATGGAGGCTTACACGCCTCTTAATACATATTTCCCATTTAAATCTAAGTGGTTAAGATAATTCTCTTTGCGACTAAGACTTCTGCTAATCAGCTGTGAAAATATGTGAGTCGAACTTCTGGCGTTCATCGCATATAACCATGAAGAGTTTATATTTGGTGGCCATTAGGCACGTGTCAGACAGCTGGGCTATAATTAAACCCAAAGTAAAGACGTTAAGATGTCAGCCAAATAGAAACGAATCAAAATGGCAGCCGGACGCACCAGCTCTGTTGACAAGACATCCGACTTACGCTCTCGGGCTCCTGCTCCTGCTGCTGCCTCGCCGTGATGTTTATGGTGCGTTCATAAATACCTGGCCAGCAAAGCGCTGGGCACTGCAAATGGAAATAAACATCAAAATGAAAATGAAAATGAAAATGAGAATGGAAACGAAAACGAAAACGAAAATAATAATAATAATAATCCAAATACAGTTCAGCAGACACATCAAGCAAACGGCACGTCGAGTGACGGCCAGGCCGGGCCAGACTCTAGACTCCCCCTCCAGGCCGAGAGAATATCAAATGTCGAAGACCAAGAGGCAGAGCACAGGGAATCGAGCTGCTGATGATGGTTCTGTTTTAGCCTCCATTTCGGGATGGTCGGGATGGTCGTTGGGGGCCAGCAAGTACTCCGATGGGGCGACGCTTGCTTATTGCGTATGAAATCACTTAAGTCTCAGTAAACAGCTCCCAGTGGCAACATAAATATGAACTTAAAATAGTCGGAGAGCGAGACAGACACAGATAGAGATAGATAGCGAGAGAGAGATAGAGAGAGAGAGAGGGTACAATAACAATACAGCCCACATTACGAATGTTAGTCGGAATTGAAGTTCGAGTTTCAGCTGAAGTTGAAGCATGTAGAGCTGTCGATTCGTGGCGGCCAAATGTCCAACAGCGGCCATTTGTCTGCCCCCCCTGTTGCCAATTGGCCATTGGCATTGGCGTTGCCAGTTGACAGCTGGCACTTGACAATGGCCGGACAGTCCTCAAATGACGCACAGCACGGACCCACGGAAATTTCGGGCAAGCTAAAGATACATTTGATATGTAAAGACTCCAATACATTCAGGGATAAACACCTGATATCTGTATCTGTTAATAGACTAACTAGATTAGCATATTAACTTTCATGAACTTCGTTAAAGTATATCAAAAATGCACCTAAATTAACTTGACTAGCTTGTCAACTTTCTTGTGCTTTGCAAAATACATAGCATTCAGATTTCTATCTACTAAAACTAGTTATTAATGACATAGTTTAATAATATCTTAGATGAAAATTCATCAAATTTTTAAGCAGATTTTTACAGATTTATTTTATTTTTTTACATTTATTTGTTTATTTTTTACATATAAAATATAAATAATATGTTTTCAGAAATTTTGAGCTGAATCATGTAAGAGTCAGAGTAAAATATTTTCAGAAAATTTAGTTTTACAAATACAAATTAAATTTGTTCAGAAAATTCCTTTGAATTAAATATATAATATAATATAATTAAAATATTTTATTTATATATGTAAAATAAAATATTTTACACCTACTTCAACTGGCTTCAGTTCAAAGTTTCTGAATTTATATTGTTTGTATATAGTATATTAAAAAAATGTATACATAAATATAAATAGTTCAGTATGAGTTCAGATTTCTATTATATATCTACAGCTCTGTTTATATTATGAATTCTGACCATTCGGATCTGCTTCTTTTATGTTCTCATATACCATATACAAATACAAATATGCTGATAACGAGCTAATTGAATTGACCGGAGCGTCGTTATGTGTTCTCTTGTCGCCCGACATCAGTGTTGCCCATCCTCGTAGGCTGACAACCTGCCAAAATCAATCGAAGTGAATCAATTTTGTGGCATTTGGCAGCACTGGCCCCGACGCTGACTTTTCCATGTCCCAGGAGGTCGTCGAACGTTCGCCTGGGTGTCGTGTGCCGCCTTTAGGTACGATTATGTCCTGCCATTGCTGCTCCTAATCGAACCAAGTTCCCTTGACTGATGCACACACACACACACACATATACATAAATGTATAAATATACATATATATGTATATGTGCAGATAAAGATACATATATATATTTACAGCGATTCCACTTCATTGAAGCGTCGCCAAGTGGGCATAATTACGTGTTGTGTGCGTTTGGGTCCATGAACTCTTAATTTCTATAGAAATTCAATGTGCTCTCTTATTTTTTCTCATTTCTTTTTGTTGTTTGATGTTTATTGGGCGTAGTTGTCATGCCTTTAAACGAGCACTGTTAAAGTTAACAGGAACTTAAAATTTAGCTCGACATAATAGATTTGCATATATTAGGACAAGCACAAGAAAGAGCAAGTGAAAATTCTTCTATCAAGTAAGATCGACTAAGAAATATCCTGTACACGCATATATATTTTATTGTGTTTTCATTAGAGCTTAACTTGGGGTTATCTCGATCTCATTTGTTTAATGTCTAGCATTGATAGGCCGAATACAGTTTTAAATCATGGCAATTGGATATCTAGTATTCAGAATATGTGAGATTTCAAGATTTGGGAGCTTAGATATACATATATGTATATTAGATACTACCCGGTAATGTAGTATCTAGTACATAGTATTGTAGTACCTAGTATTGTAGTACCTAGTATTATAGTACCTAGTACATAGTATTGTAGTACCTAGTATTGTAGTACCTAGTACATAGTATTGTAGTACCTAGTACCAAGGATTGTAGTACCTAATACCTAGTATTGTAGTACATAGTACATAGTATTGCTGTACCTAGTACCTAATATTGTTGTACCTAGTAACTAGTAATGTTGTACGTAGTACCTAGTATTGTTGTACCTAGTACCTATTATTGTAGTGCCTAGTACCTATTATTGTAGTGCCTAGTACCTAGTATAGTAGTACCTAGTACCTACTATTGTAGTACCTAGTACATAGTATTAGTACCAAGTACATAGTATTGTAGTACCTAGTACCTACTATTGTAATACCTCAACCTAGTTTAGTAGTATCTAGTACATAGGTTAGAAGTACCTAGTTTACTAGTGCCTTGTCCTTAGCATTGTTGTACTTACCACTCAGTATTCCAGTACCTAGTTTTTATGTACCTAGTACCTACCATTGCTGTATATAGTACATATTTTAGTAGTACATTGTACCTAATATTGTACCATACAGTACTTAGTGCATAGTACCTGGTAATGCAGTACCAAGTAACTATTATTGCAGTACCCACAAATTAGTACATATTTTCTAGTACCTAGTACCTAGAATTGTTTTACCTGGTACCTAGTATTTAGTATTTTAGTATCCTGTACTTGGCAATATAGTACCTAGTACTGCGGTTTCAACATTGGGTATACTATTGTACAACCTAATACTGTAGAAATTTACTATTGAAGGACCGAGTACCCTCTATTGTAACCCAATACGTAGCTCCTATATAAAATATAATTATTGTACCTTGCACTTTAGTATCTAATAGCTAGTATTATAGTATCATGTGACAATTATTAAAGTACCTATAGTATTTGCTAGGGTATTCCTGGGTTCAGCTTACGTTTTCCTCTAGCTCCTTCAAGTATGCAGCGGGGACTGTTCTTGACAGCCTCTCAACAGGACGAACACAAAAGCCCCACAAAGTTGGCACCCATTAAATTGAGTTTTATATTGAGACGCCCGGCAGACCGGTTAACGGTTATTGAATTAAATGTCTGTCTATCCGGCCAATTCTCTCCATCTATCTCAGTCTGTCCCCTCTCTCTCTCTATCTCTTTTCGGTACTTTGCAGCAATTAAATAAGAATTTGGTAATTTAAATGCCTGCAAAGAAGTCGAAACTCTACTGAGTATGTCAAATAAGAAGTAAAATTATATATGGAATATGCGATGTTTTCGCAAAGTTGAGGCGAACTATCCATCGATAGCCCTAGGGCCATTGGCACTGCTGTTGCTTTCGGGGGTCATTGAATGCTTTGGGTCAACACTCAGTCGGCATTGTCTCGAGCACCAGCTAATTAATTAAGTATTTAAAAGCAGCCAAAAAAAGCCCTCAATATTGAATTAAATCAAATAAATGCGTCTAAACTGTGACGCCAGTCATAGAGCTGATTCATTGCATAAAAAGTTGTGTTCCCTTACTGCAAAGCGATGCGAAAACTATTTAGATATTCATATATGGGTTTTATGCATATAAAGATTATAGTTTCTTCTGAGTTTGACTAGCCAAAGTTTTCTGTTCCCCTTGTGGAAGTATTTTCACAGTTAGCAAACACTAAATATGCAAAAATATGAAATAGCTTTGTGAAGTCTTAAGTAGTTGAATATTTTACATAGTTGCGAAGAGCAAAAGTTCAACTATCAGCTTTTAGATTTGCATGAAACGTTTTCTAAACAATTGAATTTGTGTTTCTTTTATTTTTAATAAAAAAATGAAGACGGACAATTATAATATTTAGCAACAAAAAAAAAGCCTTTGTTAGAAACTGTTCACAATGCTTGTCTAAACAATTAAAAGTGTGCGAGTCGATAGAACGCGACTAGGGGATACTCTGTAAATACGCCAAGAGTTATGCATGCAGATAAAGACTCTGAAGGGTACGAAGAGATACAAAAGATATAGATATATAAGATATATGGATATATAGAGAAAGAGAAAGTTGGCGAAGGAGAGGTTTGAGCGGGGATGCGAGAGCAGGAGAAGGGAAGCGAGGATGCGAGAGAAACAGACGGGAAGCGAAGATGTAGGAGCTGCTTAGCAAATTCAGTAAATTCAACAGACGATATCTTGCTTGATATGAGCTGACATATGAAAAAATTAAATAGGTTTTTTTAGACATTAGTAGTAACACTCTCTAACACCATAAAGAATTTCTTCAAAAACCAATTTGACTTGATACTAAAGGTCATCGAATGTGTCCTAAAAGAATTGCCTTTTTCTTACACTCAAAAATTGGACATATTAGATATTAGAGATGGGCGTCGGGATCGGGATCGGGATTTTCGGGACCCGAAATTGTCCCGAATTGTCTGGCGAGATCTGGAGAGAAATGTTCTGAGATGGCGGCATTTCAGAGATACCCGTTCGGGACCCGCGCGTCGAACCCGACGCCCACCTCTGCTTATAAGTATATCTTTAGAATCTCTTACTATGCCACCTTAATGTACTGATGAAGTACTTATCCGACCGTCCTGGAAGATTTTAGAATCTTTCCCAACAAGCCCGAAAATTGTTCGGGGACAATTTCGGGTTCCAAAAATCCCAATCCCGACGCCCATCTCTATTCAATGTACAGTCGTATCTGCATAAAGGGAACTTATTATTGCAAGGCCAAGAGATCATTATAAATAAATTAGAATGAAAACATAAATTAAAGCTTATTGAAAGAAATTGCGAATTGACGTTTTCTGCTAGAGTTAACAAAGTAAGTTTGGAACTTATTTAGAGTACGCCATGTAGAGAATTAGATGTTCACTACATAGAGGAGAGTCTTCACTATACCCAGATACGACTATAAATTAATATCAGTTTGCGATAGTCCAAATCCTAACTGAATTCTATTGGCAACACATTTAGGAGCCGCCTTAACTGTTGCTTGTTAGCTGGTCTAAGCGAGACTTTACAGTATTATGCCTGCGAGGGTATTTAATCTTCTGGAACATAAAACTGGCTATTCTTTTCACTTTTTTGTTGTTGCTGTTGTTGTTGTTGTTGGGCAATGCTTGCACGCGCCAGCTGTACGCAAAAGATAGCAGACGCGGTCGCCCCTATATGGCGGGCAACAGATATGGCGGGGCTGGCATAGCCGGAGGGGGCTTAAAACAATAAAGCAATATTGTGCGCGGCTGGACAGGCATTGTCATCTTTTGATGCTATGCTACCCCAGCTGCTCTACACACAAGGGTGCGCGTGTGTGTGTCTGTGTGTGTGTATGTGCTTAGTGAGATTTGGCTTAATTAAATTCCGGCACAAAAGGATTCATTTGGCGCTTTAAGCTGCGCATGTGATCGCCTTTTTATGCCTTTTAACAAAAGTCTTAACGGCTTATTGTGGCGAAACACACAAACGAACACACACACACACACACACATGCTTATACACTGAGGCCTTTGCCGGCGCGCATAGATTTTAATTACAACTATAAATCATAGCGAAAGAAGCAAGCCCTACGACTTATATTAATGACACACACACACACACATACACACATGTGTGTGTGTTTGTGTGTTAGACAACAGTTTGTTAACTGTAGTCCATTAAAGTACCTACATACACATACGTTAAATGTTCATTCTCAATGCTGATTACTTAACACTGTGGACCATTGCCGCCGGCCGATGCTGGCCGAGATCGGTTCATTGTTTGGCCATTGCTCATTGGTCTACGCTCGTAATCAGTTGGCCCAAATTTACAGCCAGCCGGCACATAAAAGTTGTGCACTAAAAAGTTAGTAGCTTGCTAGTTACTCTACGGCGCAGCCGAGCGCCATCGGCCAACCCTTTAAGTCTGCATCCCCTCCCCCCTCATATGTTATACAAGTCGCTGCTGATGCTGGGGGCGGGCTAATGCTGCTGGCATGCTTTATGGCAGCGTCTTTATGCTTTATGGCTGCATTGTGGCCAAACTTAGATAGTTTTCGTAACGCAGAGCACATCCCAAGATAGAGAAAGTCGCACTCGCAACATCTACTAAGTAGCTGGATTCCTTAATGGCATAACAACTAGTTAAAAACTTTTCATTACATTCATATTTCAAATGTCAAAATATGTTTGAATAAATATTAAAACAAATAGATGGAAAATAGATTTAATTTAATTTAAAATGTTGACTGTTTGACTTAGACTTTTAGTGTTGAAAAAGCTTTCATTCAGTGTTTCTTTGAGGTTATTCATAATCGCTAGTTCATAATCCTCATGTTTATCTCTTCTCAACTGCTCTATGGGGATTATATACTCTTCCCTTTGTTTCAGCTAAATCTTTATTTTTTCTCATCTTCTATATAGGGACTATACACTCTTCCTTTTGCTTAAGCTAAATCTTTATATTTTCTCATGTTCTCTATAGGAACTATGTATTCCTCCATTTGCTTTAGCTAAATCATATTTAATTCAGTTTAATTTAGTATTATTTCACTCTATAGGGACTCTTCCTTTGCTTAAGCTATTTCATATTCAATTTAGTTCAATTTGTTTTTATTTCACTCCTTATAATGATTTCTGAGTAGTATCTTACAAAAAAATTAGAATATAGGCTAAAAACTAGACATTTTCTACTTAGATATTAAATTACAAGAATAGCATATGAAATTTACAGATGACTTTTGGTTCTGAGAAGAAAAATATATATATAAATATATTATTTAGTATTATATTATTATATATTTACTATATTAACAACTAGCTGGCTAGATCAGATCATTTCTATGATTCCTAAAACTCAGATAAGAAATTTTGCGATACTCTCAATAATCTATTCTCTAACAATTCAACATTGGCTCGACAGTATGGGAGATTTAGAATAAATTTCAGGGTACTTTTTTGACTAATTTGTACATGTTTAATATGTTTATATCACTACTTGAAAAGAAAACCTAAGCAAATACATAACTCTTCATAGATTTAGCCATGAGTTACTACAATATTTATGAATGGGTATATAGAACGAACTACAGCTTTTAGTTTTTTAGTTCTATCATTCGTAAGGGACTTACCAGTCTTATCCAGTGTTATACCCAAGTATCTGACATTCGATTCAGACTCTATGTGTTCTGAACTTAATCTGATTTCGGTTGTGGGAAATTTCTAAGCTTAAGAGCAAGAGAAGTTGAACTTCTTGCTTAAGGTAAAGTAAATGAATTATATAGGTATATCATTTGATATTATTTGAGCATAGCCAGTTAGTCCTTTTCACAGTAGCAGCTGACTGCTCAATCAGCTTGATAGCTGACTAACTGGCTATAGAAAAATGAAGCCTCTTCGATACCTGAGTAAGTTTTCAAGCATATCAAACTAGGCCTTTACATTGACTTTAAGAAATGAGCCAAAGTCTCTTAAGTACGCAATAAGACCTTAGGAGAAGTTTCAGCGAAGTCTATGGTTCGCATAGCCAACTAAATTATATGGAAAGACTAGCCCTTCGGCTTGGCAGACAGAGTAGGAAAATAAATCATATATCTACAGGCTGAAAAGCTGAGAGCCGATTAAGACAGAGAACCAATGGGTCTCAAATGCTATCATTATCAAGACCTTAAAGGGCCGCAGCGCAGATCGCAGTGCACTCGACGCCATTAAATAATAATGAAAAGCTCTCTATCCAGCTCATATCTCACTCATGCAGTCGCAATTGTCACCTCGTAAAGCTGACTCTGAAACTTTGCGCTCCCCGGAGTCTGAGCCAAGTGGCAGCACATAAACACGAGGCAACTCCCACTAATTGCCACGACATTAAAAACTTGATTCCCGTGATAATACATAGTGCTGCTCTCTCACTCTCTCTCTCTCTCTTTCTCTCTCTCTCTCTGTCTCTCCGTGCCTCTCTCTATCTAGTCGTTGCTTTATACATAGTTAGCTAGTTAGTTAGTTGTTTTTATGGCTCGACATTCGCCGAGTCACAGTTTGCCATTAAGAGGCCACCAAATCTCGACCAGACTGGCGCGTGTGCCACATAAATTTGTTGTCCTTTGTTGCTTTCGTTCGTTGTTGTTTATTATTTGTGATTTCAGCACTTGCCACTTGTTTGTTAAGCATTTTAAAATCGAAAAAGCAGCGCTCGTCAACGGCAACAGCAGCAACAGCAGCAACAATAGCGCCAAAGGTCATATTGTTCATTGTCCAGTGCTGTTCATTGTTGTTGCTGTTCATTGTTGTTGTTGTTGTTATTGTTGCTGTTGTCGTTGTCGCCCTCAACCTAAAAACGAACGCCCACATCTGTCGCTGCTGTTGAAAGACAAGCCAAGTGGCATTCAAAATGCCAATCAAGATACGAGCTCACAATTTACGATTGGCCAGCAAGGACAACAGCAGCAGCAGCAACAGTAACAACAGCAACAACAGCAACAATAATATGCTTAACAACGACAGCAACAACAACAATTGCAGCTAACGATTTTGCTTTTCGCTTTTCATTCTTTTTGATCTAGCACGCAAATGTTGCAATTGAATTTCTGGCCATATTTCATTAATCTACCAAAATATTATCCGCAAGTGCACTCGAATCGATTTGGCCAGAACCCGAAGCTCCTGGCCGAGTGGCTGCCTAATGAATATTTTTTTCAACGAAACTCTTGGCCAAGTCTTCAATTTTATGTTCTTCCTTTATGATTTATTTGATTTGAAGCCAACTACTTACGTTCAGTGAAGTGCTTGCTCCTTGCTTAAGGACATCCGAGTGCTTCAATTGACGTTAGCTGAAAATATATGGATATATGAATATATATATATATATATATATGCAAAGTTTGCAACACATAAGAATTATGTTCTTCTCTAGTTTATTTATTTATGTACTCTGTCTAAATTATTGATTTGGGCTGGTTGCCTGTCAGCCTTCAGCTGGTAGCTCGTTTATCACGCATACGCCCGATGGCTCGGCTGGCAGCTGATAAGGCGCGGCATTTATTCAAATCGATGCACACGGCGCGGCCAGCGACGAGCCTTGGGGTCAGCAGCCGAGCTAAATATTTTAATATCTAAAAAATTAAAATATAAATAAAAAAAATTACAAAAATAAAATATTTAACTCGGCTGCTGACCCCAAGACTCGTCGCTTTATATTAAAAAAAAACAAGCCAGCAAATATCTACAAAAATTAATATATTAATAAAAAAATAGAAGAAGTAAATATTTTTTTTGTAATTTATGTACATTTTTTTGCATTATTTTTTCAGTTGCAACGTGCGGGACTGATTTCTAATTTGTTTTTTGGGTACATGCCATTCACAATGTTGAGCTCAAATAAATTGCAAAAGCCACGGCTCAGTTTCGCGCTCGACTCATTAAATTTGAAGTAAGGTCAACTGCTCGCCAGCTGCTGCCTGCCCGCCAGCTAATTGCGAGCAACACACACACACAGAGATATATTAATATGCGCGACCCTTTCACAAATGAGGGTCAATGTGAGGACATTCGCATAAACATGCAACAACAAAAAAACGGGCGCAACACCAAAAATCTTATAGCAAACAACATTTAGGCTCGCATTTTTGATCCCGACAATGTCTTGTGCTCCGGGACCCTCCGTCCACTGGGAGTGCAATGCACCGCACTGTTGCCTGCTGCCTGACAACCACAGCAATTTTGATCTGAGCTTATGCCCATGGACCGAGATATATATATATATATATATATATAAATATAGGCTACTCAGCAGATTGCAAGTCTTTCGCCTCGATATCGTCTTTGTTCTTTTTATGTCATTCCATCGCGTGATTGGATATTTATTTTGCTGCATTTTATCTTTGCTTTGCATACCCTGTAGTCAGCTTGAGAGAGAGCTGAGAGTATATGTCACTCGAGTATATCAGTTCGAAGAACTGATACTCTGAAGTGTGCATTTGTCGTAAATAACATTTAAATAGTTTTATCAAAAATTTTAATATTATACAAATTTTCCAACTACATTTTCAACTGAATTTAAATTTTATTAATTTTGGTATCGAAAATATTAAAAAATCAAATTTGTATTTTATATACAAGAAGCTAATGCAAAATTTGGTGACCATAGCTCAAAAGATGTAAAAGATATGCTTAAAAAACTGAATCTCGATAACGTTTTTAATCGATATCATGGAAACGAAAAACGCGATCGAATATCTGAAACAACAGACCTTCGTATTAAATTTCAAATTACTCTAGTTTTTATAGGTTTTAAGTGGGACTCAATTAAAAATACGAGTAGACGGATGGATGCACGGACGAACGGACGGACGGACGAAAGGACATACAGACAGACGGACGAACGGACGAAAGGACGGATGGACGAACGGGCAGACAGACGGACGGACGGACGGACAGACGGACAGACGGACGAACGGACGAAAGGACGGATGGACGAACGGGCAGACAGACGGACGGACGGACGGACGGACGGACGGATGGACGTATGGACAGACTAAAGGACGAAAGCACGGGCGGAAAAGTGGACAGATGGACGGACAGACAGACAGACAGAACTAAATCGACGCAGCTCGTCGTCCTGATCAGGAATATATATGTATATATATTGTGGAGTCTGCCACACCTCCTTCCTTCAACAGATTTACAACAATTATAAGGCATATATCAAAATGAGTCCACAATTATATAATTAGAAACTGCTAAATGCTTATATACATCTAATATTACATTGAACTTGCTTATGGCTGGACTAGAGGGTATAAGCTAGTCGAGCTCTTTTCATGCTGGTGAGTATTTATTATGAATATTATTTTTTCTTTAATTAGCAAATTGATGTAGACTTTGTGCAAAGCCAAAGCTGTTTTACAGACATGAATATATATATATAACATATAAATGTATATATATTTATTTATATATACGTATGTATATGTAGTTGAGATAAGTTGCCAGACTTCGGAGTAAACACTTGAGGAAGAAAACCAATAAATGCGCAGCCTTTGTCCTGATTGTCGTCATTGTGAAGTGAACTCATTTCAGATTGTTTGCCGTTCGCTTCAGCTGGGAGTAGCTGCTGTCGGTGCTTTTATAATTAATAAATGATTATTTATTACATAACTATATGTAGGTATATTTGAATGCTAATTTGTTGTTTTAGTTTAGAAATGTTGATGAATGTCAATTGAGCTTGAACTTGAACTGGAGGCTTCTCTGTCTTCTCCGCTTGGCCACTTCATTTGAAATGGAATTTTCGCAATTTCTCTCATCGTTCGTTGGCTTTGATATGCTGTGCCCTAACATGAAAGTAATTGCACGCTCTCTTGACTGTCGACTGGACAAGAGGTCGCTGCATTATATTGAAGCTGGCTGCTAGACAGCACGACAGACGGACGGACGGACAGGCAGATAGACAAGTAAGTTGGCCTGGGTGACAACATATCCAGTTGGCTGTCGAGGCTCTGGATCAAATCTGTGTGCTCTGAAGATTAATATGCAGACGCTGCGCTTTGATGGAGCTGTTGGGCAAACAGACAGACAGACAGACAGACAAGTAAACAACTTGGAATGAAGGGATATTAGGCGCCAGCACGCGCATCCGAACCTGGCTTTGCAGCTTCTGACCTGACTCCTATTAGCAACATTTGACCAAACATTGCCTGGCATTTCGAATGTGTTAATAATACAATTTTATTTATCTGCCTACACACACACACGCACACAGGCGCGTATGCAAATTGCGGCAAGAACGAGCCAAAAATTTACGATGCGTTGTGCTTAGCGGAGTCTGGGCAGCTTTGGCTGGCGTGTGTCTGACTATTTTTGAAAAGGGTTTGACATTTAAGGCACACGTCCAGCACTTAGCTCCCACCGCTGGCCCGTAACTGGGCAGCTGCTGGGTGCTGGCTGCCGAAGGTTCGGGGTCAGTGCTGTTGCAAAATGACAAAACGATGTCTAAACGAGCGTTCAACGAGCAGCAAAGAAATTGACCAACAAAGCAAATATACGCATACATATATAAAAAATAAATAAAAATAAACCAAAAATTGTACAGCTAGTTGTGGATGGAGCAAAGTGGGTGCCGAATGCGACCCTTTAGTTGGTCAGTCACACACACACGCACACACACATATCTGCATATGCATGAGCATCGCATAGAATGGGGCACTAAAACGTAAGGAACCTTTCCTTTTTTTTTGTGTTGTTGTAAAAAGCAAAGCCACTGCACAGTGGTCAGTTGCTAAATAATAAAACAACATTTATTATTTCTCTGTGACACTTGCCATTATTCTAGAGCATTAGGTAAGATTTTAGTTTTGCTGCAGGCAAATGCAATTTAGACCACTGTGCTGTGTGCTTGGCAGGGGTTGCTCTACATACATTACACATGCACACACACACACATACACCCGAAAAAGGTAAATGGCAGCGTCGGCCTTTTGTTAAATGTCTCAATTGATGCAAAGGCGGCTCACGGTGCGTATGCTTAATGTTTCATGCGTCTAGCAAGAAATAAAATGGTATAAAAACGAAACAAATAAATAAAGACATAAAGCACGAGCTTGAAAGAAAAGAAACCTGTTCGAAATAAAATACTTAATTCATTCGAACTGAATACTAAACTGACCAAATGACAGTCCAATTTCCATGAAAATTCAGTCAAACATTTGTTAAAAGTTAGCGATGCAAAGGTATTATGATATACTCTATTAGAACTGTTGCATGTTCTCTGACTAAAGCTGAAACTACATATTTCCTTGTGGAAGATAGAAAACGTGATTTCCAATTGAGTTAAATTTCTCAAATATGTAATACTGGAAATGGCTCTAGAGCTCTGCTTTCTTGCCATATGACAGACGCAATTTCAAGTCGTATTGCTTAGATGATAGAAAGAGATAGAGCCATGGAGTGTTACAAGAGCTTGTTAAAGATAGAAAACGTGATTTCCAATTGAGTTAAATTTCTCAAATATGTAATGCTGGAAATGGCTCTAGAGCTCTGCTTTCTTGCCATATGACAGACGCAACTTCAAGTCGTATTGCTTAGATGATAGAAAGAGATACAGCCATGGAGTGTTACAAGAGTTTATCACAAGAACTTAACTCAATTTGAATTTGACTTATTATTTAGAACATAGAATGTCAGAAGTTTCTTTGCTAAAAGTCAGATACTCTTGCTTTTATTGCTACGATGATAGCAGAGCGATAAAAGCGCGATATAGACAGACATATCTAGCTTACATTTTCTATATGTTTCTGTATGCTCAGTTTCTAACAGCTAAGCTTTCTTTCCCAGTCTGCCCTAAAAACCCTTTCTCTTTACGCTTAGGTTTACCATAACTTATATTTCGCCTCTGATTGTGTGGCCGTGCGGAATATATCCTTATTTGATAATTTATTTGTATAGCTGGCATAACAATCAATGTATTTTGTGTGGCAAAACAGAAAAGCGGAAAGGTTTTTGGTCACGCAATCATCAATTTCCAATATCCAATGTCATAGGTGAATGCCGCATTTGGGGCGTGTCCAATGTGACAGGCTAAATTACACGACACAATATTTTTGAATAGAGCAATTTGTATCTGTGCGCCAGTTACGTCCCCTACGGCCCCTACGTCCCCTACGGCCCCTACGGCCCCTACGACTGTGGCCCATCGTTTATTTTGCAATAATGCCAATAATAACAATGGGCGCGCGTTTGTTTGTTTGCCACTTGATAGATGAGAAGCCAGCCACACGGGCGGTGGGGCAGTGGGGCAGTGGGGCGTAGGCACCAGTAATGATCCCAATAGCATGACTGACCCTATTGCCTAACCCCTTACCCCTTACCCCTTACCTCTCACCCCTGGCCCCTTTGGCCGCAAAAGGTGTTAACTGTCCATGGTCGCATTGGTATTTGTATTACTTTTACTCTTATTGTTCGCTCTCTTGTTTTCGACAGCGGCCCTGCCTTTGATTAAGTTGCTGGGCGTGCCCCAGTTAGCATCTGCTTGCTCAATGGGCGGGCCGCACTACCACTAGCCATACATTTATGTATAGCCATAGCCATAGCCATAGCCTTGGAGCATACTAGAAAAACAAAAAAGAAAAAAAAACAGTGGGCGCCTTCGTGTTTCGAGTGAAGATGAATGTATCGGATACTATAAATTAAGCCCATTGGAGCCTGTAGGTGACACAGAAATCTCTTTCGTTTTCTTTCGCTCCATAAGCTTATTTCACGCATTGCTCAGTTACAAACTATCTCTGACATCATACGGACAAAGCTAAGAACTAACTTTGAATCTGTTTCTCTGTGTTGCAATCAATAAAGCAGCCATCTATTCCATTTGCTGGACAGCAACTGCTTTAACTCTTTTTATTGAGAGAATCTATCGAGAATCGACTTGAATACTTCATCTCACATATGTTACATGGGCATATTTCTCGCATATAATTAACCCAGACTGCTGTCATGATCGCACATGAATTGGTATAAGTATTCACACAGTATTACGCTATCATCTATCCATCATCCATAGGAACTTCAGCTCAAAACTATTGCATCAGATTGGAATTAGTCATGAAAAGAATAAGCTAAGATACCCCCAGTTTAACAGCATATTAAAGTATTAACTTTTTAGCATATGTCAAAGTCTGTGTTAACTTGAGTTGATTGTTGCTTTGCAGCATATTAAATTGTGTAACATATGCTTTAACGGCATGTTGAATTGAATGCATATCTTATCAGTCTATAATTTAACAGCATGTTAAGTTGATTGTTAACTTTGCCAGTCAATCATTAATCGACGGTTATTAACAGATTGTGTAAATAATTATTTAGTTTGAATGACTTCAGGTTAACAGGCTTTTAAAGTGTCGAACGTATGCTTTAACAGCATGTTTAAATGCTTTTTTATCTAAGCTGCTGTCAATTCAACAGCATGCTAGGTTGATTGTTAACTTTGGCAGTCAGTCAGTCATTATTCAATGTTAATTAAACAGATTGTTAAATGATTGTTAACTTTGAATGACTTCAGCTTAACAGCCCCTTGAGTCTTACATATGCTTTGATTAACAGCATGTTAATTAACATTAGTTAATCGTTAGTCACTGCTCGGACTGTAAAAGTGATTGTTAACTTTGAATGAGGGCAGCTTAGCAGCCTGCTTAACTGCATGTCAACTTTAACTGTCAGTCATTAGTCGTTGTTAACTAAACAGATTGTTAAAATGATTGTTAACTTTGAATGACTTCAGCTTAACAGCCCCTTGAGTCTTACATATGCTTTGATTAACAGCATGTTAATTAACATTAGTTAATCGTTAGTCACTGCTCGGACTGTAAAAGTGATTGTTAACTTTGAATGACGGCAGCTTAACAGCCTGCTTAACTGCATGTTAACTTTAACTGCCAGTCATTAGTCGTTGTTAACTAAACAGATTGTTAAAATGACTGTTAACTTTGAATGACTTCAGTTGAACTGAAGCTTAACTGTAAGTTAACTCTGTCAGTCAGTCATTAGTCGATATTAACTTTGAATCTATAAATCAAAAGGAACTCTTGCAAAAGCCAGAATTTGAATACACCTGACGACGAAGCAGTCTCCATTATTTCTTGAGCTTGCATATTTATAAATAATTATTTATGTGTATGTATGTCTGGGCCTCTAAGTGCCTTTGTGTGTGTGTCTTATTATTAGGCAGTCGAAAAGTGGCATTTTTCTCGTATATGTCGCTGACGCACATTTTAATGACAGCCTTTGGCTGTTGTTGTTTCTCTTGATGTTGTTGTTGCTGTTGCTGTTGTGATTATTGTTGCTGTGGCTGTTGTTATACATATCCATTGTCGATTGTCAACGTGTCGCGTCATCAGTTTTACGCACCACTTGTTTCCCGGCTTCATATCGTGTGTTTGTTCCCCTCTCTCTATCTCTCTGTCTCTGTCTGTCTGTCGGCATATAGACATTTGATGTCAGCGTTGGTGAAAACCAAAGGAATTTACATATTTTTATGCTGTTCAATTTAACTAGAATTTGTTTACTCGCACTCGCTGGCGGGGGCTCGGGCTCGGGCAAATGGCAAAATGGCAAAGCGAAGACAACGAAATTGACGTTGCGCTGTTATTGTTGCTCAGCTCTATACAATTCAATTGATTTTGAGAAGCTCAATTGTTTCAGCCACAACATACAAAGGATGCCATAAAGAGCACATAGTTGCGACATGAGCGACTCAGAGATACCCTGTATGACAAAAAAAAAGGAAAATTGAAATGGGAAGGACTTAATTTGGCTTAAGAAATATCTGCTTATAAATTGATATTATGAATATACTATATAGTTATATGAAATCTGATATATTTTATGTGAAAAGATATGTAATAACATAAAAATCGTATACCCAAGGTTATATAATATGTGTTTTTGTAATGTTTTGCTGCTAAAAGTCGATCCCAGTCTTAAAAACTATATTTAAATATCTTTTAGATCACTTTGCTATAGCTAGATCGTTCAATATGATATATAGAATTGTTAGTGCATTAGATGCCTGCTTGAAAAGCTACAGGGTATAGATATGAGGGCCTACATTAAGCGCGTTGCTCAGCCAATTTATTCAGCAAACGGAAAAATGTTTCATTCTTGGCCTTATCTGTGCCAATCAGCTTCAATTGCTTTTTGTTGGCACTTAAGTGGCACACAGCTTACAATATACTTGCTACAGCTGCAGCCCAGACGCACTTGAATACACTATTGTTGTTGTTGTTGTTGTTGTTGTTGGTGCTGCCGGCCACACGCTCATTTAACAACGCTTCCACTCAAAGTTGTGCGTAATTTTTCAGCTGGTTTGCTTCTGCTTCCGTTGCAGGAACTTTACAAGGATTTAGCTGCACTTCCACTTGGCCCCAAGTGTTTCCTCTCAATTGTTTTTCATGTGGCCGGGGTGGCAACCGGCAACCGGCAACCGGCAACTGGCAACTGGGTGACGCCCAGGGATGCGAATGTGAATGTTTTATTGTTGTTGCTGCCCCATAGTCGGGGCTACTTGTATTAGCGTAATACCAGTGCTCATCTGGCTTATGTAGCAGCTAAAATGTTTTCAGTAACTCCCCCCTCGCAGTCGCAATCACAACAATCACAATCGCAGTCACTGTGATTGTGAATGTTCTTGTCATGGCCCTTGAAGTTCATTAATTTTTATGGCCCAACTTGAATACAAGTGAAGTCAACTTCAAAATAAATGACGACTCACCAATGCAAATCTCAGGTCTCGAGTCCCTTTTGTTAAGCGATCATAAAAGCAGAGAGAAAGAAAGAAAACAAAAATATAAACACAAGAATAATTTTTATTTAAGAATTTTTTATTGTTTATTTGCTGCTCCTGCTGGTCAAATACTTATATATATATATAATGCGAGTGGCAATCGGCATTAGAACACAAAATGCACAAGCGGCAGCGCAATAAATTTCAAAATATGCGAATACCAACAGCGCAGCCAGCATTGCGTATACGTAATATATGCGAGCTAGCGGGATGCAAGGCTTAGCCCCATCGCCAGCCCCAGCTGAGCTGAGTGCAAGGTGCTCTCGGTCTGTTAAAAGCAATGTTAAATGAATGTAAAGAATGGATTGTTGTAGCCATTACATTTGCATTGCACACGCATAAACTGGATAGGCGAAAGCTAGAACTGCGTGCTTAGCGCGAATATAATGGCGTCTACAATATATATTAAGCCCATCTGCGACTAAAGTTGATCTTGGGCAACTTACATTAAAAAACATGAGCTGCGCATGTTTTAATAAAAGATTATAATGCATTAACTTTTGTTTTATTAACTCTTTAAGCTGATGTCGCAACTTTCAAAACACGTCTCGAAGGGATCACACGTCTTCTATTCTCTCAAATGTCATTAGCTTTTATTTATTGTATGTGAATTTTTATTATTTTTAATATTAATTAAGTTTGATTCACTAACTGCAACTTCTCCATAGTAAACTTTCTAGTAATCTCAGTTCGAATTTAGCTTAAACTCTTTAACAACTTCAAATTCGGTTTCTGCTCTCAATTTCAGTTGAACTTCTGCAGCTGCTCAACTTCATGCAGCTTCCCTTTGTTGATCTCTCAACTCTTTCGTCTACTTCTATCGTCTATCGAAGATACATCGTTGCATGCAACTTTGCATTGTATGGCGTTGCCACATCGTCGTATTGCTACTCTTTGTTACATTTATAACTCTATCTATCTATTAGCCTTAAATGTGACAACATTTATGTTGAGTTATAAAGTAACTTAACCTGGCTATATGTAAGTAAGAATTCAGGATAATATATAAAAAAAAAAATTTATTATTGCCCTTTCTTAACAGCAAAAATTACATACTAAAATATTTCAGCAACTAAAATTTGATATGCTGCTTATGATTTCAATTAGGACTCAACGACGCAGATAAGCAAAATATACATAAATGCTAATAATGAAGATTTAGACTATATTTTGCCAAAGTTTTCTTGACATGCTGACTTCAAATCTTAAACTAGAACAACCCAACCAAGCCCCATCGTGTCAAGTTTTAAGATCTCTGGTTTCAGCATGAAAGAAAGCTTCAGCGAACTAAAATCTGCCGCTTGATTAGTAAAACTTCTACAAATGCTGTTGGTCTGAGTTATGAAATCATGCTGAATCCTAAGCTGAGCCCAGGGTAGTATTTTACGCAAGAAGACAATTAAGATCTTCTCTCTAAAAGGTTAAAATGTCCAAATTTTGAAAAACTTTAATCTTTTGCTTGGCTTCTTAAGGCTGTTGGCCTGTGTTATGCAATGAACGAAAAAGCCTTAAAGTAAATTATAAATTCATTGGCGACTAGTGATGAAAAATGGATGATGGACTTTGTTGTTCTTCGTAGTTGAAATCGTGTTTGCATCAAAAATAAATCAAAATAAATTCAATTGAATAATAAATTAGATTTTAGTTTCTTAAGCGGGCATTGAAATGCAATTGCTTTAAGGCCATATTTCAAATGCCGCTTTTATGGCTGCCAATTGAAATTCAACAGAAGGCAACAGCAGCACGTCTATAGAACCAATTAAGTTTACAGCAACTCAATTTTATGGCTGCGATATATCGAGAGAGAAAAGTGTTGCCTACTTAAGAGCTGGAGATCTTGAGCTGTGATAACGATATGCAGGCAGCAATAGCGACATCAAATAAAACTTGAAGTGCTAGTTGTACCTTTGACAGCGACACGCAACAAATGTCGCTCGATTGCAATAAAAAGCGACGGCAATAAAGAGACGACGAGGCCTGATACAAAATTTCAAAGCTGGCACAGCATAAAACGCCTCTGCCTGGGGGCTGTGCGTGCGAGTCGTATGCAAATTGCGAAAAGAAGCTGCCTTTAATAAGCCACGCACATAACGTTTTACAATGCCCAACACAAAATGTGCTGCAGATGGCTATAAAGGCGGGCAAACAAGATGGAGGAGAGAAAGAGAGAGCAAGGCAGTAGGAGCAAGAGAGCGAGAGAGAGATAGATGCAAGACTCAAATACAATGTAAGCGAATGGTGGTGTATATGTGAGTGTGTCTATGTGTGTGTGTGTGTGTGCGTGCTTATTCATAAGCTACTTACTTTTCCCACCTAAGTCGAATAATTGTGGAAAATAATAATGTTGCAACTAATTGGCGTGGCTAATTGTCGGTTGTGCGTGTGCGTGTGCGTGTGTGTGTGTGTGTGCGTTTGCCTGGGGAGTGGCCGTAAAGACAAAACTGTATAAATAAATAAATAAGTAAAAAAGAAGCCGAAAATTGTTGCAGTTACGCACATTTTTACTGTTGGGCCCGGCCCGAGCAACTACAAAAAATAATTGAAGCCGTGCCGTATAAAACTTTGCCAGCCTACCCACAAATTAATATATGGACTGAGTACGTGTGTGTGTGTGTGTGTGTGTGTGTCTTTTTTGATGTTTGTTCAGCTATAATATTCGTAATACTCATTACTTGCCTGCTGTTGGGCAGCAGCTACTCAAATGCTACCGCACTCCTGTAAATTTCCATCGTATTTTCCTTTATTTTATTTATTTTTGTTTACTTTGGTTTTTGTTGTTTTCTTCTGTTTTTTTTCTTTTTTTTTTTTGGTATTTTAATGAGCCTCCAGTGCTCCTTGGCAACATACATTGTTGTTGCTGCTGCCGCTCAGCGTCCAATCAAATGTCTCTGCCTTTGCGTATCAGTTTTTGTCATTAAAATTTAAATGCTCTACCCAACTTTTGCCTGGAAACGTTGTCTCAAAATCTCTGAGCTTCGCCAGCATCAACATCATCATCGGCATGATGAACGTCAGCTAGTACTGCCAAGGCTTAATCAAGCTGTGGGTGCCCACTCGACAAAGTTTTTATGCTTTATTACACACACACACACACACACAGATACGCAGCGAGAGCTCAGTTTTATGCAGCAACTTAATAACTTTGATAAAAAGCCAAACAAGTTGCGAGCGCAAGTTTATGAAAACAAATTAAAATACCCAAAACATAGCTCAAGCGGGGGAGAGAGGGAGAATACTTAACGCAGCGATAACTACAATTCACGCATATTAACACATAACAACATAGTTGTGGCTGAGCATCATCAAAATGACAGGACACCTGCGAGCACCTGCAGCTCATAAAATCAATGAAAGTTCGCAAGGTCAGCGCAAGATAAGAAAAAACAACTTATATAAGTTGAGTTTAGCAGCAGTGGCTCGCGATAGACAGCTACCTGTGCTACCTTTACCTGCGCCACCTGCTCTAGTATATTTTTGTTTATAATGAGTATTCATTACGCGAGGCGACAAAGCGGCGCAGCAACAATGCGGCTAAGCGACAGCCGGGCCTCCTGGCGTATACGCTATATTTTGAGTGCGCCTGCTATACAAATTCTCTGTGTGTGTGTGTGTGTGTTTGTGTGTGGGTGCACTGCTCTCTGGCTAGTGGCTTTTGTCATACAGTTAAGCCGCCAACGTCCGCAGCACACACTAAAACATTCAGCGAGCCAGGCGACAAATGTTACGCATACGCCACGTGTGCGCCACGAAGTCTTGCTCGATCAGGCAGTTAGTGCCACAGTCTGCCAGATTGCTTATGGCCTATTGTTTTCTACTTTACGTTTATTGCATATTGTCACTGGGCCAAGTTAAGGAAATCAAATAGAATCAATTGGGAACGCTACGAGATCCCCTTAGCCAAGTCCGAGACGATGTTTTAAACAATCTAGCTTTCAGCCTTTATCTATACGCATATTAGCCTCTGCACTCACACACATACGCACATACACACATACATATGCACACGCACACTAAAGCACTAACGCATAGTTTGTTTAGAGGTTGAGCTGGGGCTGCACTCTGAGAAATTAATTGTAAAATAACGTCAGCGTTCAGGATCGGGATTTTCGGGAATTCCCTAGATCCCGCAATAATTTTCGGGATCGTGCGGGATGGATAAGAATTTAAAGAAGTTCGTGTCGGTCGGGATTAGTGGTTGATCCCGAAATTCCCGCGGGTCCCAATAATAAAATTAATAATCGATAAGATTTCTTGTACTTATCAAAAAACAGAATAATGATATAGACGAGGATTTTAATTTTTATATAAATCATACTAAATTATTGAAAAGAAAATGTAGGGAAATGTCAATAGGGCGGGAAAAGCAAATTTAATTTCGGGACGGGATGTGTCGGGAACCAATTTCTTTTCGGATCCCATCTCTAGTGAATATGCAAAAACTCAAGTCTCTACTATTTGATATACGTTTTTTCAGCCAGCTACTAATACGTATCTAGAATCTTAAATTATTATTATAAACTATATTCTCATTGCAAAAACCTACATAGTAAATTTGGTAGCCCTAGCTTCTATGGTCTTTAAGTTATGCCTTAAAAACAAAATCAAAATATCGATTATTATCGATAGAGAGAAAGGATGAGTTATCGAAAAAACAATAAACTTAGACTGCGTATGCTATACAAGTATATATATTGTAAGTTTCTCAACTCTAGTTTTTGTAGCTTACGAGATCGTTGCGGAAATGGGTAGATCGACTCCGCTCTTTGTCCTGGTCAAGAATAAATATACTTTATGGGGTCTGTCACGCCTCCTTCTATCTTTTACATACATTGTCACAAAACCATTATACCCAAAGTCACATTTTCAATGGTTTCAATGTATAAAAAAGATATCTTTCAAGTTTCTATCTAAAGAAGAGCACTTCTTAAACCTTAATCTATGCTGAAATCTATAATCTCTGTATTAATCTCTAGTTCTAAGTTCATTTGACCACTTAAAATTGTACAATTCACATCAAGTTAGAGAAGAGACAGTGTCACATTGAGATGGCAATTAAAACAGTTAGCATAATGCAGCTGGAGTTCAGTTAAGCATATAATAATATTTTCTTTGATTATGCTTTAGTCGTTTAGCTCGCATGATAACTCTATTAATTAAGAACACATTTTGCATTCTCGCCTCGCATACGAAATTAGTTGTGTGATGATAAGCCAATTGCCTTCAGACTCACACAATTGATGGCCGAAGCAGTGGCTCAATGCATAAATCACTTTGGCCATAAACAGGGCACATCATCAATAAATCAAAGCTGTTGACCAGCAGAAGCCGAGCCAAGTCATGTGCCACACTGCAGTCCGATTAGCTCTGCCAGTGAGCACATTAAACAATAACTCATCAAAGCAATGAGCAATAAACAATGACAATTAATACGCATCAGTCTCATTAGTATTTACATTTCGAATATCAACCACATTTTAAAGGGGAATCTTTTCGTTGGAACAGCATCTTTATTGTTTTCGTGCAAATGCTGAAAGGGTTCTAGTCGCCGGCTGAGACATTTCACAAAAGCCCGCAAAACACAATAATCAAACATCAAATGGCCCACAAAAAAGAGCCAACAACAAAATCGAATGCTTAAATTCAAAAGACATTTTTTAGGTGACGAAACAACTGTTGTCGATAAAGTTGCCGATAAAAAGGGTCCACAGCACACATGCCGCAACAACAACAACAACAACGACAATTACAACAGCAACAGTCAGACACTCGTCGAGTTGGCAGCTGCCAAGAAAGTCGACAACAACAAGGTGAAGGCTCAAAATACCCTGTAATATGTGTTTAACCAGCTATAAGGCTATCAAAAAGAAGCGCGCATCGATCATATGGATAGCATATCGATCAGATATATCTGTTTATGAGTAGTCTTACAGCTGTTTGGTTAATATTTCTGCTTTAAATACCCTGTAAATTGTGTGAATCAAGCGATAATGCTATCATAAGCAAGCGAAATTTCGATTAGTATATCAGATATATCTTTTTAAGACCAGCCTAACAGCTTTTTGGCTAGTATTTCTGCTCAAAATACCCTGTAATTTGTGTGAAACAAGCGATATGGCTATCAATAGGAAGCAAGCGCGTATCGATCCAGAGAAGTTTTGATTAATATATCAGATATATCTATTTATTCAGTCTAACAGCTTTTTGGTTTGTATTTCTTGTTACAGGGTATCAAACAACCAGCCAGCACTTTATTATATTTGATTTGTGTGCGTGGGCGTTTTTATGGCCGTGCGCCAGTCAGAACGACAGACAGTGGCAGCCAGAAATGCGCATATCAAAATGCGATAGATATGACATATGATATGCATAAATATATATATATATATATATATATATATATACATATATATATATACATTACATATTCCGTAATACAAGTGTGTTTACATAATCAGTAAATTTGATTAAATACGATTGATGGATGCATGCACAACAACAACTCAGCTCACAAACCTAGCCGCAGTCCTCAATTACAGCGGTGTTTTTTTTGTGTGCTCGTTTGTGGCATTTTTATGCCTTTATACCCATCAAATAGGTGCCAGAGAGGGTATCATAAAGGCATGCAAATGTGTGTAACAAGCCAAAATCAAAAAACGTAAGCATAACCGACTTCATAATACACGCCCCAACAAGCTTAGCTGTATAAGCTTGATACTTTTTATTAATTTAATTAACAAATTAAATCTAGTAATTAATACTAAGCTAATAACTGCTAGGGCCTTGTCAGACAGAGACGGACGAAAGGAAGGACAGACGGACGGACGGAAGGGCAGACGGACGGACGGACAGGCGGACGAATGAAGGATGGATTGACGGCAGGCGGACAGAAGGACGAAGGAACGGACAGACGGACGGACAGGCGGACGGACGAACGGAGGGATGGACAGACGGACGGACGGGAAGGCGGACGGATGGACGGATAGACGGAAGGATAGACGGATGGATGGAAGGATGAATGGTCGGCAGACGGACGGAGGGAAGGTCGGAGGGACAGACAGACGGACGAACGGATGGGCGGATGAGCGGACGAGCGGGCGGACGCAAACTGACGGTTGGACGGAGGGACAGATAGACGAACGAAAGGATGGACAGACGGAGGGACGGGCAGGCGGACGGATGGACATTGCACAAAACCAATAAACTGTTTTCAATTCTTGATCAACACGAGTATATATTACAAACACGAGTATATATTCAAGTCTTTAAACAGACGGACAGACAATAATACACTCTTTTCGTTCACTTCGCGAACGAGCATGATCCACAGCGCAGTCATTGCGTTTATCTGCATACATGCATACATTTATATATATGTATTATTTTTTATTAGACATAAATAAAAAAATTTGTTTTATGGACCCTTGACACATAAAATGATGTGATATATGCATACCCTAGAAACACTTGCTAAAAAAAAGAAACTCATCATAATTTGAATTTAATCTGTTTTTTTTTTTCGTTTGTCTAAATTGCCTGGCATGTGTGTGCTATGCGTGTGGAGCATTAGTCTTTCAGCAGTTGCCCAAAAAATGTATATACACAAACAACAAAAAAGGCAGCTAAGTCTTGGAAATAAACCATATCGAATGAGTTGAGTGCTTAATGGCAACTGCTCGAAAGGGAAATGTTAACACTGTTCATATTGAGCTAAAATTTGGTTGACTACTCGATTTAACAGTTAGTTCTGCAATTGATTAATGAAAATTTCAGATTTTGCATAAATTTCAAATGCAAGCAAATTTCCGTCGGGCTAACGGTGCGTATGCGCATTTTAAGACTGTATATACAATTATGAATATCTAAGCAGTTGGTAAACGTTTCTTTTGGCCAATTTGATTTGTGTTCTACACTTAATTGAGTTGCAAGAATTATTATATATAGCAAAGGCACACACACACACAGATAGAAGCAGTCTAATGATGTGTTAATTATGCGATTATGAATTATAAACGTTTCGTTTTGCAGCGCTAGTTGGCAGAGCTGAGGAAAGCTATACCTAGCCCTCTCCCTCTCGCGCAGCAGGTGTTCTAATTAAGCACAGGTGTGCCGGGCACCTGTATGTGTGGGCGTAATTAATTGCTGATATTAGTCAAGAGTTTTGAGTGCAATCATTTGCCAATATATATATATATATATATGTAATTTATTTGCATACCCAATCTCTATTGTTTCTTGCTTTTAATATTTTAATACCTGTCCATGGCTTATGCCAGCAATATAAATTACAAATGCCAGCACATAAATTACACAGGCAGCAACAAATGGCAGCAAATCAAATCGAATCACTTGAAACTTTCAGCATATTTTCTTATTTTTTCGCTCACATTTGCATAATCAGAAATTTCAATGAAGTTGTCCTTTGTGCGTGCCAATTGCATTCGGTCCAAGAATTCAGCAGCAAAGACAAAGAGTTCGACTGCGCAATAAGTCAGCATGCGAGTAAACAATTTTAATAATTTATTTGCATATACTCACTCACAAGGAATGCGGAAATGGAAAGGAAACTTGAGTACAAGACGAAGACTGAATACCCTAACAGGAAATTTTTTTCATCATTGAACTGGATGAAAAACGCAAAGAGAGGAAGCGTGTTAGCTATTAGGAAAAGTAAGTAATATACATATATTATATATATATAAAAGAAATATAATATATATAAATATATAATATATATAAATATATTACAATATTTTTCCCGACCTTGTACGTTCCCAATGGGCGTATCCAAGAAATCTTAAACATAGATATTCAGAAAATCAAGTACGGTCAGACGGGTAGACGGACGGATGAACAGACAGACGGACGGACAGACTGGTGGGTAGATGGGAGGGTACAGAACGGATAGATAGACGGGCAGCCGGGTGGACGGTCAGACCGAAAGACGGGCGGATGGGCGGAAGGGAAGGGTGGACTGACGAGCAGAAGGACGGACGGACGGATGGAAGGACGGACGGATGGACGGTCAGACGGGTGGATGGATGGACGTACAGACTGACGGACGGACAGACTGGAAAAGACGAGAAGATGGACGGACGGGCGAACGGATGGGCGGACGGGCGAACGGATGGGCGGACGGACTGGCGGACAGGCTGGTGGCCGAACGGGCGGACGAACGGACGGACGGACGAACGGACGGATGATCGGACGAACGGACGGGCGGACGAACGGATGGGTGGACGGACAGACTGGAAAAGAAGAGAAGATGGACGGACGGGCGAACGGATGGGCGGACAGGCTGGCGGACGAACGAACGGGCGGAAAGACGGGCTTGTAGAGGACGGATGGATAGACGATCGTCCGTCTGAACGTCCTCCCTTTTTGGCTGTCGGTCCGCCCGCCCATCCGCCCTTCTGCCCGACGGACAAACGATCAGACAGGCGGACGGATGGTGAGCGGACGGTCGGGCTTACTGACGAAAGAATTGGGAACGGGCATTGCACAAACCATATATACCCTCTTTACTTACTAACCATAATATTTCTTCTTTCAAATACACATAACTAATAATATGTCGGAAATGTCTCTTAGGACTCCGCTAAGATATGTAGAGATAAGGAGGTAAACACTTAAATACGCCAGAGATGCAAAATGTATACTCCATCTACTTTCGATAATATCTTCAACTATGTATACCGTACTATAAAAAAAAACTCCTCGAAATTATAGACTTTATTACAAACCTTTGTTGGGGCAAGCGCTTCTCTTTCAACTTTCCTTTCAACATTGCTGGGGCATCTAGCGAAATTGTGCTGAACCTTTCTGAAAGCATCTGGCAGATTTCTTAAATTTCTCGAATAGTTGTCCATGATTTAAGGGGCACCTCAACTATTTGAAAGCAAGTGCAAGTATTTAGAGTACTTTCCATTTGTTTGCTTTGCTGTTTTAGAGTGTTAAATTACGTTCGGCAGAGAGGCAAAAGAAAAACCACACCGGCTCCCAGTGGGCCAGACTGCCACAGTCTCCGACATCCTCTCGACCGCAGCCAGCCTGACGGATGGCAGCTGGCGGAGCAGCAGCAGATAACCTGTTGCTCGCACAGGCCGCAGCCAGCTGCCAGCTAAATTAGAACTCGCAGCAGGAGGAGAAGACGTTGAAGGAGCCGGGGCCAACGAGTGACTGGTTGGAATCCTTTCATTGTTTGCACAATATTTCTACGACTGTTGTGTGTGTTTGCCGTGCGCTGCTTGGGTCCATTACTTGGGGCATCAAAGGGAAATGCTGCTCGGCTGCTCGGCTGCTGGGCTGCTGGGCCAAGAGCGAGTTACTTTCTTTTCATTATTGGCGCTCGCTCCCAGAACATATTAGCTGTCCAGCTGTTGCCGCGCGATGCCTTCTGATTATTGTTTAGATCGTAATTTCCTCTGAATACATTTACATAAGTTGCCATTCCTGAGGATGCTGATGTGGTCGAGAAGGAGGACGCGGAGGCAGAGGCAGAGACTAAGGCGCTTCTCATTTGTTATCTTTTCATTTTTGGAGCAGATGTCAACGAACTTGCGTCGGCACTATTTTCGCTTCCTCACAGCCTGTGCGCATCTTTTTTTCCTTTGCCAGCAAACCAGCAAAAAAGGCAAAATTCCACTAACACATCAATGGCTACCGATTCGTCCTGCAGCACCGCGATACTAAATCTAAATTCAATATGTTGTCGACTTAACATATTTCTAGCCAGCGTGTGTGCGCGTGTGTGTGCGTGTGTGTGTGTGTACTCTTCCATTTTTTGGCAGCGTGTAAACAAAGTGTTGTGCCAATATTGACAGAGCCCATGAGCCATGCTTACGTCTGCAACTACGTCATCCACGAATCTGCCAGGAGCCAAGACGAAACCCAATCGCAGCTGAGGGCAATCACTGACCAACGGCCAGCAGAATGAAATTATTGAAATGAAATATATTTTGCCGTCTGTTTATTGTGGTGTCGAGTTTTCGCCCGATTATATTATCCAAGGCCGGATCGAAGCGGTACGGCATGGAACGGACGGGGCCTCTGCCAGAAAGGAATCCAATGCTTAACAATCTCAATGTGAGCTTTGTCATACGATACGCCATCCAGCAAATCTCACACTCGGCGCTCTTGACCATATGCCCAAATGCTTTGCAATTAATGAGCCAACAAATGTTATAAATATATATATATATATGCAAATATATATGAGGTCAAAGTTGTAGAAATATATATTTATATATAAATATATATGTACATATATCAATATAACAAATCAAAAAAAAAGCAACTATATTACATTTCTCGACTTAACTTTTGGTAAAATTTGGATAAAGCCTTTTTACACATTTTTCAATATTTAATTTTTCATGTATCATATTTAGCTGTACAATTTTTTTTTGTAAGTCATTTAAATGCAAATTTTTATTAAAAAAAATTAAATAATAAAAATGAGAAAAAAATTGTATGCATATAAAAAGTAAAAAGTAAAGTTAAAAAAAACGAGTTTTTTTTCATGTCCACATCTATTTTTTTTTTCAATATATATTGTACATGACATAATTATTTTATGGTCTCTTAAACATATGCCAACATTTATATTTTATATGAGTATTTATATCATGTTTCACATCGATTCAATCAGACTGACAATTGCAGATGTCTAAATCTACTTTGCTCTATCAGAGAGTATATATAAAATATGAATTATTTTGCCTGCAGACAATCTACTTTTATGAGAATACACTGAAAATGCTCTTTAATTAATCAATTTGTAAAACAACTAGAAACTGAATGCAGACTTTGCTCTCAGAGCTTCAACTGAATTGACTCCATTTAGCAACTGCTTTAAACTAGACAAGAGACGATCTCAAAGGAGTATAAAAGGATCTTGAGCTGCTCACAAAGTGAGCTGATTGCCTGAGCGGCTCAAGCTCCTTTCATGCTCCTTTGCGATCGTCTCTTGTCTCTAGTCTTGTCTTCAGATCTTGAGCTGCTCAGAAGTGAGCTGATTGCCAGAGCAGGTTAAGATCGTCTCTTGCTCAGGCAATCAACCCACTTTTTGAGCAGCTTCAACAATAAGTGAACATTTTATTAAATTAACTCTGGTCAGTTTCTCACTGTTTAAATTTTAAATTTGATTAATCAACATTGCTCAGTAAGAGACTGTCTCACCCAGTCTCTCAGTGGCGTCGGCTATTTGTCACGTTGTAGCTTAAATATGTGCTCAGCACTCAATCAACAGCAGGTTAGCGAGCCGCTGGCAAAATTATAATTTCAACGTTGGCCAAGTTGTAAAGCATTTCAAGAATTAATTGCAACCCGAAGGCAACAGCAGCAGCAACAGCGACGGCGGCAGTGGCGGCGGCAACAACCTTTCATCGAGCCACTCGTAAACACGAAATCCATCCAAGACCCGGCTTGGCTGAGCCGCTGCTGGAGGTCATTAAAATCATGATTAGCAGCCGGCAGCCACAGGTGCCATTAAACGCAACCAGCCAGGGCACAAAGCGTGGGGACAAAACACACACACACACACACAGAGAGAGAAACTGAAATGGCCACACTTTGGGGCTCAGATGTGGGACAAAAGGAATAGGAGCAAAAACAAAATGACCAAAAGCAAATAAGCCAACAACTGACCGCAAACAGGCAAGAAAGTTATGAGCCGGGCGGCAAGAAAAGCCAAAGTTATTTCTTCTTAATGTTTTTCTTTCAATAATTCGCGCCCCCAGTCTTTAAGGGGGAGGGGGATGGGGTCAAGGTCAGGCAGTGAAAAGGGTTTCAGCCGAGTTTGCTTTTTGGCTATGGCTACGCTTTGCTTGGGTTAAGTTTGGTTTTTCGCTTTGGTTTTTGCTTGATTTTCCAGTTGGTTTTTCAACTTTTCGACTTTTCGCCTTTGTGCTGCATTTTTGCGTCGAGCTTGCAGAAAGAAATACACAAAAAAAAAGTTTGCCAATCGGGTTTTCGCTTTCGATTTCCCTTCATTTTTCATGTGCCGTGTGGCCTGGCCGCAGGTCAAAAATCAAATGTTTATATGCAGACATTTTTTGTTGTGTTTGGTTGTTTTTGTGGTACCTGTAACAAAGCTTCAATAAATGATGCGCTTGCGGACAGGATTTGTAGTTGAGTCACTGAGGGCATATGCGCTCCAGCGTTGCTTTGGCTACTGT
The DNA here is from genome assembly GCA_035045545.1 of Drosophila gaucha. NCBI lineage: Eukaryota > Metazoa > Arthropoda > Insecta > Diptera > Drosophilidae > Drosophila > Drosophila gaucha. The sequence goes on along the minus strand of JAWNOY010000366.1, from coordinate 2,017,395 downwards.
ACTCTAGCTCTGTTTCCGAGCTCTCTCTTTCCTGTTTAACATTATATCTATTGAAATATGTAATATTTTTTTACAGGGTATTCAGCAAGTGGTACTCAGAGCTGGCCTGGCAATATTTCTATCTATAGGCTAGACGTAATCCTTTTTTAATGATATTTATGTCTATTGTACGACTTTTATATTTACTTCTTCTACAGGGTATTTTCCTAATGGTCTCTAATCAATATGCTCCACAAGAATCTGCTTTGACTAATAATTCTCTACATATTTACGAGAAATATGTAGATCTTACTTGCTCAAAATTATATCTATTGCAATAATTAATATTTTTACAGGGTATTCACCAAGAAGTACTCAAAACCTATGTCTTGCAGAGCTGGTCAAGCTATATTTCAATATATATAGTCAAGAGGTAACTCTTTTTTAGTGATATTTATATCTATTTAATTACTTTTATATGTTCTTCTTTTTACAGGGTATTTTCCCAATGGCCTCTAATCAACATGTGCCACAAAGTTCTGCTTCGACCAATATTTCTATACGTATTTATGGGAAATATATCTTACTTGTTTAAAATTATATCTATTGTATTAATTAATATTTTTACAGGGTATACACCAAGGGTACTCAAAGCTTATATGATGCAGAGCTTGTTTGACTATATTTCTATCTATATGCCCAAGAGGTAGCCCTATTTTATTGAGTTTCATATGGTTTAGACACATCATTTTTAAAGGGTATTTTCTAATGGTTCTTAATGCATATGCGCCACAGAAATCTGCTTTGACTCTTATTTCTATATCTGTCTACGAAAGGTATATAATTCTTGCTGAGCTTTAAATCTGTTGAATGAATTAATATTTTGTACAGGGTATTTACTAAGTGGTACTCAAAGTCTATGTGCTCCAGAGCTGGTTTAATCATATTTCTATCTATAGGCCTGAAAGGTAACACTTTTTTAAATGAACTTTACATGTATTTAGTAATTTTTATATATACTTGATTTTACAGGGTATTTTCCTAATGGTTTTTAATGCATTGCGCTGCAGAAGTCTGCGTTGACTAATATTTGTATATCTTTCTTGCTGAGCTTTAACAATTACATATAATTACATAACTTTCATATAAACCTTTTTTAAAGGGTATTTTCTAAATTATAGTGAAATTTACAGCACGATTTTCTTTTGCTTTTGTATTTGTCTAGTGTTCAACTTTGTTTAGCTCACATCTTTTATTCTAACTATAACAGTATCTCTTCTTTTTGTACAGGGTATTCTATAAGGTATCACTCATTGGCCTAAAGCTGTAATGTGACTAAGTTTTTGGCCAACTGAGACAGGATGCCAAAGGTCCTGCGAAGCAGTTCGATGCCGCTCGGTTCATTAATGTTAATGACCATATTGATTTATATTTGGGGCACGTGTGGCACTCGACTTATATGAACTCCGATTCGGTTCGGTTCGATGCGGCTCAAATGGGATTGAATTTAAGCCTTCGCTCACATTTAGGGACTATTGGATCGAGGGAGCTGGCTCTGCTTTAATTGCAACGTAAACGCATTTCCTTCAGAGTGCATTCAAAATAATTTAAATGAGATCTCAGCCACGCCCCCTTTTCTTATAGCTAGCACAAAAATCGATGCAAATACTTGATTCCATCTGAGGGAAATGTACTAAGCGGAAACTGGGCAACATCCTGTCATATGAATTGTGTACTTTCGACACTTTTACAGTTGCCAACATGACACTAAAAGCTCGAGCGCAAAAAGTTTCAAGGCGAAAGTCGAATGCTCAAATGCTCTTTAAATGCAAATAAAAACTGTTAAATTTAAGAACTGTTAAGAACTATTTTAACAGCGCTTATTACCATATTAACCAGCAGACTCTAGGAACCCCAATTCCAATAGTGAAAACGTAAATTATCTGGATAAAAGACTAACTTACGGAAGTGAAGAATTTATAACGGGATCCTAGTCCCTGAGCTCATCTATGCTATGCCATAATGGGGATATACTTGATATTGTAGATAGATGATAGATGGACTGGAGCTGAATGGTTCGTAAGAAACCAAACTCTACATGCCGACCTGAACATTGCCAACAATAGCTGAGCTCGTTGGGCATATCCGCCCATCCTAACCACCTTGCAGTCAGCCTAGTTACAAATACAGCTAACAGAAGACTGAAAAGACTACATCCGCTAAGATCTAAGATCTTTAGAACTTGAACCAAACAATGAAGTGTTGTAAACACAAAGGGATATTAGAAATTCTAGTTAAGGTTAACATAAACATGCACTCTAAAGTTAAGAACAAAAACTGCAATTAAAATAAAATTAAAAAAATATATATATATATATTTATACGAAAATAATTATTATCTCAAATTCTGTTTAATACAAAAATGTAACTATATATTTTACATTTACTTTTTTTTGGTTTATTTTCATTTGAAGTAAAACAGATTTTCGATACATATACATATATAATTCAAATATATTTTTATGTAAAGAGATGTAACTGTATCAAAAAATAACTCAATAAAAATTGTAATTAATTTAAACAAACTTTAGTTAGCTAATGTACCGAAAGGGTAGAGCAAAGTCAGAGAAAAGTCAAGCAAGAATTTGCTGCCCAACAACTTTTGTGAGCTAAGTTTCCATTTTCTTATGCTATTTTATTTAAACGAAAAAAAAAACAGCAAAATATAATAAAAATAAGAACGGAGCATTTATTACTTTTTTCTTGTGCGAGTTTTCACTGGGACAAGGCTGGCAACTAGGGGCCAAGAAGGCCTCGTCAACTATGCGTGAATCTCTGAAAGTTGCAGCATCCACTGCCAGCTGCAGCAGGTGCTTCATAAAAATTAATTTTAAAATGAGTTATTTTTTCATTTAGAACTGAATCTTAACGAACAAATAAAACAATAAAGAAAGTCTGTTAACAATTGTCGAGAAAGTTCCTAGCAAAGACCCCTGGACTGTGGGCCCGATAGCTTCATTTTAAGGCAAAACTGAGCTGAGTTAAAGTCATTAAAAAACTAGAGGGATGGGCTAACTTCGGCCATGCCGAAGTTTGGTAATACCCTTGCAATTGCAAAGGATATAGATACAGTTTTTTCTGATTTGCCACGCCCCAAACAATTGGATATATATAATTTTTGGGCAATCTATTAAGCAGGGCAACAGTAACCTACATATTAAATTTTGAAGCTGTACCTTTAAGACTTTGGAATATATAGTTTTATCCGATTTGCCACGCCCCCAAAAGGCGGAATTGTAGAATAAATAGTTTTTTCCGATTTTCCACGCCCCTAATGGGCGTAGATATATAAAATATATATTTTTTTTAGCGGTGGCTGATACAAATATATATTTTAAGTTTCAAGTCACTGGCTTTAACAGCATCCAAAATATTGAAGGATTTATGTTAAGTACTGTATAGACTTTCCCGATTTGCCAGGTGTGGATATATATCTTTTCAATCAATCTGAAGGAGAACCCAAAAGTATATTACTTTCCAAATTTGGATGCTCTAGCTTCAAAACTGTAGAAGATATAGTTTTATCCGATTTGCCACGCCCCCAGTGGGCGTAGCTATAAAATCTATATCTTTTTGTATTTGGGTGCAACTCAGGAGTATATATTCCAAATTTCAAGTCTCTGACTAAAACTTAAAACTGATTTGTCCTATGGGAGCTATAGGATATAGTCATCCGATCCGAATGATTCCGAGATATACAATGCCTGCAGCAGATTGGAGCCTACGTGCAAAATTTCAGCTCTGTAGCTCTAAAAGTCTCGGAGGAGATTCCGTTGATCCAGACAGACAGTGCTATACCAACTCAGCTCGTCTTGCTGATCAAGAATATATATACTTTATATGGTCGGAGATGCTTCCTTCTCTGCGTTGCAAACTTCTGACCAAAATTAATATACCCCTTATGCAAGGGTATAAAAAGAGAATGAGAAAAGCAATATATATCTCAGGATTCTAACAGTTAACTTGGTATTCATTCACCTGAGATATTTTGAAAAATAAGAAAAAACTCGATTCATATAACTCTTTCTTTTCCACCGATTTTTTATATGTTTTTGGATTGTTAACATTTATATATTATGAAAAAACTTGTAATTATGAAATTTGTTCTCGAGATCTTCAAAAAAAATATTTTTTAATTATTATAATTATAAATAATTTTAAAATTAATTTTTGTTTTTGACGATCTCTAGAAATAATTTTAAAAAAAATTTTCTGCAGATCTCTAGAACAAGTTTTATAATTATTACATAAAATTTCGAATACAAATTTGAAATAAGGAGACAGACAGTTGCGGATATGCACATATTATATAGACACTGCACTTGACACTGTACACCCACATAGTTAGTAAAAATTATAATAAGCCCTTTAGGATTATAGAAATAATAAAATATTAGCACAAGTTTCCGTTCGTCCATTTAACTATTGCAGCTCTGAAAACTTTTCGCTTTTATGGAAGTTTTTAATTTAATTACAAAATCCCTTCTCGGATTTGGTTTTTTTCCTCCATTTAATATTTTAAACATAGCTCAAAGCGTGTAAAAAATAAGTTTTCTGAATCTAACTAATTAAAAATAAATATTTGGACTTTCAGGCAGATTTATATGGAATGCAGATGTCTGTACATATATGTCAAAGCCTGTTGGCGTCTTCTAACGGTAAACTGCTGCATAGTGCAATTGCCAATGGCAAATTCCTTTCCGCTTTGAGGACAAAGCAGGAAGAGCTTTGCAACCCACATAACTGACAGACGGAAATAGTTGTCTGAAGATTTCATAAATACCATTAGTCAAATATGATTTGGCTTGGATAAAGAAAAAGAGAGAGAGAGTGAGAGAGAACGAGTTTGTTGTCCCATTGTTCAAACTGTTATGAAAAGTTTTTGAAAAATATTCGTGAATAGGTATTTACCTGTGAATAGCTTTGCTTCCTCGAATAATATTTCAAGCACTGCACTTTAACACCAAAGAAATACAAAAAAAATTAAATATTGTCTTCGTTGTTTTGTTTTTAGCCAATTTGCATAAATTCGTCCGAATGTTTAACAAAAAGATTTAAACAAAAATAAACATTTTGAAAACATTTATTTTTGGCTAGTTTTTTGATGTGGCACATTTGTGGGGCCAAAAAAAAACAAAAAAAAAATGATTTGAAAACAATTTCGACTACGCACTCTTTGTTTAAAAACTTCAATATTTATGTGTTTTTTTTTTGGTTTATTTGTTTAATGTTAATGCCGAATCTGAATGCCTGAATGTTTTGTACGCTGCGGAGCTCGCTCCTGGCTGTCCGCTCGCCTTTAAAAACCCGCAACGACTGAATCAAAACAAACAAATTTCGTTGGTTATATTTGAAACGGTTTTCTAGACGACGATTTTGGTTGCGGCTGCTGCTGCCGCTGCGCTGCTGCTGCTGCTGCTACTGCTGCTTCTGCTGCTATCGCTACCAACGCTGTCGCTAGCGCTGCTTTTGGCGATTTCACTTTTGCTGCTGCCGCTGTTCCCAGTGCCGAGTACCGTTTGTTATCCGCAACTTTTGTGTTATCCGGCTATCCGTGCTTCGCACCACGAAGCAAAGTTTTATCCGCGCGTCTGCGCATTCCGTTTTGTTTACATCGCCCCTGCGACGTCGACGTCGGATTCTGCCTGCTGTTTGCATTGCTATTGCTATTACTGTTACCATTACTGTTGCTCTTGCTGTTGTTGTTTCTGCTTCATGCTTTTGCTCATTGGCAGGCTTCCCACACGAACGAATAAAGGAACAGCGCTTTGTCTTCCACTTGGCCTCTTGCATTGTTACTCCGCTCTCAGCTGTTGCTGCTCGACCCGCTGCTTGCTTTAGGTGTTTGACACTTTACCGCAACACTCACGAAATATTCATTCACTCCAACACGCTCCCTCACAGCCAAGTCACTCACTCAATCACAACTTGCCGCTGTTCACGACTTTTCGCCAGCAGCGAAACTTTAATGCTCTTTCGCTTGCAAACTAATCGAGTGAATAATATATTAATATTTACAGTGAGCCAAAAAAGTATTGGCACAACAGAACTTCTGAGCGCTATAACTTTTGGTTCTTCAGGGCTAATGAAAATTATTATATACATATTAACTGTTCCTTTCACAAAACCAAATTCAAATATTCTTATTTTGTCGTATATTAATGTTTTTTCTAATGAAAAAAGTCAGAAGCTTACGCCAAAAATGTAAAACTCGAAAAGAAAACAAAAAATTCTTATAAATATTTTAATTTTGAATGTGATTCGAAAGGATCAAAAGCTAAGGCGCTCAGAACTTGAAAATTGCTGTTGTGCAAATACTTTTTTGGTTCACTGTATGTATTATTGCTGTTACAGTTATATATATAGCTTTTATATTATATATAGTTATATATATGAAGTAAATCTTTTTAAACTTATTACTTAATTCTTTAGTATATTTATTCTGGATTATTAAATAAATAATAATATAATATAAATATAATATAAAAAATAATATATATATGTATATATAATTTAATATTATATTATAAATTAATCTTTTTTAATTAATATTCAAAAAATAATTTTATAAGTTTAATAAATATTATTTATCCATATATTACTCTCCACTTGACAAACTGCTTGGCGTTTTCGTTAAGCTCTGTCAGGTTAGAGTGCATATAAAATTTGTTTTATGGTTTTAACTGCGCGTTGGTTTTGTTTCTTGGCTTTTTGTACTGTTTTTATGCTTTTTGATTTAATTTCTTGTCCTGACTTTTGGCCATTGACTTGCAGCGCAAGATGTCAAAAGTCATTAACTTTTATGTGTGCTCCATATACAAACATATATGGAATACACATACGCCATATATTCATTATATATAAATAGTATGTACATATATCTATTTTAGTAGCTGCGCCTGCACAAATGCAATTTCCTTATCAGTTCCATGGATTTATTTATGAGCTTTGTTGTGTCTATTAATTCCTCCCTTCTTCTCGGTTATGATTTCTATTGTGTCCTGATTTGATTATGATTATATATATAGAGAGAACGAATTGGCTTGTTGCTTTGTCGCCAACAACAGCCTTGTTGTTGTGTCATTCGTCCTGTCGCATATGTACAACAATTAGAAGTTCTCTTCACCTCAAGTTGAATGACTTTTGGTACTGAGCACCGACTGCAAAATCATCTTTCCCTTCCCTCCTTCTGTCTTCTTCTATTCCGAAAAATGCTTTGTCAAATTCAGCTAAATTGATTTCCTGTTGTCCATTGATGCTTTTCTGTTTTTATTATTGGCAAATGCTTTGTCGATTGTTTCTGCTGCTGCCTTCAGCTGAAAAAAAAGTTTTTCAATGAGCGCTAGATATGAGTAGCGCTCGGTATTGGATGAAACCTCCTAATTTGCCTTGCCATAGCAACGTGCTGGCTGCAAATCATCAGCCTTACTCGGAAGTACATTCGAGTGGCAGATAGACCCCAAATTGAATATCCTTCTACGGCTGCTATCGACTCGGCAATACTCTGCTTACTCTCTGATAGCTAATTTAATGAATCGCAAGCAGCTTCTCAAATATATATGTGAGTATATTAAAGAGTTTTTAGATTGTCTGCGAAGGACATAAATCACTATTTGCTATTTGTGTGGGCGTGACTAACATATTTCTGGCTGCCCTAAGAGAAGGTCGTATATTAATAAAGGTATATATATATAAAGTATTAAGACTGCTAGACACTTTTCCGAAAAAGTAATATTCAGGAGAAATATTTTCATAAAACCCATATTAAAAACAGTTTCCTCTGTAGCATTAGTAAAAGAAAAACAAGATCAAAAAAGTTTCATCTCAAATGTAGACTAAGTTTCTAAGGCTCCATGAACAAAAGAAAATTTATATGTCCCCTCAGTCCCTAGGCACTTTTCAACACTAGACTCATCGACGTAGTTTTACATGCAAGTAAATTAAAATATCCAAGTTAAGCTATATCCTTTTGATATACTTTAAAGCTTGTGCAGCTTAAAAGCTTTTAGTTCTTGGTAATGAAAGCAAGTATTTGAGTATCTCTTTCAAATCCTTGGAATTTTCCAGTTTCCAGTAATGCGCAGCATAGTTCAGCTTAGAAGGTATTAGTTTTTGGAAATCAAAGCAATTATTTGAATATCTTTTTCAAATCCTTTAATAGTTTTCTGTTTCCAGTAATACACAGATCGATGTATGTCGATAACTTTGATATTAAATTTGAAACTGAGAATAATTTCAAATAATTCCACGCTAGTTCTGCTTAGAAGGTATTAGTTTTTGGAATTTAAAGCAATTGATGACTTCTTTTCTAAAATCCCTTGGTAGTTTTCAGTTTCCAGTACTATACAGATCGATATATATCGTTTACTTTCATATAGATAAATAACTAGAAATAGAAAATAACTTCATTATATTTTAGTTATTTGAAATGAAAGCAATAATTTGAGATGGTTTCTCAAATGCTTTGATAGTTTTCAGTTTCCAGTACTACGTTTATCGATATATATCGATAACTATAATACAAAATTTAAAGTTGTAAATGATTTCATATAATTCCAAGCTAGTTCAGCTTAGAATCTACTACTTTTTAGAAATAAAAGTAGTTTTTTAGTTTCTTTCTGAAATGCTTTGGTAGTTTTCAGTACTTCGCAGATCGATATAAATCGAAAAAAATGTCTAAAAAATTTCAGACAATTGAAAGTTATTCTACTATTTTGTAAAGCTATAAAGTATTTGAACTATCAAAGGGCCCCAGCATGAAATATATTTTTGAAATAGTTTCCTTTCTTATGTAAGCCAACAACAAGAGTTCTCTAACAATCAGATAGATACTCTACAAACCGAGTGCTTTGGGGCACAGCGCGCCTCAATCAATTCGCAAGTTCCCAGTTTGGCAGCAATTTCTGCACTTTATGTTTGAAAAATGTGTTGACTGGGGAGAGGGTGCACATGCGGGCATTATAATTGCATTTTTGTGCGTTGGGACGTGTTCGAGCAACTCGAACTGACAGTCGAAAGTGTTTTGGGCTAGAGTTGAGTCGAAAAGCGAGAACCTGAAGTGATTTGCATTTATGATGTAACCCGAAATTGCAAGTCGCAATTGAGCAAATTCATATTTGAAATAACAAAATGGCCATTTGCATTTGAGGTGTCTTCAAGTGGTACGTGAATATTGCGCATACGCCAGGTGCAACCGGGCGATGCACATCGAATGCTCGTTAACAGCTGGCCTGCGTGTTGCGGACAGTTATGGGTAAATGGCTGACTGTTTATGTGAGGGCTACGCTCACTTTTGCAGTTACCGTAACAGTTACAGTTACAGGCACTTCCGCTTCCGGTTGGATGTGTTTGCTATTGCTGCCTGCAGGTGTGTTATCTGCTTCGTATGCAAATTTTACTGTAAATCACTTGAGGCAATAACGAAATGACAACAGCTTGATACAAATGCACACACACGCGCGCACACACACTGAGAGAGATGCGTATGTGTGTGTATGTGTAAACGCACTTTGTTTGTGCTGGTAATATCCTTGACTCACATGTGTTTTGGCATCCTTTTTCGACGATTTGGCCTTGCCTTTGGCCTTACCTTTTCCAGAAAACATGCCAAGAAGTGTGCAGACAGACTTTAATAGGGTATGCTCGACTCTGGGATACGCTTGACTTAATTTTACTTAAAAATCAAAGTGAATTTATTTAAATTTATATTAAATCGAATTTACTTTTAACTCATTTGCATTTCCCATTGGTCTTTCGTGCAACTGAATTCAAGATATTTTACTTTATAATAATAAAATTTAGTTTAGTTTTAAGTACTTTATAGATTTATAGGGTATTTGTTAGTCGATGCTTTTCCTTTGCAATTGCTATTACTTTTCCTTTCAACTGAACTTAACTTTGCCATTGGTCTTTCGTTTATTCTTTGAAATGGAAAATCAAACTAAATATAAGATATTTTTATTTAAATTTGTATTATATTGAATTTACTTGAAAGTGTTTTATAGATTTATAGGATATTTGTTAGTCGTTGCATATGATTTGCATTTGTCATTGCTCATTCATTCAGTTGAATTTAATGTATTTCACTTTATAATATTCAAATTTAGTTAAATTTAAAGTTTTCATAGTTTTATAGGGTATTTGTTAGTCGTTGCTTATGATTTTCCTTTTGCCACTGCTCTTTCGTTTATTTTGTGTGTTCTGCGCCTTCGCCTTTGAGCTGCAAGCTTGACTATTGGGTTTCTTCAAAGATGCTGCACGTAAATGGCTTTGTTGTTATGCCTTTCAGCTGTGCCCGAGCTCCCTGCCGCCCCCTGGACGCCCCCGCCCCCACCAAATGCTTGCTTTGTTGTTTTGCTCAATATGGTGCTATGGCGGCATGGCGGGTGGAGCTCTCACAAATATCTGCCGTAACGCGTCTATTTTGTTATTGGCATTTCTTTGCGGCCAACTGAATGTGAAGCAGTCTCCACCCACCCAGCAGTTAACCCCATGGAATGTCTGTGTGTGCGTGTGTGCGAGTGTATGTGTGTGCGTTAGTTACAAATTGAATTTATCGTATTTGCTTTAAACGCCTTTATGCCCTTTGCCCGTTAAACACTTGAAAATTCCTCGCTTGCATATTTAATATGCAGTCGGAGGGCGGGGGTTGGGATTGGGGGCGTGGCAGCTCTGTTGACCCCGCACCGGTACCCCAAAAACTTAAAGGCAAGGCACTTCACGGCTAGGCGAAGACTCTCGTGTGATTTTACTTCAACTTCAACGGCACGTAGCACACACACACACACACACACACACACACACACGCATATGAAGCGTGTGTCAGAAAATTGAAGTTGAGCCAAGTTCGGCAAAAACGAAAGAGGGGCGAAACCGGCGAGTGTGAGGATATAAGTGTAAAGGAGCTTAGCGCTTAAATCATGATTACCGCAGCAGCAGCAGCAGCAGCAGCAGCAGCAATAGAAAGAGCAGCAGAAACAGCAGCAACAAACGCCGCATGACTTTCCGCAGCAGTAATTAGGAGATACATATTTGTTGAGCTCGGTACGTGCAGCAAGGCAGCCCGTAAGGCCGATAGAGCGAACCACCACCAATGGAGCAGGCAGCACCACCAGCAGCAGCACCACCAGCAGCAGCACAACTGGTATAAATACTCGTAAGATTGCAGCCGAGGCATTCCAAGTTGTGAAGCCAAGATGCGGACTTGCCCAGCAATTTGCTATTACTTATCTTCGTTATTGTTCTCATCGTCTCTGTGTGTGTGTGTGTGTGTGTGTGTGCGTGTGTGCATTTGCTTATGTGTGTGCAAAGAGAGCAGGAACTAGACTAGACCAAGTTTGTGTGGATGGGGGCGTATATGACATATTTGTGCTTGGCTCAGTTGTTAGCTATCAGCAGCAGCAAGAGCTAACATATGTGGGTATATGCGACTAGCAGATGCCCTGTAAATGATAAATACAACATACTTATATACATATCTAAAGCTAATGCTGCTTATCGATGGAGATTTTGTCAATTTAAGTTCGCAGTTGAGCAATAAATATGAACGAGAATATACCCTTTCTTAGGTATTTCTATACCTACAGGGTATCTTGAGCATACATTTCCGCATTGCACAGGGGGAATTCTTAGGCAGACGTTAAGCGAATTTTAATTTGATGTCAAAGGAAAAGACTGCTGTAAGACAAATGCGTACACGATAACGAACAAGCATACTCGTTCGCTACTGGCCAAAGGGGTATATATAGTGCGAACAACAATTATATATGCATTCTGTTGACTTATAATTTATTTAAGCGCTTGCTGCTGCCTCGAATCGAAGTTAAGTTTTATCTTGTGTTTTTACCATGCATTGGTTATGCTCGCCCACGAAGTGAGAAGAGTATATTGGTTCTGTGCAATGTACGCCTGTCACTACATCGCAAATCATTTCGTAGCTTGTTAAGCTAAAAACTTAAAATTCGAGATATATATAGTCGTCCTCGTCTGTTAAGCTGTGAAAATGTTTTGGACACTCCCATTGGGAGTGGCAAATAGGGAGTAACTATGTTACATTCAGTATCAATGCAAATAGAGAAATTTAAAATACATATTCGTATAGACCGACAGATAAAAATATCAGTCTTATATAGCTATGCACTTTAAGCATATGGTGAATCGGGTAAAACTATATCCTCCAAGATTTTTTTTCAACTAGAGCCCCAAAGCCCTCTACGGCAGACGAGTTGCCTAAGTTACCAGGACTTTTGGCCAAGATCCCCAGATCTTTCTCTATTGATTATAGAATTATATGTATGCGCCTCTTGGAGGCGTGGCAAATCGGGAAAAACTTTGTCTTTCCCTCCAGATAATAATAAAAAATGTTTTTGAGAATCAATTGAATATTGAAAGGGTTCTATTTGCGTTGCCTTTTCATTTTCATTCTAATTTTTTTTATTTAGCTTTATATTGCTCTTCTTTGCGATTCTCACATTTCATGGGAGCAAAAGAGAATGATATAGAGTTAGAGTTGGAGATGGGATTGGTGTGAATTGATAAGCTATATATATAGAATATGAGAAGATTCAAGAAAAAGAAAGAGGAACTAAGAGAAAAGTGACAAGAAATTAATAGATTTAAGCCAAGAGAGAGAGAGAGAGTATAGTGGGAGGGAAAGAAATATATGCAAAGATGAAGATAGAAATAGGCTTGGGCTGATATAAGATAATATAATAATAATAAAAGATGAAGTAACTGAAGAAGGAGCAAAGAGCTCAGAGAAAGAGATATGCAATAGATATAGAGAATGATGTGAGTGCGGCTTTAAGCATATACAAATAAAACCTTAACCTCTGCTCACTCACTGAACCTCACTGCAATTCCAACTCCATTTCCATTTACATTCCACTGTCTATATCTATTTCTGTCTCTTTCTCTCTCCATATCTTTCTGTAACCCGCTCAAAATTTCATTTAGATATCCATCTACTTTCATTTGGAGCAAACTAAATGCAGATCGTGGCTGGAATTATGAAAAAAGTTTTAATTGCAGCGCAGAGCTTGCATTTATTCTTAATTATCGTTGGCAAATATGTATATGAGACTGGCAATTCGCTGGCTCGCAGCAAACATTGTAAAATTTGTTGTGTGAAATAATTGCAATTTCAGCTGCATAAACTCAATTTGGAGTTGGGCAACAAAACGCGGCAAAAAGTTCAAGTGGCAGCACATAAAACTAAATTATTCATGTTAAAAAGGGCAAATAAAAATAATATAAAAATTGGCAAAATTAAAATTTAAAACGCAACCGAACCAAAGGTCACAATCTAGCCTCAAAAGCGAACCCAAGATTTAGCGAAAGTGCTTTGATGAGCCCTGAATATAATGCAGATATATATATGTTTATGTATATGTATATCGCTCGCCTGCTAACGAGCTAAATTAAAAGCATTAAGCTCGAGATTATATCAATATTAGCGGCACATAATTGTCTGATTAAGTAGATGCTATGCCATTTGCAGACACAAGCTGAGTGACGCACACACACACACACACATGGCTGCGGCATTGTGGCGTGTGTGCGTGACGCTGCGTTCGGCAACGTGTCGTATGCGTAATGTAATTGCCAGCTTTTCGATTTGCCTGTTGAGCAGACGAGGTGGGCGCTAGTCTAGCTTGCGGCTGGCAAGGATTTCGCTTCAAAGGGCTCGTTCATGCTGGCAATTAGCACGTGGCTCACTTTCTCACTTTTCCAGCTGTTTCACACACAATATATATATGTATATATGTATGTATGTGTGCAGGTGAGTGGCTCCTATTCGTATCTAGTTTTAAGCCAATCAATGAGCTGGAAGTTCAACTGCCGTCACTTGATCAATTACAAAACAAAACTCTCAATATATTTACATATATATACATATACATATATACATACATACATACATACATATTTAGATACGCAGTCTCTCACATGCATCTAGTCTGGGGCTCAGTCTTTCGAAGCATACTAAGTATGTCGCCTCAATTATAACTTCAAACATTTGTTTAGACGAAAAGGACGAGCCCGGCACACACTTGGCCCACATAATTGAAAGCAATTTTGCCCTAGCTGGTGTTGCCTTTTATAAAAACCCGAAAAGAAGTAAGAAAAAAAAACAGCCAAAAATAATAAGTTAACGTTTTAAGCGGCTTGGCAAGCGCATGACCTTGTCCTTGCCAATGGCAAAATGGAAATTGCTATGCGGTTGCCTCATTACAATTTAATGTCCTTTGTTTCGACTGCTCACAGTGCAGGCTTAGTCAAGATTTAAATGAAATTATGTACTTAAATGACATGTTCAAACTTACACGAGTCTCGTCCCGGCTGACAGTCTACTGCCATGTCCTGTGTCCTGTGCCCATTAAGCAGGCGCCCATTAAAACGCTTTCGGTTAATTAAAATGCCATCCGAGCTGAGGCCCATCTCCATGCATGAGTATATTTGGATTAGAGACAACGAGCAAATGACAAACCAAACAGTCTTTTGTGGAGCGGCACGAAGTTCATCGCCATGATTCATTTGAAAAGTAATTAATCAGGCATTCGCTTATTTGATTTGGTCCTCGGCTCTGTTAATGATAACCAAATGCAAATATATACCATAGCCACATATCCATTTACTCTACGAGGTCGAGAAAAAAGGAAGGCTGAGTGCATCTGTGCATTCCAGAGTTCTGACCTTTGCTGGCTGCCTGCCAAAGGGCAAACATATGGAAGCGTTTCAAGTCGAAGCCATTTTTACAAGAAATGCAGGCCAAACTTTCCACAACTCTGCTCACATTCGTAAAAAGCAAGACAGAACACTTTTTGTACGGTTTGCACTTGATTACAAGAGAATCGCAAAGAAAGGCGATATTAAAAAGAGTTAAGGGAATGTGTTGAGTGGGGAAAAGTCAATAGGAAAAGGGAAAGGAAAGTCGAAAACTTTGGCAAAAGACAGCGAGAATATTGAAGGAAGAATAGTTAGAGGATATTGAGAGGAAGAGGAAATAGAATAAGGGATAGAGAAAGAGAGCAAGAGAGTAGATAGAGGATATTGAGAGGAAGAGGAAATAGAGAAAGGTATAGAGAAAGAGAGCGAGAGAGTAGATAGAGGATATTGAGAGGAAGAGGAAATAGAGAAAGGTATAAAGAAAGAGAGAAAGAGAGAGAGGGAGAGAGAGAGAGTAGAATAAAGAGTTAGAGTCAATAGAAGAAGAATTATAAAACTCGAGAGTTCAAGCAAGAGAGAGAGTGAGAGAGAGAGAGATAGAGAGAAGGGAGACGGGAGAAGGAAGAGGAGCCGAACTATGTTTGAGAGAAAGTTAGAGTAAGGAATCAAGTTTCTTAAGCTTCTATGTACCTGAACAGCTATCGAAAATGTAAGACAAATATACAATATGAAGTCTTCAGGGAATATACAATACATACAAATGGAATACATGGGAACTATGTATTTGCTTCAGTGCACCTTATCTGAGGCATCTTTGACTGGATAATGATATTTTTCGCTTTGCTTTGCCTGAAGTGCAATTCGCTTTTAGCAACATCATAAAACTTGAAACAAAGTGCTCTGGTGCTCTGAGCTGGCCCGGTGCAGCTGTGACCTGCCAGTGTCCAGCTGTCCGTCTTGTGGTGTGGCCACTCGACCAGGTAATTTATGCCTGGCATTAGAAGGCACTGCACCTGGCAGCCTTTGGTAAATGCAATTGGGGCATTGCCTCTGACTCCAGCACAAACTGACTTACAGGTCAAATGTTAAGCATTCATCACTGCGTCCATGTCACACGTGGGCATGGCTTTAGGTGTGTGTATGTGGGTGTTCTTTGTACTACAAATAAATTGGAATTTGTATTGCAAAATAATTGGATTTCGATATCTTTGCGAACTCAATGAAATTCCTTCACAATCATAAATCTCTGTATATGAATATTTGAAATGGTTCAATGAATACCCCCTGCTTAGCTCAACTGCAAACTGCATTCAGCTTAAATCAATGGCAAGGAATTTAATTAATTCAGCCACTTCAGATATGGAATTTCAATGGAATAAAGATAAAGGCCTTGCATTTTCCGATGCGCTTTACAAAAGCCTAAATTAAGTCGTGCGAACGTTAATTATATCGTGTTTGGCTTGAGGCATGGTGAATAAGAGAGAGGGAGAGACAGACAGCCAGACAGAGGGACGAAGAGAGAGAGAGAGGGGACAGAGCTGTCAGCAAATTAAACAGTTTTAATTACAATCAGACAGGCAGAAAGGCTGGCTTTTGTAAAGGGACATCAACAACAAGTTGTCCGTCCGCTCATCCACTTAATCAACGCGTTGCACACACAACAATATGTGGCATGTAATCCCAGCAGGTAAACACTGAAAATAAGCCTTTGACGAGGTGTATGCGCGTAATGAAGTTCCATTGAATCAACAGTTCCAATTTATAGCAATGTTTTACTCGAATTCGACAAACAAAAGGCTATATGATATATATAGCTATATAATGCAGTTTTTATATACGTATTTACATTATACATATTTCGTCTTTAATTTCTTCTCTTTTGCCGCTCTTGAACTTTGCAGATTAAAGCTGCGATCGAAAAAGCCACTTGCCATCTAAATATATTTAAATATCTATATAACAACGAGTGCAGCATATCATTCGGGCAATTAGGGACCCATCTGCAGCAATTAAATGGGCCCAAAGAGCAATCGAAGAGCCATTTGCCAGAACCATTAAAAGGCAGTGAAAACACAAATTAAAACGATTACAGCTAAAGTTTTTCCCCATTATAAAAAGATATGCTTCCAGCAATCGGTAGCAATCAATGCGCGTACATTTCAAAAATCGACTTTCTTTTAGATGAAAGTAAACAAAAGTCGAATAAAACGCAAATAACTTCAAAAGTAATTACATTTAGATACCCTTGTGAAATAAACTACTTACATTAAGCAAGAAACGGAACGAAACTCTGTTTTTGTAGCTATGAGTATCGATATTAATATCGATTGTTACAATCGATCATTAAATTATCAAATCTTACTTGACCTCTTCATCGCTTAACGCTTATCTGATCTGTGCCATTTTATGTGTACAGGGTATAAACACAATTGAATATCCACACCGAGCCAGACATTTGGCAATTAAAAAATCATTTAAATGACAGCGCTAATTGCTAATGGGCAACGATATAATGAGCTTAGGTATATGCGTCAATCGACCACACCGATGCCAATGCCCATCGATCCAGCTGAAAGACCATTCAATGTTGTGATAATAAACAAAATGCTTGCCCCCCGCATTCTGTTTATGTGTTAAATGCTCTAGCCTAGTGGGCATTCCCATTAGCTGTGACGAATTGCATTTCACAATGAGTATTCTCACTGTATTTATGAGAAAAGGCTGGAAGAACATACAAGAAATAGACTAAGATATATATAGATACATGTGCATATATATAGCAACACAGCTGCAGATTCAGATACGCATATATAGAGTTTAAAAGATGCAGATACAGTTACAGAAACATTTACATGTTCTGAAACAGGCACACACATAAGTATATAAATGCAGATATACACATAGATAAAGATACAGATACATATACAGATACAGATACAGATACAGATACAGATACAGATACAGATACAGATACAGATACAGATACAGATACAGATACAGATACAGATACAGATACAGATACAGATACAGATACAGATACAGATACAGATACAGATACAGATACAGATACAGATACAGATACAGATACAGATACAGATACAGATACAGATACAGATACAGATACAGATACAGATACAGATACAGATACAGATACAGATACAGATACAGATACAGATACAGATACAGATACAGATACAGATACAGATACAGATACAGATACAGATACAGATACAGATACAGATACAGATACAGATACAGATACAGATACAGATACAGATACAGATACAGATACAGATGGACTTAAAGACACAAATGTAGCTAGATTTAATTGAAATTGAATAGAGATAAAATAGATATAGAGATAGAGATATAGAGAGTAGAGATATGAGATGTAATCAGACTTAAAGATAGATCGAAATAGATGCTGAATTAGTTATAGATACACAGAAACAAAATAGTTTGCAGCTCGCCCCTAAAATAAAGAAAACACTGAATAAAACTGTAAATTGAAATCCTTTACACAAGCCGACTTAGGCCACATAACATTTATCTGTTTTAATTAGCTAGTGCTAAGAGGGTCTTTGTGCACTGGAACGAGAAGGAGAGCAGCCAACCGAATTGTTTTATCCTCATGAATATGTGAAATTGAATTCGAGTGCAGCCGAATTTTAACAGTTCCGAACGCAAAACGAATAAATGCAGCTGCAAATTCTCAGACACAAAAATACTTGCCATGAAAACTGTTTGGCTTCCATTTCAACTCTGGCGTTGCCCCAAATCTGTGAGACATAAAAAAGTTGGCGAATTGGCAGAGGAAGTGAAATAGACACACACACACATACACGCACACGCATAGACTGAATGCTTAACAATGCGCTCAAAGTGCATAGCCATGGCAACGTTTTCATTGCTTATTGCTTATATTCAGTCTACTAACTTCATTTAGACCACACTTGGCAATCTGCCGAGAGCCACTCCCGGACCCACTTCTAGACTACCAATCCGATCCTTACCCATTCCCATTCCCATTCCCATGCTCATTCCCATTCTCATTTCCAGTTTCAATTTCAGTTTTAAGCTGCCCGCCCTCATTTGGCTCAGTCTTAAATCGTACCTCGGCTTCGAGCCATGTTTTTTGCTCAGCCTGCTGCACGCACGCACACACACAGACGCACACACATACACACAGAGACATACTCAGACAAGCCCACAGGCCTGTATGCGGAAATGTGAGCAAACGTGCTGTGAGGGGTGGAGGCAGCTGCAAATTTGTCGTAAATATTAAAATTTTTCATACGTTTATGCAAATTTACTTTCGACAACTTCACTTCCTGTCGCCGCCATTTTCTTTTGTCCTGCGTCTACCTTTCAGCGTTTCCTTCGTCAGTCGCCAGCGCCGGCTTCCGTAATGAGGCAGCCCTTGCAGCTGTCTCGACTGCCTGTTTAAACACTTAGCCAACTCGGAGAGTGTCTGCGTGTGCGTGTGTATGTGTGTGTATATGTGTGTGTGGGTGTGCCAATCGGTTTGTGAGTGAACGTGTCTTTTTATATGACAATTTATTAAGTTGAAATTACATTTCAAATAATTTTCATATTATTGTAATGCATGACAGAAAGTTACATATATGTACATATATTTGCACAGACCACATACATATGGCTCACACACACTCACTCATACGCTGCGCCTATGGGCATGTTAGAGGCCTTTCGTAATAGCCGTGTAATATTTATGTAAATATGTAACTGTTGCCTACGCCTCGCCTTCGCAGCTCCTTTTGCGTCGGCTGTCAGTCAAAGCCTCTTTTGCCACTTGCTTATTTATTCATTTGCATGAATGTTTTCACAAAGATTTTGATTTCATTCCAGCTCACAATCTGTGTGGGTAAACAAAACAAAGTATATGAATGCTTAGCTACTTACTGACACGCCCAGCTCTTACGCCTTCATAGATAAAAGAGATCTATACAGACTATATATATTGTAGTATTATTTTCCTTAGCAAATCGGAGCAGCAAATTTGATTTGAAGTTTATTTCAGCTTTGATTTATTTCTTGATTGGATTCGGCTTAAACTAGTATTCAAATTAAATAAAGCCCATTGGCAAATTATTGCCAAATTGGAAACAATGAAACAATCAATCTTTGCAAATGCATACAATTTAATTAAATTATTTATTTACCTCAAATATTTGATTTTTTTTTTTGCGAAATTGTGCAAAAATGTTCGCATAAAATTGGATTTAGTTTGAATTGAAGCAATTGTCATGAAAATCAAATTATTTTGTAAAATAAATAGTCTTGCTTTAATTAAGCCTGCTGTTAATTTCGCACGCTGCGGTCGCAATTCACGCTGAATACAAATTAATTACCGATAATTTATCAGAGACAATTTAAGTCAAATATTTATTGGTCCTTTAAATGCAATTTAAATGCAACAGGGCAATTGCATTCTCTCCTTTTCCCAATTGAAGGCAAATAAAAGAATAAAATCGAGAGTAAAAATATATTTTATAATGATATGGCTGACAAGGACCGAAATGAAGATACCCTATAATATGAAAGCTATATAGAACATAGCATATAGAATATAGAACGTAGAATATATAACGTAGAATATAGTACATCGAATAAAGAATATAGAACATAGGATGTGGATTGACGAACATAGAACAAAAAACATATAACATAGAATTTGGAACGTAAAATATAGAACATATAACATTGAACATAGAACATAGAATAAAGAACATAAAACATAGAACATAGCACATATATTAAAGAACATAGAACACAAAATATAGAATATAAAATAAAGAGCATAGAACATAGAACACATAACAGAGAACATAGAACATAGAACATAGAACATAGAACATAGAACATAGGACATAGAACATATAACATAGAACATAGAACATAGAACATAGAACATAGAACATAGAACATAGAACATAGAACATAGAATAAAGAGTACAGAACATAGAACATAGAACATAGAATATAGAACATAGAACATAGAACATAGAACATAGAATATAGAACATAGAAAATATAACATAGAATAAAGAACATATAATAAAGAACATAGAATGTAGAACATAATACGAAGAACATAGAGAATATAAAGGTATATACATATTTCATATACCTCAGCCTTTGCTGCCCGGTTTGACCTTTCTGCAGGGCATTAAGACTGAAGAACAACAACAATTTGTTGCCGTTGGGTGAATGAGGCTGCATTTAAAATGTTTGGCACGGTGTAACAGCAACGCCTATGTTGTGGCGCCCGCCACGCCCACAGCGCTCGCTGTCGCCCTCGCCCACGCCCATGCACGTTAGCACGTTCGCAGAGTTCCGTTCCAGTTATTGCATTGTTTGCGCCCACATTGCGCATACGCAGCGTTGCCTCGGCAGCTGCACTTTTTGTTGCCACACACACACACACACACACACATATACACAGAGAAAAGAAGAAGTCAGTTGTTGCACTGGTTGTGTATTGGTTTGTTTTTCTGTTTGCCTTTGCTGGCTGACACTGTTAAGGTTGCCGGACAAGTGTTGCATACCAAATGCGTCACGAGCTCTGCGGGCAGCGCCAGCAGCAGACGCCGCATTGTTGCAACTGCTCTCCAACCATGCCACTTACCACACGTAGCATACCCCATAGCCAACGCTGTGCTCGCCTCAGTTACATTACTGGCTGGCACGAATATTCTGGTTGTTGTTACTATTGTTTCAATTATGTTTTGCTATCTCGCTGATTACTCGCACAGCAATCGCAAGAGGTTTTCATTTAGTGTTGCATACTTTTTGGCTGCACTGAGAACAGTTTTAATTAAAGCGAAATGTTAAACGCTTAGCTTGACAATAACTATCTCGACACTCTCGTCAATGTGCCTGGCTCTGGCTTTCAATAGCTTTCGACAGCTCATTCAAGCAACACTCACAAGCACACACACACACACACACACAGCGAGGCTTATGCATTAGCTTCGCCTGCCACAAAATTACTTTTCACGCACACGCACAGCCATTCGCTTTGGCTGCCACAAAAATTAATAAAACAAAAAAACACAGAGAAGTGAAGATGTATATATATATAGATATATACACACACACACACACACACACACACAGCCACAGACACATAAAAAGCTCAAATGGAGCGGGAACAGAATTGTGCACTTATATTGAATTTTAAGCTGTTGACGATAAAGGCGGCTGGCTCTGAGCCACCGCCCGTTGGCAGACTGGCAGGGATGTGCCCGCCCACAGGATCTTCACCTTGGCTTGCGTTTATTTGCCAACATGTGGCAAAATTATTTCCGCTCAAAAATCCACTTCCTGCGTTTCATTTTATGTGCCTTCTCGCGCCAAGCCACTTTTTTGTTTTAAGTAAATTGAAAATAAAAAGTGCGCTCAAAATAAATCACAGATTGGCAGTTTCCATACAGCTCTGAGTACAGTTGATGCCTGCCGCTGACAATGAAGCCCCACTGCACCCAATGCCAAAACGAGAAACAGAACGAAAAAATAACAAATAGAAGGGCTCCTGCTCCTGTCACAATGTCACAGAATTGAATTAAGTTTCGCTTTGAAATTTTTTCCCATATACTAACACACACACACATACAAACACCTGTTGAGGTAGCATGAAAAAAGAAGCAAACAGTCATATATAAATAATGTAAAACGCGAACAACGTTCGCAGCTTAGCCAAAGAGTGCGTAGCTTATGACCCTAGCACCTAGTTAACCCCCTACCCCCGCACGGCTACGCCATGCGTGTTGGCCGTCCACACCTGCGTAGTTTAGTTGTGCACACACACTCACACACGTACACATCACCTACAATTAAAATGTAAAATCCGAGAATTGCTGCTATATTTACATTCCAGTGTGTGTGTGTGTGTGTGTGGGCGTGTGTGTGTGGGCGTGTGTGTGTGGGCGTGTGTGTGTGTGGGTGTTGCATTATTAGACCCCACTTGGACCACAGACCACATTTGGGAAAGCAATACACAGCGAGCACAGCTGTTCCCACACAATGCCAACAAACTGTTCCCAAAGGGGTAGCAGCTGTCCACAGCGTTAGCAAACTGTACCCAGTATTCGCTCTCTTACACGCGCTCTTAACTGTCTGAACTGAATTAAAGTCATGCACGCTACTCCGAAAGAAAAAAACCGTTCCCATTGAGCTATGAGCTATGGAAAACGTTTGGTAGGAATAAAATAGTTTATATAAATAAATAAAAATCAAGATAAATTTACATAAATAAATTTTATTATATATAAATAGATTTAAGTAACTATAAGTCAAATGAAATAAATATAAGTCAATGTAAATAAATATAAATGAATAAATATAAAAAAAATATAAAAATATATAAATAAACAAAAATTCAAATAAATATATATAAATAAATATTAATAAATATAAATACATTTCAGTAAATATAAATAAAACGAAATAAATTTAAGTAAATATGAATAAATGTAAATAAATAAAAATAATTATATATAAATGAACAATAATAAATATCAATAAATATTAATAAATATAAGAATAAATATATATAAAAATAAATAAATTATTATTGAAAGAAAGCCTGCACGAATATACATTATGTTTATAAGAAAAAGAAAATATATGTTAAAGAATCCGAAAACAGTTGATTGGCAACCACAAAGTCCAGATTTCAACACTATTGAAAGGGCGTGGTAAACGAATAGGATAAGGAAACAAATAATCACTGAGGTGCCAAAGAAAAGAAAGGGAATTCACTTCATGGATTCGGTTCTGAATTGCCTCCAAAAGGTTATAAATAGCATTAAACTTACCAATTAAAAGTTTTATTAAAAAAAAATACAACTTTAATATTTACAATGCAAAACTATTATTTTCCTATAAAAAAAATTGATTTCTCCTAAAATAAGAAAAAATTGACAGAAACTGAGGGATTGCTATGTCAAAATATATCTGCAGACTAGTATATATATATATATATGTAAATATATTTTTATATAGTTAAAATTTGCTTCTTATTTCTAGCTATAAACGTGCCTATCACTTAGGTGATTTTATATGTCGACCAGACAGCATATGGGAGCACTTTTCCCCACTGGGAACACTTTTCCCCTTCTGGGAACACTTAAATATGCCTAAGCCCCTCCAAAAAGTTAATTCGATCTGAACTATGCACCACAATTAGCAATGTGGGAAGCGAGAGTATTATTTTATTGGACTCACATATATATAATTATATATATATATACATATATATATATATATATATATGTAACTATATTTAGTTGGCGATTGCAATCGACTTATCGAACGTGTTTTTCCACATTTATCATGGTATATGGGAAATACCTCTAGAGACAATCAAATGTCTTTTAGGCACTTGCGATAGCAAAACCAAGAGCCAGCTAATTCACTTTGTTTACCTCGGTTTCCTTATCTGGAACTTGTTGCGAATGTCATGAAGTGTGAAAATCATGTCTATATATAATTTATCTATTTTGCTTTAGGAGGTTCGATATAACAAGATCGGCATAAGTGTATATAGAACACATAGAAATCTATTCAAGCTGACATATCTATATCTTTATGTGTTGACAATATCGTAAAAGTTAGGGTATTTGCGTTCCACCATTTCGTCTTGCTGTTTCCCTTTAGCTTGTTCGATATTACAATATATATCAGATCGGGAAAACTGTATATAAAACTATTCAAATCGTCATATCTATATATTTATGTATCTTAAGAGTTAGGGTATTCGCGTTCCACCATTCCGCCTTTCTAGTCGTGATCTATTAGCAAAACACTCAAATAACAATGTGAAGCGATGCGTAATTGAGTTTGTTTGATTTTCCATTATTATGTTTTATAACAATGGTCGTATTAATTACTCTCCTTTGATTACGCTAGTGGTCGGGAATTTGAACAGGACACTCAACAAATATGTCAAAGAACTTTTGTCTCTGGAAATAAAACATCATTAAATTTTAAACAAATGAAATATCAAAAAAAAAGAGATAGAAACATTTTTTTAATTAAATAATTAAATAAAATGGTAACAATTTAAATGCCTTTTCTTATTTTTCAAGTTTCGATATATTTCAGATTTTAGATGCACAAAAAAAAAATATTTCTGAAATATTTCAGATTTTATGATATATTTTTATTTTTATGATATATCTTTTTAATCAACATTTTTTGAAAGTATTTTGAAAAATACTTTAAGGAATTCGGAAACTAACTTCAATTGTTCTCTTCTAACTAAGCTTTTCATTTAAAATAATAAATAACATTAAAATAAATAATATTTATTTAGAATGAAGTTCGAGCTTAAAATACTTTTGTTAACAAGTGTAAAATGCAAATAGCATTAAATTGAATTATTTCGAATTTAATAAGCGTAAAACAATTATAAATAAATAATTGCTTTTAAGTCCTTCGGTTTGACAAAAATGTAAATTGATTTACGAATTGCTGTAAAAAAAAAGAATTATTTAGATTCCATCAATTTCAACATATTCCCAAAAAAAAACTCCACAATTTGCTTTGGCTAGAAATAATTATTTATTTGGATAAACGTTTAAATACAATTGGAATTAAAAATAACATAGTTTTTTTTTAATACGTTTTTTTTTTAAATATCTATTTTTTTATATTGAAGATAAATTGTTGATATATGCGAAGAGTAGGTAAATAAAAGTTGTTTTCGGCAGCATTTTCAATAAACAATCAAACGAACCAGAAGAAGCATCAATCCATTTGATTCGGGAAGTAAGCTCTATCAGCTGGTTATTGCTTGTCCTTGGGCTTGTCCTTGCCCTTGCCCTTGTCCTTGCCCTTGTCCTTGCCCTTGTCCTTGCCCTTGTCCTTGCCATGCTTGTGTGCAGACTTCGAAGGACTCACCGAGGGCTCGTTGCCGTCGGGATGGAAGGGCGATGCTGAACGGTTCCAGCGATCACAATCTAACATGGCAAAAGGTGAAGCAGCTCGATCAAAGAAGTTTGGCCATTGACTTGGACCATGGTGAGGACCATGATGAGGACCATGATGGGGTCCATGATGGGGTCCATGATGGGGTCCATGATGGGGTCCATGATGGGAGCCATGGTGGGGTCCACGGTGGGGTCCATGATGGGGTCCATGGTGGGGTCCATGATGGGGTCCATGGTGGGGTCCATGGTGGGGTCCATTATCAGGACCGCGATGGTGACCGTGTCCATGTCGAGGAGCCTTCTCCTTCTCACTAGCAGAGCTCGAGCTGGAGCTGGAGCTAGAACTGGAACTGGAACTGGATCTGGAGCGACTCACTCGACGGCCATGGTGACCACCCTTGTGGCCATGTCCGTGTCCGTGTCCGTGCTTGTCTCCTCTGCCGCGTGAAACGGAACGCGACTTAGATCTCGATCGGTTTCTCGGGCATGCCGTGCTCGTCTCCAGGGCCCACGGCAGGCCGCCGCTCCGAAAAAACTGCTGATCCATCATTGACCAGGGACAGCCACCAAAGCCACCACGCGCCATGAAGTGATGCGGCCCAAAGTGATGCGGCCCAAAGTGATGGGGGCCGTGATGAGGACCGTGGTGGGGGCCGTGGTGGGGGCCGTGATGCGGGCCGTGATGGGGTCCGTGCCTATGGCCATGATGTCCATGCCTTCGCCAGTGCGAAGGCGACCTGGAGCGATGACCATGGTGATAGCCATGGCGTCTGCCCCACTTGTCACCCCAGCCATGGTAGCCGCGACTAAAGTTCGGCTCCGAGCCGGAGCTGGAGCTGCTGGAAGAGCTGCTCGAGGAGCTGGAGGAGCTCGAGGAGCTGGAAGTGGAGCTGACGCTATTGGATCGGGAGCGTGGCTGCTCGTTCTTGTCCTGGTCCTGGCTCTGCTCTGGGTGCTCCTTCTGCTGCTTCTTGGCCTGCTTCTTCTGCTTCTTCTGCTGCTTCTTCTCGTGCTTCTTTAGCTTCTTGGACTTCTTGGCCTGACGCCTATCGTCCTTGGCCTGCTCGGCGGCCAACTGCTCCATGGCCTGCTGCAGCATGCGCTGCGCCTTGTACGCCTTCTTCATGGCCTTCTTGATGACCTTGCGGCTCTTCTTGGCCACAGGAGGCTGCGAGGATTGCAGCTGCTCCTCCTCGAACTCAATGTCACAATTAAGGACCTCGTCCTGCTCGTCCATCAACACCTCAATACCTCTAGCTAACTCGGCCATATTGGCAACTATCCTTGGTTCCTCCTTGCGATATATTCTTCAATAACAATAACAAAGCTTTCTGTTTCTCTCTGCTTTTCTTTCTCGCTCGTTCTTCTCTGTCTCTCTCTCTCTCTCTCTCTCTTTGTGTGCCCCACAAAGCTTCTAGCTTCTAACTGATGTTCAACGCTTGCCGGCCGGCAACTTTTATACGCGTCGCTCAACGTTTGCAAACGTTTAACGCTGGCAGCGACGCCGGCAAAAGAGAGAGAAAGAGCGTGCGAGCGAGAGAGAGAGAGAGATAATGAGAGAGTGGCAGCATGCTTGACTGAGCAGAGGCGCCAGCTAATGCGTCGCAGCCAACTCGTGAGAGCTCAAGCCGATAAAAATAGCCCGCTTTCATATAAACAATTACACACACGCGCACACATACTCACGCATAATGTGCAAGTGTGTGTGTGTGTATATATAAGCATTTATATACACTTTCATACTTTTATATAGACAGTCTTTTGTTTGTTTGCATTTTTTGAGTTTCACAATATGGTGAAATATGCAAGTGAACTTTGAAGCAACCTAATGAATCAGCGAATGGAACTAAATTTTCCATTTCTTACGAAATTCCACTAAACGATTTCTTAAATCTAGATTCTTCGATAGGTATAGCCACAATCCAAGAGTTACATATTATTTGTTTGGTCATTCCTTAAGGGGCATTCATTTTTCATCTGCCAATCAACGTAATGCTCCACAGTTCCGAAACTCGGAACTGTTCATGCACTAGTTGAACTGGTTCACGATCATGATCATGTGTATGCATGTATATATTATCTGATAGTCAACTCAATACTCCACACTTCCGAAACTCGGAACTATTCATGCACTAGTTGAACTGGTTCATATTCATAATACATAAGACTCTTCAGTCCAAAACTCGGAACTGTTCATGCACTTGTTGAACTAGTTCATGCATAAAACATAATTCATAAACATAATACACAGTCCAAAAACCGGAACTGTTCATGCACTTGTTGAACTGGTTCACGTTTATGATATATTTCATATACATTATGTATATATTTCATATACAAGTAAACTATCTTCTGATCATCACAATGCTTAGGCTATTAATGCATTTGCCAATTAGAAAGTATTCATATTTATCTATCAAAAATTGAGGTTAGGTTTAAAAAATTTTCTTTCAAACTAACATTAACTGTTGACAGATATATATTCCTTTAAGTTAATGGTGAGTACGTGAATTCGACGAACTTAACAAAAATGCACTAAGTTTTACAGGCTTTAAAACAAATCTTAAGAGTTCGAGGTTATGTAACATATTGAACGTTTCATTATTTATTTTTAATATCACACCATTTATATTATTTTGTTTTGAATATAAATTAAATATAAAATTGAATTATATCTTGCATATCTTAGCATTAACTTTTGATACACCTTAAGCAAAAAACTAAGTTTTTTTGAGGTTATAAAAAAACCTCTTGGAATATCAAAATACTTCATTGAAAACATAATGTATTTAATTTTAAAACATAATGTATTAATTTCAAAAAAAAATTATTAGATTATATAAAAAAACCTCTTTGAACATAAAAAACATAATAAAAATATAGCATAAATAAAATCAAAGAAACTATCTTTAATTTTTTCAAGTTTAGGGTCTCAGTGGTCACAGTCGAAAAAAAAGGTGTTTTAATTATGCCATTTGATCATATCTCAAATATATAGTTTCTATAAGGTCACTTCACATTTTGGATCAAGCAAAAAATCATAATCATTTCAACATTTCATTCAAAACACATGCTGTTTAGGTATATTTCAAAGACTTTGCAGTTTCATTTTGTGTTTCATTTGTAGCACAATTGGGAATCAGTATACATAAGTATAAGTTCAAAAAAACCTTGGGTCCACGTAATTGTATATACAACAGTTTTGGCACACTGTAGCTAAGAGACTGAACAACAGAATCTTCTGAGACAATTGCTACTCATATAGATATATATTATATATTAAGATATAACTGGTTTTGTGGAAATCACAGTTGTGGATCTTGAGGGATTCAGTTTCAGACACAACAACAAATACACATGAAAAGATCAATGCATCTATTCGCAGAGTACTTTAAGCATATTCTGGAGCATATGCTATTATACATATACATATGTGTAATATATGTATGTAATATGCAACCACTGCGCACTAGTTGTTTTTTGATTGCTACTTTTACAATTTCATCACAGAAAATGAGTATTTCAACTGAACTAAATACGTGTCGGACAACGTTTCACAAACGTTTGCCTCGGTTCAGCTGGCGTCACTTAATGAAATCCCCCTGAAATGGGCAGAGGCCCCAAAGCCCCATAAGCTGCCGGCGTCAGAGCGTGAGCAAAAAGAGCGGCAGAGCGAGAGAACAAGTGAGCAAGAGAGCGACAGAGCAACAGCGACAAGATTAACTAGAAAAGTGTAAAAAAGCTTCGACTGTGTAAGTGTGCATACCTGATAGTACCCAACTAGCTACAGTGGTGGACGTAAAAGTCGAACCACCAACTCTGCTAAGCTTGCGGCGTAGTTTCATATACAGTATTGCTTTTGCCTATGCTTCTGTTTAGAAAATATAAAAAATGACAACGAGAATATACCCTATAAAAGCCGAGTTCATCAGTGCTGTATAAAAGATAGACAATTTTAAGCTATATGTTCAACTTACAGTAAGAATAACAACAAGTAATTAAGTAGTTATCGCTTTGTTTTATAGGGCTAAAAATAGTTTTCATTTAATTTTTAAAAAAATTAAGGGTTTACAAATGTAATATTGCTGCTTATTTTGTACGCCAGTGTTTCGCTTTATATATGTTAGACACTCTTGGAGCAGTTGAATAAGTTATATGCCACATATGAGCTTCAGATTGGGCAGGTTCTGGCTGTTGCGGCAGAAGCGTTGCCAGCCATTCCAATGTCTGAAGCCCTCAGCAGCTTGAATGCGTTTTGCACAGGCGGAAGATTCGCGCAGATTCTCGTCGAGCAGCTCTTGAATTGGGACAGACAACTCTTATGAAGTCGGCAAGTGGGGTAAAACCAAGCTTACCTTCACACTTGACATTGCACACGCCGCCACGTCGACTCTCCTGACAGTAGCGTCCATTGATTTGGAACAGGCCGTAGCTAAGGGAGCCATTTGGGTTCGTTGTCAGCTTTGCTGTGTCCAATTCGCTCTCATGCTCCAGCAGACATATCCCTAAAAGTTAAGAGGTCTTAAGTAGAAACTTTAAACGGCTGTAATTCAGAAAAATGAAGCGCAATAGATAATAAAATAAGCTTAATTTGTAACCCTTCAAATATTTTTTTTTACTCTCAAAAATTTAATTTTGTTGAAACTTTAAACGGCTGTAACTCGGCCAAATAAAGCCCAATCGATAAAATAAACTTAATTTGTAACCATATATTTTTTTTTTTGAGTCTCAACAATTAAACCCACTCACAGTTGCTTAGCAGGCTGCGCTCGAAGCTGTGCTGCTCGAGCAGCTTCCTCGCCAGCTCGCACCGCATATAACGCTTGCCCAGCACCTGAGCCCCCGAGCCGAACCACAAGCCCACGTAGAGCAATGCAAGCACCGCCGATCTCATGTTGCGACTGCCAGCTGTGCTCGAGCTTGAACTTGATCTCGAGCCTCGCATCGCTGCTGCTGCTGCTGCTGCTGCTGCTACTGTAGACAACCGATTGCTGATAAGCCACATTTTGCGTTGTTCCAAACGAGATTGTAATAGATCTATTTGCTGTCGGGTTAACGAGACCCTTGTTTGCCGCCATCCAACGGTATTTCTCAACTTTTCTAATGCAATGCAAATATTAATTAATATTTGTTCAGGAAGTGAAAGAGAGCATACTGGATTCGGCTCGAGCATTAGAACTGAGTATTTCGCTTGTTAATGGATAGTTCGGATTCGTACAAAACAGAAAAAACTTTTTTCGAAACTCCTATTTTTTTTGTAAAGAAGAATTTTTGGATGTTAAAAAAGTACGGGTTCAGAGGCTCTGCCTTCATTAGCCTAGTTACAGACATTTGAAGTCATTTAATCGGTCTGTTTTGGGGCGATTTTTCACAAAGTTTTTATACCCTTGCAAAAATGGTATATTAATTTTGGTCAGAAGTTTGCAACGCAGAGAAGGAAGCATCTTCGACTATATAAAGTATATATATTCTTGATCAGCAAGACGAGCTGAATTGATATAGTCATGTCTGTCCGTCTGTCTGTCCGTCTGTCTGGATCAACACAATCTCCTCCGAGACTATTAGAGCTACAGAGCTGAATTTTGCACATAGGCTCCAATCTGCTGCAGGCATTGTATATCTCGGAATCATCTGGATCGGATGACTATATCTTATAGCTTTCATAGGACAGATCGGTTTTAGGAAACGTTTTAGTGGGATAACTTCGGCGCTATTGAAGTCTTAGACTTGAAATTTGGAATATATACTCATAATTCGCACCTCCATACAAGAAGATATAGCATATCTAGCTACGCTCTTTGGGGGCATGGCAAATCAGATAAAACTATATCTGCTATAGTTTTGAAGTTAGAGCATCCAAATTTCGAAAGTAATATACTTTTGACCTCCCTTTCAGATTGATAAAAAGTTATAAATCTACGCCTACTTGGGGCGTGGCAAATCGGGAAATTCTATATAGTGCCTAACATAAATCGTCCAATATTTTGGATGCTGTTAAAGCCTGAAACATATATTTATTTGTATCAACCATTCCTAGAAAAAAAGATATAGTATATATATCTACTCCCAGTAGGGGCGTGGCAAATCGGAAAAAAACTGTATCTTCTACAATTTTATACCTAAAGTCCCAAAAATTGACAAAAACGTGAGGCTTCACCGCTTCGACAAAATTGTGAAAAAGGATATAGAGAAAACTATATCTTCCAAAGTTTTATAGATACAAGATCGTTTTTTCTTGCTTATTATTTCAATTTCATAAACAGCACCCCACATGCCAAATTTGGATGCTCTACCGCCAAGACTGTAGAAACTACAGCTTTATCTGGTTACCTATATATACCATATATATATATCATTATACCATATATACCTATATATACCATACGTTTTTCTGTAGAGGTGGATACTTGTGTTTATATTCCCCCCTGTGGGTGTATCGGAAAAATACTTAAGCTCAAGCAAATTTCAATTCTCTAGCTTCTATGGTGTTTAAATGATGAGAGTTCCTACAGACAGCCAGACGGACAGCAAGTCGGACATTGCACAAAGCCAATATACTCCTTTTCCCTTTGGGAACAGACTATTAATACATTGTCGGTGGAAAAGATGTTTATTAATTAATTAAAGTGTTTGCTTTATTGCCAAAAAATATATACAGAAGATTGCTTAAAGCTATCGTATCTGAGAATATACATAGATGAGATACAATTATCTTAACAACTGATAAATATGTTTTGATTAAATATTATATGTGTATGTGAATATGATATTTTATAAACAAGGAAAATAAGGAATTTCCAAAAACCTTGTGAAGTTTACTTATAACTATACTTATAACCAAATTAACTAACTACACGGCTAGAGCTTCTAGAAAATTAATTTTTACTTCTGATAGTGAAGCACCTACCCGCACTGTATTGTGCATTTGGACATTAATTTAAGTTTAAATTTATTTTTGTTACGATCGATAAGCTCATCAATCGGCTTTATATTTGCTTACTCGTGCAACTTACGGTGCAACTTAAGGTTTAAGATCATCTTTAATATTTTGTTTTGTGTCGTTTGCAACTTTTTAACTTGAGTAAATGCACAATTGCCCCAAATCTCAGATCCGTATAGGATTGTCTGTAGAAAATGTTGTATATATATGAGTAATTGTTTTTCCAAGGACAGTTTTCAATTTCTGTTTATAAAGGGATATATTATGCGAATTGTCTTGTTTATTTTGTCAACTGTTTTGCTAATGTGTTTTTACACCCTGAACCCATTGAAAATGAGAAATCAGGGTATAATGGTTTTGCAAAAAATATGTAACAGGCAGAAGGAGGCGTGACAGACCCCACAAAGTATATATATATTCTTGATCAGGGCAACGAGCTGAGTCGATTTGGCCCTGTCCGTCTGTCTGTCCGTATGTATGAACGCGTCGATCTCAGAACCTATAAGAGCTAGAGACTTCAAATTTTGTACGAAAGTCCATGTATACAGCGCGCATATCGAGTTTGTTTTTGATATTCGATAACTTTTTCTGTTTCACTGATATCGATTAAAAACTTTGTCAAGATACAAATACACTTTCTATTTTTTTTATATTTTGGATACCGGCTCCACATTTTACAAAATAAATTATTTCAAACAAAAAATTATTAAGTATATAATTTTTTTAAAATTTTTTAAGTAAAACCGTATTTTTAGTAAAATGAAAAAATTCAATGGTTAAAATGTTATTTAGATCCGTTTCGTAACATAGAAGTTATTTAAGAAAACTTTATGTCAATCGGCAAAAGCACGCGGCAGCGAGCGTCAATACGTGCGCAGTGCACTCTGTGGACAATTGAAGAGTGTGGTGTAATGATTAGAGATGACGGCTTGCAAGAGGGGAGTTGCAGGTGCGATTCCCGCTGATGTCAACATTTTTTGTTCAAAATCAATTTTTTTACTGTTGTATTCATATCGTTCTGTATGTATATAAAAATGCAAACTCGAACAAAGGTTTAAGGGGTCTCGTAGTCGGGCAGTGCCGACTAGAGCGTTCTTACTTGTTTAAAGATAATCTTTTTATCAAGATAAATGCCCAGATACTTAACCGTGTTTTCCCAAGATATTTTATTATTATTAATTTCTAGTTCGTAATTTGGTAATGAGTTAATGGATCGCTTTTTTGTAAAGAAGATTGATTTTGTTTTGTTTGAATTTAGTTTGATTTTCCATTTAGTAAGAAAGCCGAACATTGTGTTGAGAGACTGTTATAGATAATTTTGTAAATCAGTAGACGAGCCAGCACATAAGAGTGCGACAATTGTCAAATAACGGTATGTTGTACATGAATACATTGTAGAGAGTGGGTCCAAGCACAGATCCTTGTGGGACTCCAGCTCCTACAGATTTCATGTCATTTAAGGAAACACAAAAGTTTCTATCAGTCAAGAAATTTTGAATTATTTTAACTGAATAAATTGGAGTATTGCAGGTAGTTAATTTGTGGATGAGGCCGTTGTGGCAGGTGTCAAACGCACCCTCAACATCAAGTGTTAGCATGTCAACAGAGGCAGTTTCCACTAAGCATCTGATGAATAAGCATTTATTAGCAATTTAAGTTGTCAGCCCTGGAAACTGTTAGACCTGCAGCGACTACCGTGTTCTAATGCATTTATTAGTGAGTCCTGCTGCAGCAATGACAACTTTGAACGTAACGGTCTCAAGCCAGATTATAGAGTTTTTTGGGAAGGACAATATTTTAGAGGTGTTCTTATGCTAAATGAACATCGGAATGCCAATGTGATGGGTTGAGCTTTTAAAGTTCTCGTGAAATATATAAGAAACCAGGGATGCCTAATATACTTAATATACTAAATAGACTTAAAATACCAAATATTCATCCAAATTTCTCAGTGTGTAACATTTTTTTAAAACCTCTTTGAATACCTCAAAAAATACCATCAACAATCCGATTTAATTCCGATTCCGATTTAATTTGAGCCCGTTTCGTTTACAGATGGCAGCATCCGTATCAGGGCTCACTGACTGATATAAGTACAGGGTAGTCGCCTATTCTGCACTGCAGATCTGACAGTTTCCAGAGCTGACAACTTAAATTGCTAATAAATGCTTATTCATCAGATGCTTAGTGGGAACTTCCTCAGTTGCATTTAGCACTTGGGAAGTTGAAGTCACGTTGAAATTTTGACACTTTGCAATTTTGTAATTTTTCAATATGGCCGACAGCGAATCTCCATTACTTAATTCTTTGGAAACGCCCTCATTCTTCCAGGCAGTGGAGAGTGAAATCCTGAAGAAGTGTCAGCAATCGCCCAACGGGACTGTCACCATGGCCGACCTTTTAGCCGACAAGCAGCCGAAGGCTACCATGCCGGGCGTTTACTTAATGGCAGCCATGAATTTGGTAAGCATCGGGGATCAGGGTTATAGCTAGTCATACATACGTAGAGATAACTCCGATTGCACAAGGGATTCTCGCTACTAGGTATTTCTAGCAAGTTCTGATATAGCCTCAAATCTGGAGACTTGTACCTTCATTCCAAAATGGAGGATGCTGGAGGAGGCTGCAATAACCTATCTTCATCTACTAAGTTCTTCCTCTCCGTACAATCTTGATCTTAATATTTAACTAAGTTACATGTAATTTGTCTTATTTGCAGTGCTCCCAGGGCAAAATTAGCATGCAGAAGAAGCAATCGAAGGAGGCAAACAAACCTGACGAGCTCATCATTCAGTTGAAGCAATGAACATCGACTGTTATCAGATGTATACACATATATATGTGATATATGTACATAGTTAGATAGAATTATAAACATCTTTTCCATCGAAAATGTATTTTTCCATTGTTATTCATAAACAGTTGCCTGCTGTTGTTGTTGTTGTTGTGTATCGACTGTATAGCATAGATCAAAATTATATAAAGCTATATAACACGTTGTTCGTGCATGTGTGTGTGTGTGCAGAAGAAGAAACAAACGACAAAAAACAAAAAATATATGTAACAGGCAGAAGGAGGCGTGGCTGACCACACAAAGTATATAAATTCTTGATCAGGGCGACGAGCTGAGTCGATTTAGCCCTGTCCGTCTGTCTGTCTGTCCATCTGACTGTCCGTATGTATGAAACCGTCGATCTCCGAACCTATAAGAGCTGGAGACTTGAAATTTTGCACAAAGGTCCATGTATAGTTTATTTCAGATATTTGATAACTTTTCTAATTTCACTGATATCGATTAAAAACTTTATCAAGATTCAGTTTTTTCCCCATATCTTTTACATTTTTTAGTTACACTCACCAAATTATCAAAGCCACAATTCAATTTTTTTTAATTTTTTAATTAAAACCGAATTTTTGGAAAATAAAAGACAATGCTTAAAATTTTATTAAAATCCGTTAAGTAACATAGAAGTTATTAAACAAAACATTTTGTCAATCGGCAAAAGCACGCTGCAGTTTGTGTTCAATTCCCGCTGCTGTCAACATTTTTTGTTCAAAAGCAAATTTTTTTTTACAGTTGCATTCATATCTTTCTGTATGTATGTAAAAATGCAACTAAAAATCGTCAAGTTCTCCAAGTTAAAGACCTCGAGGAAAACTCACTTTAGTCATTTAGTCTTTGAAAAACATATCTATCTTAATCATGTGCATAAATGGCTTCTAATAAAGTCGTAGAGTCAAGACATTCAATCACATTTAAGTTTCAGCAGTGTTTTCTTAAACTGACTAAAATATAAATATAAATGTACAGTTAGCTTCTTTCCAGCTTTATCAAGCTAAAGTTTTTAAAAATTTCGTAGCTTATTTTGAAAGCTTAACAGTTGGCGCTAATTTTAAAAGCTATTTTTTATGAGTTACCTCGATTCCTTTGCTTTTGGCAAGCTTATTTCTCCCCTAGCTTAACGACAATTCATCACTTAACGAAAGCGTAGACACAAACCAACAGCAAGTACACATCTAAGATACAAACCCTGCCCTTCCTTGTGCAAATCTTAAAAAGTTCGTAATCACAAAAAGGAATAAGCTGCCGACTGTTAAATACACTGTTTCGGACTGGCAGTCGAGTTTGTAAGAAAGGTGGCAATGGGAGTGGCTTAAAATATATGGAAGCTAATATACTCATGACAATTACGAAACAGAGTTTATTTAAAGAGAGCGGAAACAAAACTCAGGAACTTCCAAATGCCGAATTTTTGCATTTAGCGATTAAAAATAAAAAATTAAATACAATAAGAATAAATAATATTAAATAAAAATAAAAAAATATAAACTATCAGGGAACTCTTTTACAATTGTAATGCAAATTGCTTTTAATTTTATAGAACATGCAACGTTAAATTTAAAATAATAATTCTCATAAGTTACACATAAATAAAACTAATGTTTCGATAACTTCTCGCATTTCTCATTAGCGAGAATTATATTTTTAAGCATATTTTCACTTATTTCGAAATGCAAAATATTTTATTTGAAATTGAATTAAAATATTTAGTTTTAGCAAATGAATATATATTAAAATAATATATAATGACACTTTTATTGCTTAAAATATCTTTCATGGCATGAAATGTTACAGTAAAAGCTGGAAACATTTTATAAAACCCTTTTTTAATAGTAAAATTTTTCAATTGGATTAACTCAAATTTCGTGCACAAGAAAATCTTAAGTTTATAAAACCTATAAATACTATTTATAAGATATTCAAAAGTTCATCTATATATACTTTTCTGACAATCTCAAATTGAGTTTTCATGGAGTCACGAAACATTAAATAATAATAATAATTGAAATTTACATTATTGTGTGATTTTTGCATATCATATTTTAAATGGATTTTGGATTAAACGGATTCTCATGTGGCACAAATATTTTTTGATATATGCAAAATGCATAGTTAACATATATTTATATGTATACATATACAGTCGAATCCCGATAATTCGAAATGGCGAGGGGATCACATTTGTTACGAATTACACAGGAATTCGATTTACCGAATAGGAATTCGAACTTTTTTCAATTGGCAGACTTTCTTTTATTGAGGTTTTCGATTTAGCTGGGAACGAATTATAGGGACTCAACTTTATATCTATATATATTTGTATTATTATTCATTGATTTTACGCAGAAATGAAAATAAGCTGAGAATCATAAATTAAATCAAAATTTTTATATTATAGTGCAATATATATTAAATCAAAAAGATTTTACGAGAGATCTTAAGAAATTTGCGTACTAAAAAAAGTAAATATATTAAAATAAATTATTTTATTTACTTGTCTCTTTCTTTAACTTTTGACTTTTTAATCGTAAAAACCAACAGCTTAAACATATAATTTGCAGCTGTAGATATTTTAAAAACTTAATCAAACATGCTCGAGAGATCGATCGTGAAAAATATTATAAGAGATTTGTAAATTGGAGATATATAATATAAAAAATTTATTATTCAATTTATATCTCTTTAACTGCAAGCTGAAACTAATTTTTTGTACAAGAAAAATTTCGAAACATCTGACTAGATCCTGGGAAAAATATTATGTTCTTAATAGAGTACTATTTTGCATAGTTTAATGTGTTTTAGTTAACGGGAATTCGAAAATGATTAACCCGAAATTTAATCTATTTCGAATGAAAAACGGTGAGAAAGTTTTCTGCTCTATGTATTTATATACATATATACATTTTTTCGAAGTCGAATTTTTTTTGACATATGCACATTTTATCGATTTACAGGGCTGCAATTCGAACTGTGAATCTATCGAATAGTATCTGAGAACTATGTTATGATATAATAAATTTATATATTTTTGATGCGATTTATTTATTTTCTTTCGAAATTGGAACTTCAAATAAAGTCAGTACTAGCTCTATTTAAAAAATGCGACAGTAATATCTGGTAGATCAGCTTGACAAACTTTTTTTGTAAAAAGAAAATGGTTTTTCTCTGCAGAATTTTCAGTAAAAAAGGTCCGTTGTATGATAAGCTTTTCCAATTAAGGTTGAAGGATTCATTTTTAAAACAATACTAATTTTTTTTTTTTTCTAAAATATATATCATGAATATCTCTAATTTTATTTTATTTTGCAATTATTTTGCAGTTTATTTGCTATCACTAGAAATGAACTGGATCTTTTTATCAAATCGCTGGTTCCAGTGCAAGCCAAGCTTTGCCGTCAGCAGCCCTCAAAGCACATGCAGAGCACCTGCTGCTGCTGCTTGAAGTTACACACACACACACGCACACACACACACACATTTATTTCCACCCCGAGTGGCAAGAGCAAGTGCCGTTTCGCATTTAATATCGATCCGAAGGCAGACGCATGCGCAGTCTCTGGCAAGCTTTGGTCCGAGGTCGTTGCCGACGAGACCGAGTCCGAGCCGGAGAACTGAGTCCGCGAACCGAGTCCGTGAACCGAGTCCGCCAAAGGCAACGAGTTATCCGTCCAGCCAGCGCCAGTTGCAGTCGTTTGTAAGCGTTCGCAGCGCTAGGTACTCATCAAGTTTCCTGGTGCATTCGAAGCATAACTGTGACTGAACAGCACAAGGTTGTCAACCCGCTTCATATATATACAGAGAGAGAGAGAGAGAGAGAGAGAGAGATAGGGAGAGAGAGACAGAGGGAGAGGAAGTCAGTGTGAGCAGGAAAAGAGTTCTACATCTCAAACACACGCACACACACGCACGCACAGAGTGGAAGACAGCCAAAAAGAGAGAGAGATAGAGAGAGAGAGAGAGTGAAATTCTAAACTGTTTTTTTTTGCTCGTGTCTTGTGTCGGCATTAAAATTGTTGTTGTATTTGATTATGTTTTTTTTTCGAGTGCGCGACGAAATCAATGAAAGAGAAACACAGAAACAAAGTGCCGCAAAGAAAAAATGCAAATAAGAAACTAAGAAAAAATATTATTTTTTTTGTGAAAAAAAAAAAACAATTTTTTTTTGTATCAAATTTTTGTGCTGCGTTCGATTTTAAATTTCGTTATTTTTTTCTTGTGTCGCAAGGAGTGAAAGAGCGCAGCTTTGGTGTGTGTGTGTGTGTGTTTTGTGCGTGCGCAGTTATTCTAGATAGAAACGAGAGAGAGAGAGAGAGAGAGAGGAAGAGGGCTGTGCTGGCGCGGTGTGAGTCGAACTAACTGCAGCTGTTTTTCTATAAGTTTCCACGAACTCCGATTGCAAATAGTTTGTCCGAATACAACCATATATATATACAGAGAGAGATAGAGAGGGTATAGGCAAATCGGTTCGATTCAGACTTGAGCAGGGCCTACGCAGAGTGTTATGTGCAGCTAGTCGAACGAAAGCAGCGAGTGTAGACTTTGGCGAGTAGCGAGTAGTCTCCAAGTTGGGAGTTGAGTGGAGAGTGGAGAGCGCAGAGTCGAGTCTCTCTCTCTCTCTCCCTCTCTCTCTCTCATATATGCTTGTTTCACAGCAGCTTCTACTACGTTCTACAATCAAATACTACTACGCACACACACACACACACACACACACACACACACATACACACACACATACACAGAGACACTCTCACACGTTATTTCGTTGCACAGTTATTTGGAAGGCAGCGCCAAGAATTGGGCAACAACAAAACTTTGATCGTTGGCTGCGCTTTCTTTGCGCTGCGATTCCCTTTTGTTATTATCGTTCTCTCTTCACTTTGTTTTCTTTTTTTTTGTATTTTTTTTGATTGTTTTCATTTTCGTGCTATTGCAGTTGCAGTTGCAGCCACAGTGGTTTTTAAGTGGACACACAGTGTAATCGAAACATAATCGAAATAAAGAAACTCTAAGCAAAAAAAGGCAGACAAGAAGCCGTTGAACGCAGCGCTTAGCCCAAAAAGTGCTAAACCAAAAACAACAAAAACAATAAAAACAACAAAGTAAAAGCATAAACATAATAACAATAAAAAATGTGCGCTTCGCTGCGTCGTAATTTGTTGCTGCGAAGCCTCTGGGCAGCCGTCGTGCTCATTGGCACCGTGCAGGTGAGTCATGCAACACCAAAAATCCCAACACTCACACTGAGCCACGCACACACACACAGCCGCAAAAATGTGCCAGCGAAAAAGAGACTCAGTTCTCGCCGCTTGTCCTTACACACACACTCACACACACACACACACACACACCACACACACAGTCCCAATTTTACGCGAGTGTGCGCAAATATTGGCTTAATTGAACGGTTTTTCTTTCACCCATTCTATTATTTTTTTTTTTTGTGGCTTTTTGTTTTGGCAGCCACCTGCCAACCGGCCCGCCACCTCGCAACGCCCCACAGCAGGCAACACTTACACAACACACGCAGCAATCGAGCAATTTGCATATGAAAGCAGCACCTGGTGGCCAGCAGGTGTCCACTGCCAAACCCATTAACTAATGATGTCCATTGCGAAAGTGTTTAGCTAGCTCTGTTATCATGCCAGATAGCACCACCAGCTTTTTGCTCTGTTGCCAACTCGTTTGGGGATTTTGCTGCAGCTCATCGATTGCTTGGCATAAATGTTATTCAAATGAATTCGAAAGAAAACAAAAAACAATTTGGCCACGTCTTCTGCTGCTGTTGTTTGCCTTTGCGAATTCTGCTGCAGTTAAGTAACTCAAAACAATTTGCGAGCCAAAGGAAAAACAGAAACAGAAACCAAAACCAAAACCAAAACCTATCAAATTCACACAGACACACATTGAAAGAGCTATAGTACGAGCTGGGGCGGGGGTGGGGCGGGGACGGGCGCACACTAAGCTGATTTATAAGTTGGCCAGCTGCTGCTACCGATTCGAGGCAGGTGCTCTGCACCACCCAACCACCCATACTGACTGCCTTGTTTTGTATGCTGGCTGCAATTTGTTTTGCCTTGCAACGTTCTCTCCTAGCTGAATATCCCTTTGTGTGCGTGTGTGTGTGTGTGTGTGTGTATTGCCTGATACCTTAATGCCGCTATTCATGTTGGTCTTTGTTGCCAGCAAATTTATGAGTGACCCAGGGCACAGGCCTCTGGCTGTCACAGTTGGCAACCACTTGCAGCGCCATATCCATATTTGCCCCACCACCACCGACAGCACCACCCACACGTCGCCCGTCAGCCCGTCAGCGAGCCGTCAACATTTGCCGTGCACGTTATCAGAGCCAACGCATCGCTCGTCATCGTTTTTTCTTCTTTTTGTGGTTCTTGTCGTGGTGGTTGCTTGCGTACAACTTGCATTGCGAGCGGCAGCTCCACGTATTTTCCGCTTCTTTTTGTTTCTTTTCTTTTTTGCTTCTTTTCTCATGCACATATACATATACATTGTGCCTCAAAGGACTCGTCGCACGCGCGTGTCTGACTCATGCAGACAGTCACGAAGCGCTCTAGAAGCGGCCGAGCGCAATGTGCAATATGTCCAGGCACAAACGACCCAAACAACCTATCGACAGAGTGAATCCTGCTCCTGGCACAGCCCATGCAACCCATACAAAGTCTAGGCGTATATTCGAGCCCTGCTCGTGGGTGGGGCGCTTGTGTTAGCCCTTTGATTGTCGGGCTCAAACAAGGGCACAAAACTACTAGTTGTCAATTCCGCAATTGCACTTAGCTTGAGCAAGCACTTAGCCAGGCTTACAGCAATTCCAGCTGCCCATTTATGGCTTTAATTCACAATTGTTTTAATGCACATAAAGCATCATAGGGCTTCAAATGAGTTTTAGTTGTGTGGAAACCACATGAAGTTGTTAATTGTTGGATTAGCAAGAGTTTTAAACCACTTTCGCACTAACTCTGCAACTTGTTAAATTCTGCTGCGATTTTTTTTAATTAGTTCTAAACTA
The DNA here is from genome assembly GCA_035045545.1 of Drosophila gaucha. NCBI lineage: Eukaryota > Metazoa > Arthropoda > Insecta > Diptera > Drosophilidae > Drosophila > Drosophila gaucha. The sequence continues at coordinate 1,974,925 of JAWNOY010000366.1, read as the reverse complement.
CATTTAAAATTCTCTGCTGACCATAACATGTGAATTTCTACATGAATTCCTCACTACTTTGGCACTAGTTACACGCTGTGACTAGTATGAAGTCAGAATCAGATCGAGTTAGTTGATAGCTAAGCTTAATTGAAATTTAACTAAAAGATAATCATCGTATAGTTCTTATATACCTGCATTTCTCACCACTTTCTCAGCAGTTTTTTACATTAGCATTAGTAATTGCTCAGAATAAGGCAGAGTTACTTAAGACCTAAAACATCTTAGATTTTACTACAGTTGACCATGATATATAGCTGACAAAGTCATACACATGCTTTTCTCACCACTTTCTCAGTACTTTAGTAGTAGCTCCTAACTGAAATTTAAGATATTCTTATAGAAACTGATCACATCCCGAAGCTACTTCTGGGTTAAGACTTATCGAAGTTTTCCAGTCAGATTATCATCATTTATAACAAACATTCTCATACGCATGCACTTTTCACCACTTTCTCAGTACTTTAGTAGTAGTTCCTAACTGAAATTTAAGATATTCTTATAGAAACTGATCACAGCCTAAAGAAGTTTTTTGTTGGTTGTGACCAGTTGTGATCATCATTTATAGCGAACATTCAGATGCACATGAATTTCTCACCACTTTGTCAGTATTTCAGCACTAGTTCCATGTAAAATTTGTGATTTCTTTATCATAAACAGAAGGAGCTTTTTTTGGTTAAAACTAATCAGATGATCAACATTTAAAGCGAACATTCAGATGCACATGAATTTCTCACCACTTTGTCAGTATTTCAGCACTAGTTCTAACTAAAATTTTAGATATTTACATAGTTATGACAGAGCTTGTTGTTGGCTAGGACTAATGAAGGTTTCAGTCTCAGATTTTTTTTTATATCAAGTTTTTATTTGCAATCTGTCCAGTAGAACAATCAGAAAATTGAAAGTTTAGGCGTTGGCATTTAAGTTGATGTATCCGTGTGGCTTAGTAAGGTGTTAGAGGGTTGGGTAATTCAATTTGTGCGGAGTGAAATGTCTAGCGGGTGATATTTTATCAGACGGCATGTGACGGACGCTGTTGTCTAGGATATATAAGATTGGTCCTCAAACACATGCATTTCAAACCACTTTCTCAGTACTTCAGCTGTAGTTCTATGTAAAATTTGAGATATTCACATAGAAACAGACACAACTTGTTTTTGGTCAAGACTAATGAAGGTTTTACTCCCAGTTGACTATGAATTATAGCTGAAGATGCTTTTTACCACTTCCACAGTATTTTAGCACTACTGCTATGTAAAAATGTAGGTATTCACATGATAACTGACAGACGTTGTTCTTAGCTAAGACTTATCAAAGTTCCACTGCTCAGATGCTCATAATTTTTAGTAGATATTCTCAGAAATATGCATTTATTCACCACTTTGCCGCTAATTGATGTGAGTTAGTATCAAACTGAATTGTTAGCACATGAACTTCTCGCTACTTAAGCACTGCTTATGCATGTGCATAGCTGTAGTTAGTTGCCTGAAGCGATGGCAGCCGCACTGATTTGTTGCTGGTCGGACCTCAATGTATATATAAAGTATAGCGTGGCAGGGCAATGCTAATGATGAGCAAGTGCACAATTTGAGCTGTTGGCAAAACGAATGGAGACGATAGAAAAACTTGGCTGCAGTTAATGCGTGGTTTGCCCTCAACTAGTTGTTGTTCCTATCAATATCTAGCTCTCTCTCTCTCACTTCCTCTCTCTCCCTCTCTCTCTCTCTCTCGCTGTCTCTCTGGTTGTGCATTTAATCATGGCTGGCCGGACGTTTGCATTTATTGCATGCACTTAGTCACTGGCACAGCACTTGCAGCCCATCCGCGCCTCTATGCACCCCCGCCACGTCCTTCAGCCCTGCTGCCTCGGCCACCCTCTTATTATCCCAACCCCGTTTTCGGTTGCAACCCCTCGTTCTGTTAGCATTTATCAGGCTTGGCAATGCCAAACAACTTGGTCAGCGTTGTCGTTTGCTGCCTCACTGACGATTGTCCTCATCCACATTGACATCCACTTTGTTGTAGTAGTTGTTTTTATAGTTGTTGTTGTCGTTGTTGTTGTTGTCGTCTTTTGCTGTTCGTGCACATTCATAAAATGTGGTGTCACTCTCCACACACACACCCACACGCCCACAGGCAAACAGACAGACAGACTGTCGCACACACACACACACACACACACACACACACACACATACACACGTGCACACATGGACTGTGCACTGACCCCACTTCCTTTCAATTTCCCGTGCCACAGCAGAAATCCTTTTGCGTTTTCTTTTCGCCTTTGGTTGCCCTGCCTTTAGCTTTTGTTGGCTGTGTCCTTCAGCCACAATTCGAATCCTTAACTCGACTCAACTCGACTCGACTCGTTTCGATTCGTTTGGTTTCGTTAGGATTTCGTTTTGGTTTGGCTTTGAATTCGTTGCGCCATTTGCTTCGCTTTATTTGTCTTCTTATTTTTTTTCCCCCTCAGTACTTTTTTCTTTTTTGTATTTTTTTTTTTTTTTGCCTTTGTGCAGCTTTTTCCCTTGTATGTTAGCAGGGAACGCGCCACGTTCTAGCCCGCTGCCAGTTAGTCAGTGTTCCCTTTATCATATCTGTACCCATATCCAGTTACAAAGCGTTTACGCTTCAATGATTTTTTCGATTATGCATTTTGCTCATTTCAACGTTGACAAAGGCGTTTACTCAGCTCCTGCAAAGCCAGCCAGCCAGCCAGCTAGCCAGCGAAGCGCAATGGCTTTGTTTTAGGCTAATGTCATAGCCAAAGCCAAAGCAATCCCTGCCAGGAGCTGGGGCCAAAGTCCACTACGTGGCACAGCCCATAAAAAATAGGGTAGAGTTCTTCGCTTTTCTCTCTATTTGTGATGCAAAGACGTTATTGAAACGGTATTGGTGGCAAGAACTTTTGCGATTGCTGTTGCCAATCCTCTGCCTCGACGCCTGATCAAATACAAATGTCGAGGGGGGCACATGGGTCAACAACACTTATACTGCGGCAGCCGCAAGGTGGCGGCTCCTCGGCTAAGCCTAAGCCGTGCCCATGATGCTGCTCACCCTCGTAATGATCTTGGCGATGATGACGATTGTGCCGATGACTCAGACAATTAAACAAATGAAGCAAACGAAACGCGAAACGCGAAAACGAAAGGTACATAACGATGGGGCCCAAAATGGCGAAGTAAACGAACCGAAAGGCACGACAAGATAAGAACTCTAATTGTTTTCGCCTAACGACAATTAAATACCCTTTATGTCATAATATACAATTGCTATCTTAAGCTTAACTGTTGGCAGCTTTATCTGATGGCAATTTCTGCTAGCAAAACTATTATAGAAGATGGCCATAAAATATGTCTTCTGAACATGGAAGTAGAGAGAGTGGGAAACTTGGCTATCTGGCGATATTTCATATGAAACTTATATAATATGTGAGCTTAAGTTTTGAGAGGGAGCGAGAGAGAGCGAGGTGGATTCTAGTAAATATCTTTATTAATAATGGTAGCAGAACTTGAATATGAAAACTTGTGTATCAAAGTTTGCTTAGAAATGCAAACATGACTTTATGAACTCGACCAATAATATCAAGATTAAGAATATATAGATACATATATATTTAGTTCTTAGCATTGAAGACTTCTTCTTTAAAGCGTAACATTTCAAATTACAAAATTAGAATATGCTCGAAAAAGAGTATAATTAAAATACCTTTTGCTGGGGTATAAAGGAAAATCGGTGTCGAACAAACGAACGCACACACACACACACACACACACACACACATACTTTGCTATTTTACGGCACAAGTTTTGCGTTTGAAGTGCCAAGTACCCAGGTAAGAGCGAGAGAGAAAGAGAGAGAGATAGCGAGAGCGAGCGCCACGTCGCCATTTTGCTAGGCTACAAAATAAAGAAAAAAGGGTGGACCAACAAACTGTAACGGCAGCGCAGCGCGGCGTTCAGCTAATGCAAACAGTAGCTGCTAAAAGTGGGCGGACGCGGCCTCATTGATAGCCTTCGCTCCGCTGAAAGAAGCTGCTGAAGCTGAAAATAAAAGTTCATCCGATTCGTCTGGTTTGTTTGTATTGCACGTCGCTATAAGCATCCATATATACATATATTGTATATATATTTGTATATATGTAGGCATATACGTAATAGGAATAGGGAATAAGGAGCTTGAGAACGTGAACGTGAATGTTAAAGGAAAATGGGAAATGGGAAAGCGCTGCTTGGGACGTGCAACGACAACGTGCCAAACTGAAACTTGTGGCAGGTGCTTGAATTTGGCATTTTGTTGACTAAGCCTGAACGACTTTCCTTGTTGTTATGCCCCCTCCCTGCTAGCTGCTCCCTCGCCAGTTGGCTGCCAATGTCCACGTGCCACCGAGCCGCATGCATTATTTGCTGAAGTGGTTGGCAGTGGGAGTGCGACCAGTAGAAGTCTGATTCGCATAGTTCAGTAGTTCAGCTCGTCGCTGATTTCATTTGAGCCGCATGCCACTTTTCAATCGGCTCACAGTCGCTCCAGTCACGTTGCCCCGGCAGCAAACCCGTTGCATACGTTGCGAATGAATCTCGTCTTGACTTTTCCAGGCGAATTGTTTTTGCCAGATTTCGTACGCCATTTGGGCGAACGTCGTGGGGCATCATTATCGATGGTGTCATTAGCCATCAGTCGACTGTCGAGTGTCGAGTGTCGAGTGTCGAACGTTCTACATCGAGTGGTTACCACACAGAGAGAGAGAGGGAGAGAGAGCCAGTTGGACTGGAGGCACTTTGTCTAACCCGCTGATAAATAACCGAATAGATAAATGATGATGCGGCATACGAATGAATGAATGAATAAATGAATCAATTATTTGCCTCCTGCATACAAATGTAACGCTCTAACTAAATTGTTACGGCCATACGCTTTTGCTTGAATAGCTAATAGCTATTTTTACTCCATTTACTACCTTGAGTTTGAGAGACAAGAGATTCTTTTACTCTCTCTTAGCCGATTTCTTAATAGAACTCACCTCAACAATTGAGTTGTATGTGTTTGAGCTATAGTTAGGTTATGAAACTGATAGATATTAGGAAATATCTCACGATCAGCTTTTTGATGAGCTTCTCCTATGAATATATTCCAAAGAGTAACCTAACTTATTTCTCTAACTTATTGCTAATCAAACTTTTTTGTATAGTAAATAAATTTAATACAAATACCTTTGTCTTAAGATCTTAAGAAGAAGAATGCGAGCAAACATCACAAGATTACGATTGTTTTAGGAATATAACAAAGTTTTGTAGGTTTACCATATTTAATCTGTGAAATTTGCAAAGTAGTTTCCATCGTTAGCTTCCTTCTTTTGGTAGGTTCCTTCGGTTTTGGTAGCATTTTTGATTGAAATGTCCCTTAAATAAGCTGACGACTCTTTGAACATGTTTTTGTTATGATGTTATGAGCTTCTATAGTTATGAAAGTCTTTTTAACTTGGAGCAACTTATGTAAAATATGTAAAAGAAACTGAGGTCTTTAACTTCATAAATATAATTCATAGATACATAGATACATAGATACATAGATACATAGATACATAGATACATAGATACATAGATACATAGATACATAGATACATAGATACATAGATACATAGATACATAGATACATAGATACATAGATACATAGATACATAGATACATAGATACATAGATACATAGATACATAGATACATAGATACATAGATACATAGATACATAGATACATAGATACATAGATACATAGATACATAGATACATAGATACATAGATACATAGATACATAGATACATAGATACATAGATACATAGATACATAGATACATAGATACATAGATACATAGATACATAGATACATAGATACATAGATACATAGATACATAGATACATAGATACATAGATACATAGATACATAGATACATAGATACATAGATACATAGATACATAGATACATAGATACATAGATACATAGATACATAGATACATAGATACATAGATACATAGATACATAGATACATAGATACATAGATACATAGATACATAGATACATAGATACATAGATACATAGATACATAGATACATAGATACATAGATACATAGATACATAGATACATAGATACATAGTTACATAGATACATAGATACATAGATACATAGATACATAGATACATAGATACACAGATACATAGACAATAAAACGTAGACATCACTCTCTAGTTATCATATACAGAAAATAAATTAAAAATATTTCATTTTAAAATATAGAATACTCGATCGCAAATTTTCAGTAGGAAGCTTGAAATATTGTATTTCTGTCACGCTTTTCTTTGGCTGAGGAACAGGAAATTTAAAAGATTATAATAAAGAACACAAACCACAAGCCCGAAGGAAATGAGTCATGTAATTCGGGAGATTGACGACTAGGGATTTAAAATCATTTTGGTTAGCTAACAATTTGGCTGAGAAGTTGCTCAGGTCTGCCATAAAAAACACGGCTTAAATGCAAATAATCAAATTTCGGCTACGGTACATACTGCATAAAAAGCGAACAAACAAGCTGCTAATTACGTGACCCAATTAATTCTAAGCACACACACACACACACACACACACATACGCACACACACACACAGAGTTGTAGAAATATTCGTTGGCTTTTAAATTTTTGCTTTTAGCAGTAGCAAAAAAAAAAAATGATGATAACCAAAATGTTTATTTGAAATGTGCGCCAGGAAATACATTTGGAGCAATTCGCCCCACGCCCCCCCCCCCCTGCTGCACAGCCACTGGGCTGGCCAGAGCAGGAATTTGTTTTTTTTTATTATTATTTAGCTGGCTTTTTTGTGCGGCACGGAAAATCCAATTTTATTTGCATTTTCATTAACAGCAAATAATAAAACGGAAATATGATTTTTATGCCATTCCCATGCAAAATGGCGACCCGTGGCACAGTTAACGCAGCAGCTGCTGCTACTGCCCCAGCCTTGGCTGCTGGCTGCTGGCAGCTGCCCGTGGCCCACGCCTACCCCCAACTACGCCCACTTCCAGGCCATTACAACGTGCATTTCCGTTTTGGCTTTTTACTGCTTCTGCTGCTGTAACTGTAGTTGTTGCTGCAGTTGCTGTTGTTGTTGTTTTTGGGTGATTATAAGCAATTTGTGTTATAAAATCGCAATATTGCATTTTGCCTGGCTGCCTCAAATCCCTTCCATAACCCCCACCCCCCATCCCAGCTACGCCCCCTTTCATTTTCCACTTTTCTTTAGCATTTCTCGTTTGGCTTATTTTTCAATTGGCATAGTTTTCGCTTGCTTGGCTTTTCTTCACAACTCTTGCCCCTCTCTTCGTCTCCCTCTCTCTCTCGCTCTCTCTCTCTCCATCTAGCTCTTTGCCGCCTCTTGAGTTCCACTTGAGAGTAAATAAATGTTGTGCTCTGAACATCTAGCTTAAAATAGCATTTAAAAGAAAATGTTAGTGAAATGTATTCATTTGATTCATTTTGGTTGCCTGGCAGCGTTTAGCTCCCGCCTCCCCCTCATAGCTCCCTGGTGGTAAGTTATCGGCACTTGGCTTCGGGTTGGCTCCACGGGTTGTCCAGGCAACAAGCAATGCAACCAAATCAAAGGCCAATCCCAAATACAACTTCACTTTGACACATTAATACGAACGACGCGGCGCCATCATTCGTCGTATTCCCCAGATCCCATTTGGCTATCAACGGGAATTTCAGGGGGCGGAGGTGGGGGCTTCTGCGCGGCGACAGATCCGGCCAAAAGCCCGAAACCCCATTTAAGGGTCATAAAAGTGGGCAAAGCGCGTCAAGCGGACGGTGCTTGCAATTGCTCTGACACTGCCTTATGCTCGTGTGTGTGTGTGTGTGTGTGTGGGTGTGTGGGTGAGTGGGTGGTTGTGGGTGGATCATGGGGGCATGTGTTGGCTGTGTCAAGTGAAGCGCAGTATTTGTGACATAAAATTTGCTATTAAATTAAATTTTATTTGCACATTCATTCAAAGCAACTAAAATATGTCGGCAGGGTAAAGCAAAACACGATAAAGCAAAAAGCAAAGAGAAAAAGAACGAAACTCAAATGAAGTGAAGCCAGGGAGCTGGAGTTGGCAAAGTGAAGTTCGAGCTATGCAACTTGCCCAGCTGCTGCTGGAGGAATTGAATTTTACGAGCGCGTTTGCAGATAATGAAATTATATATATATATATATATATATATATATATGTTCAGACAGGCAGAGACATAGGCAAACAGACAGATTGACAGACAGACAGACGGACAGATGGGTAGATAAACAAGTAGTCAGACAGGCAGACGGAAATATAAATAGAATAGTCGAGGCGCCTAGACAGCATTAAACATAAAAATCAGCTTGTTTTTCAAGCAAATGTAAATTTAACAAGAGCTTTAACAACAGGTTAAGGAAATGAAACAGCAAACTGAAGCAGATGATTTATATTTACATTGATTAATGATTATATAACAGCATTTAGACAGAGAGGCGCATTAAGCATAAAAATCAGCTTGTTTTTCAAGCAAATGGTAAATTTAACAAGAGCTTTAACAACAGGTTAAAGAAATGAAACAGCAAACTGAAGCAGATGATTTATATTTACATTGATTAATGATTATATAACAGCATTTAGACAGAGAGGCGCATTAAGCATAAAAATCAGCTTGTTTTTCAAGCAAATGGTAAATTTAACAAGAGCTTTAACAACAGGTTAAAGAAATGAAACAGCAAACTGAAGCAGATGATTTATATTGATATTGATTCATGTTTATATAACTGCATTTAGACAGACCAGAGCATTAAACATAAAAATCAGCTTGTTTTTCAAGCAAATGGTAAATTTAACTGGAGCCTTAACTAGAGGTTAAAGAAAAGGAAAACATATTACTGAAGCAGATGATTTATATTGATATTGATGCATGTTTATATAACTGCATTTAGACAGACCAGAGCATTAAATATAAAAATCAGCTTGTTTTTCAAGCAAATGGTAAATTTAACTGGAGCTTTAACAAGAGGTTAGCCAAAAATAAAAAACTGAATTCTTAAGCGGTTGATATATAAAGATATTGATTCATACTTTAATAACAGCATCAAGATGTCTAACATTAAGTTGAAAAGTCAGCTTGTTTCTTAACCACATGGTGACTTTAACATGAGCTTTGTCGTAACTGCTTAGTACTTGAATTTGAATAGAGGCTTAAGACTTAAAACTCAGCATGTTTTTCATGTACATTGTAAATTAAACATGAACTTTTGAATAGAGGCTGCTTAAAACAGGTATTAAGCATAAACTTTTCAATGGAAGCTTATTTACGAAGAAATTGACTGAGAGTTGACAGCTGCTCTGCCTGAAAAACTATAAATGTTAGAGTTTCATGGACGTTGTTAATGTAACATGCACTTTTAAATGGGGGCTGCTATAAAAGGTATTTAATATGAACTATCCAATAGAAGCTGTTATATAAAGGTAAACCTATTCTTTATAGGTTGATTTGTAAAGAAATTTACTGAGGGTTGAAAACTTCTCTGGCTAAAACACTAAAAAAAAGTTTTGTATGCTCATTGTAAATTTAACTTTGGGAACAGAGGCTAATGTATAAAGATGTTGACTCCGCGATGCCAAGTTCTCTGTCAGCTAAACAAATTTTGATAAGATGATAAAAGTAGCTTTTAATGAAATTGCAATAACTTTTCTAAATATGCAATGAGGTTGTCAAAGCTCATGTTAACAAACAGCTGAAAAAATGTCACATGTTGATTGCAGCTAAAACAAAGAATTTTAGCAAAATTAGAATGAAGTTGACTGCAAAATTGGAAACTTCAACCATCTGGCAAATTAGGACATCCATTAATAATTTTATTGTGCTTCGCATAAGCCAAGCGCAAAATATATTTGCATTTAATATGCATAATAACTTTCGCATAAATTATATATATATAGTTTTTTTTTTTTAAATAAAAGTTAAAAGTTTGCATTTCTATTTGTGGAAAAGTTTGAATAAATTTGCATATATTTGGTGCACTCTCCGTGCTAATAGCTATAAGTGTGTGTCATATAACTCGATTTCCAAATGTGCTTCGCGAGTTTTATAGAGTTAGCATGTTGTTTTTATTCCATTCCGCAGGACTTGGCTTAGTTTCTGTGCAGCAGGCCAGAAAGAGTGGAAAGTTGATTTTATGCGTTTCTGTTCGCCTTTGGCATTTGCTCGCGTGTCTTGACTACTCCTGTTCATGTCCAAAACGAGCCAACTCACTCTGTTGTGCCTCTTACCCGTTAAGCCTGTCACACACACACGCACACGCACACACACACACGGACACAGATGCCGTCGCACTTAATAATATAATGTTATATGCGCTGCGTCGCATAATGCCTGCGAGTCATGTTTATCCATCTGTGTGAGTGTGTGTGTGTGTGTGTGCTTGGTGTCAACTGTAATTGTATTTGTTGCCCTGTCACACACACACGCACACACACACTCAAGCACATACGCCCACAGCGACGCACTCAATGACATGTTTGGCTCTCGCTGTTGTTGTTTTAGATGCCACATGTGTCGTTGTTGTTGTTGTTGTTGTTGTTGTTGTTGCTGTTGTTGTTGATGCTGCATACAAGTGAGTTGCCTGCGTGGGCGGCTCTATTAAACTGTGCTGCTTTGTGGCTGAAATTTGCCAGCTATGCGCAGCTGTGGCAAAAAGTTAATGGCCAAAGTCAAGCCAACGAGCCAAAACTCGATGTCTGCTCTAGCTATGTGTGTGTTAATGCCTTTGTCACTAGGGTTCTATTAGGCACAAGTACACACACACGCACATATGCGCGCATGCTTGTGCTGCTTTATCGTTTAAATATTTCAAGTGTGCCACAGACACAACAACAACAACAACAACATGGGCAACAGCAGCAGCTACAAAAATATCTTCATGTCTCGGCATGCGGCATGCAGCGCATGGCATAGCACATTATGTGCCACTTGTATGCGACAATGACTCGCAGACACACACACACACATACACCACACACACGCACACAGCATAGACAAATTGGTAGTGGTGCGTGTGGTGCAGCAGAGAAGTAAAGTAATGTCATTTTGCAACCAGTTTCCACAGTCGTTGTTCCGCTTGTCTGCATAGCTATGTATTAGGGGGCGTCCTTTTTTCTTCTTCTTCTCCCGCTCTTTTTTTTACTGTGGGGCGCCTCAGTGAGCCAATATGAGCCGCCATTAAACTCAATTGCCATTTAAGCGCTGATTTGTGCGCTCGATTGATTAATGCGGCGTCTGTACGCGCGCATCATCGATAAGTGCCTATCGATAGGCGACTGTATGTGTGTGTGTGTGTGTGAGAGTCTGTGTTGTGCATAAAATATATGCCATTTGGATTTCTTAATATACATAAAGTGTAACAACTTTTTGGCCACTTTTGGCCACTTGACGACTAGTCAGGCGTTAAATTTGATGACATTCAACATTTGTCCCTCTCCCTCTGTCTCTTTCTGTCTCTCTCCCTTCAAGCCTGTCACACTCTGGCACTATATACATATTTTATTTTATTATTAAATGTTGTTGCTGCCGCCCAGAATTATGGTCGAACGTGTCGTATGCGCAACCAAGCAGCAAACAACTCCTGTCGCCAGGGTCATGTGCGCACCCAAAGACTACCTACACACACACACACGCACACACAGCATCATAAATTTACTAGAATTGAAAGCCTCATGGCTGCCGAGGGGGCGTTTCCATTCAATTTCTATGTATGTTATTTTTTTTTTGCTTTTCTTTTTCTGATATGTTTTTTTTAACCACTCGCAAAACTGTCCGATTCAAAGACATTGCACGCCCCCGCTGGCACGCCCAGTGAGTGTGTGTGGGTCTGACGTATTGGCAAATAAATAAAGCGCCAAAAATAAAATACTTGTGCGAATATGGTCAAAAAGCAAAGCCAAAAGCAACTGCCAAAAAAAAACACAGAAGAGAAAATTTGAAGCGCTCGAAAGTATGCTACAAAATTGTTTATGCGTCCTAGCGGGCGTATTCGAGTGCGTGCGCCTCTGTGTGTGTGTGTAGCCTGATTTTTAACGTAAATAAAGCGCTATTGATATTGAGTGTCTGCCCGTCGAGGGCCACGCTGAAAACTGAGCGCTGTCATATTATGAGCCCGGGCCAGAAGCATAAAAAGTGTTTTTTATCGCCCGAATTACAACCCCTTGCTCACACATAAGCGGATATGTGTGTGTGTGTGAAAGGGGTCGGCAGTCGCTTTAGTTTTTCCCTACACACACACACACACACACACACACAGAGAGAGAGGGCACTCGAAGCGGCACAAATACTCGCACTGTGATTGAGTGTCGACTGCATCTGTTGTGATTTTGCGGTTGACAGTTAAGTTAATTTGTTTGCCAAAAGAAATAAACGAGTGTGCGTGTGTGTGTGTGTGGTACTTATTGGTATATCCCTTTTAATATGCCCTTTCAATGAAACGGAAAATTAAGTGGTTAACACTCGTATCACAGTGAATTTCACTGACTGTATAAGCTGCCCACGAATACTCCTCATCAGCTATCCCTACCCACATACACTCCTCCTACACATACACACAGTTCAGTCCGCACAAACCATATATGTGCGTTTATTTTATTTATTGCTGGCTGGCAACAGTACTTTATGTGTATAATAAGTTGACGCTCGATTCTCCGCCGAACTCAATTTTCACTTTGTTATCGATTTTTTTGGCTCAAAAGGCTTTTATCGATAATTGCCTTTGATTGCTGTTGAGCACTTGTGGTGCTTAATTAATTTATTGCAGCAATAAATGAAAAAGTTATAAAGAACATTTTATGTTATTATTAATATTATTATGATTACATTAATATTACTTTGTTATTATAATATATTATATACAATTTTTTAAAATTTTAAAATTTGATAAACTTAAACTAGGTCTAATTTTTAATATATAAAAGTCGTCATGAATTAGCCAAATGATAGTAAATATAAACAATTTTTTTTCTCTTACAATTAAATAATAAATTTATTCCTACTATAAGTAAAAAATATATATAAACTTTATTTACTTTACAAATTAAATAAATTATTTGCTTTCGACTCGAAAATAAACTTATATATATGTATATATATATATATATATATATATATATATAATATTGGACTTAATTTAATAACTTTTTTGATATGAAAGCTCACGTATAATAAATTGCTTACAGTTTTCGAGCAACATTGCTCCACTGTGCAGAGCCTGGGTGAAAGTCCACGCCCAAGCTAGCTCTGTCAGCTACCTTTGCCGCTTTTGTTTATGTCTTACAATGACCTAAGCCAAAGCAACGGCAGTTTTTGGCCAGCTGTGTGTGCGTTTGTGTGTGTGTATGTTGGCAAAATGTTTATGTCAAAGTCTTTTTAATTTAAACTTCGCCTGTTTTGCCAAGCTTCGTTTCGCACGATTCGCCATTTGCGTTCATTTTGTTGTGGCTTATTTGCATTTGGCTTGTTTGCCTCCATTTCTGCCCTTTCCTCTACCAGTGTGTGTGTGTGTGTGTGTGTGTGTGTCTGTGCTTTATTTCTTTTCTTTATTATATATAAATTTTTTATATTTTTTTACCAGTCGTCGTAGCATAGGAAATTACAAAGCACAAATAATTTTTTGCCCTGTTTCAAAAGAAATGTGAGAATGCTGAAAAGAAGAAGAAGAAGATGGAGCAGAAAGAAGAAGAAGAATGGGAATGTCCGAAAGATTTTGATGTGCACACGGAAACGGGATTTCCCGCATTTAGTTTATAATCTTTTGGGTTTGTTGAAATGAGTTTACGAGCAACCTTTGGGTCAGCTATATGTATGTATGCATGTGTGTGTGTGTGTGCGTTTGTATTGAAAGAAAACTTTATGGCGATTTTTTCAATTTGGCCTGGCTTAAAGGGAAATCTGAAATTTAGTCAATGCCAGAACAAATTCAAATGTGTGTCTGTGTGTGTGGCTGCAATATGAATGCAAATGGATGTGTGTTTGTCCAACTACATATATACATATATAAGTATATGTGTGTGTGTATATATACTTACCTCGGCGCCTTTGGCGCAGCGCAACTTTCTCAAGAGCTGCTAATGCCAGTCGCTTTATCTGTGCCTGCTTATGAGCCTCCAGGGCTTAAGCGCTCGCACTCGCGCTCTAACTGCCTTCGCTCTCTCCTGGCCGCGCGCTCTCTCTTTCTCTCTCTCGCTAACTCTACCTCGCTCACTCTGCCTGCTTTGGCCTTGTCGTGCTTTACTTTTTCGGGCAGCCACGCAAGGTGAGCCCGTGCTGCACAGCCCGTGGTGAATTTTGCGCTTAGTGTTTCTTTTATGTTGCGTTTTTCTTCTTCTTTTTTGTGTTTTTTGTGGTAGGTTCTTGCTGCTGCCGCCGGCATTTTCACCATGCCAAGCCAGCCCGCGGCTATTCAACAGACTGCCTGCTCCCCAGCTGCTGCTCGTCTATTTTACACAAATTATTTCGAATTTATTTCGGGTTACCTGTTCGCTTGCCTGTCACCATTTGCCCCGCAGCTGCTGCCTGCCTCCCTCTCCCTCTTTCCCTCTCTCTCTCTCTCTCTCTCTCCGAATGTGTGTGTATTTTGTAGTATACTTTTCTGCTGGCAGCGCTCGTAATACAAAAAACCAATTTCAAGCATTCATTCAAGGCGCTACGGGATTTCCCCTGCTGTTGTTGTTGTTGTTGTTGTTGTCTAGCTGAAAATTGTTTGCAGCTCGCTTGTTGTTTCTGTGTTTTTTGTGTTGTCCGCATGCGTGCGTGTGTGTGCGGGGCTCGTTGCTGCTGTGTGTGGCTCCTTTGGCCACAGGCATTCAACGCGCTGACAGTTACGTGGCGCTTTTGCATAGCGACGACAGCGCCAGATCCCAACCCAAAGCCATTAACTCCACCCTCCCCCCACTCCCTCCCCCTCTGCTCTGTAGCCAACTTCGCTGTTGGGTCATTGTATAACTGTGTTGCCTGCCATTGTTGTTGTTGCGTGGTTTGGTCGCTTTTGCGGCAGTTTTGTTTGTGTTCTTTAAATACGCTTCAAAATTTACTTTTATATCTATTTAATTTGTGCTCAGTTTGCTGCTGCTGCTGCTGCTGCTGCTGCTGCTGTTGCGGTTAATGGATCGCGCGAATGTTCCATTTTGCTGTCGACATGTTAATTGGGAAATTGATACAATTTAGTTGTTTAATTTGCAGCAGCCAAGAGTTTAGCTGGCATAAGCACACAGACATTCAAACATACACCTGTTTGGCAGCGTTTCTTGGCTCAGGTCAACATGCGAGCTGTTCGTGTGTGTGTGTATGTGGCACAAAGTTGTTGAACCTTTTTAATCGATGCATGGCAAGGAAAATAAATATATTGCCAAAGCAGCAGCAGCAGCAGCAGCAGATCCACACAAAAAATCGATTTCTTTTTATTGACACGAAAAATTGCGCCTTGAAATATGCAATGCAAAAGTGGAAAATACGAAAAACTGTTCATGGTAGCAGGAGAGGGGGAGGGGGGGGGCTGGTGTGTGGAGGGTAAGTGGCATGCCACTGTGCCTGATGAGCTCCTGGTAGGGGTGGCTCGACAGTGTGGTTGCTGTGGAACAACAACAACCAGATAAGAGTCATAAAAACGCACACACACACACACACACACAGAGACGCTCGAAGACAGAAGTTCGAGCAATGCTCTGGGTTTTTCTCAACTCACTAGGGGGGAGTTTCTGTGCCAGTGAGTGCGACAGAAAGGCGAAACTAACGATTATGATGACGACAAAAGCAGCAACATCAACAGCAACCACAACAACAACAACAGCAACAACAACAACAACAAGAACAGCCAGGACAAACGTCAGTGGCAAAAATGCCAAAATAAATGACACTGCGACAAAGTAAACTTCCTTACGCCCATTTGCCGCCCACTCTGCAGTCACATAGCCTGCCTCCCTCCCTTCAAGTACAAAAAGCAAAAAGAAAAAAGCATACGCAACAGCGCGACAGCAAAGAAAGGAAATTACGCCTTGGTTAGGGGCATTCCACTCCAGTTTGGGGTTGTATTCTGCTGTGTGTGTATTTTATGGATTTGAAGCAATGCAGACTTTACAAATTATAACAAGAAGACACAAAGAAGTGGCACAAGTCAAAACAAAGCCAATTTGAGATGTGTAATGAATGCAGAACAAAGTCTCAGCCACAGTCAAAGGCAAAGACAAAGACAAAGACAAAGAAAAGCAATGAGGCTGTCAACCCTAGCTGTATACAGGCAACATTTCTGGGACCAGGTGGCAACGCTGTTCTATGTATATGATATCGATAAGCTAAAAGAGTTATCGGTGCTGAAAACAGGCGAATAAAACTAGATTTTTGATCAGAAATGAAAGAAGAAGTTGCTTGCTTCTTAAAGTTAACAGTCAAGTCAACAAAAGAAGAAGAAGAAGAGAGCCTTTTGCTCTTTGACAAATAAAAGAAACTGCTTATTAAATGAAGGAGGATAACTCTAGATATTCAACAAACATAAAACAGTTTTTATTCTATTATTATATATTATTAAATATGTACATATATATATATATATATATTTTATGTTTTATATTTTTATTTTATTTTATGCTTATTTACTTATTCAACTTTCTAGAAAAAAATATACACTTTCAGTGTAATTTACAATCTAAGAGTAGCTCTTAAAAAGTAGCTCGAAGTCAGTTGCTTACTTTTTGATGTGATTGTCGAATAGCTCGAATCTATCGATCCGTACTTCGTTTTGCCACTTGCCACTTGCCACTTGCCACATGCCACATGCCACATGCCACTTGCCACTTGCAACACTTGTGCGGCACGTTCATCTCTGTGACTTCTGTCATAAAAACAAGTCCCCAGAGCAGTCGATAGTTTTTTTTCTTGCACATAAATAATATAGCTCTCATTATTTAGCGCCCTCTCCAACATCTCCTGTACCCCTCTCTCTCTCTCTCGCACTATCTCGCTCACTCTCTCAAGGTAATGTATTTCGGGCATTGTCATGTTTTTTGTCAAAGGACACAGCCATAAAATGTGATAACAAAACAAAAGTCGCTTTCACTGCTGGAGCATCCCTCATATCATGTGATTTGTCCAACTCCCACACCCACCACACTCCTCCTGCTCCCCCCACTCGGCCCACTCGCCCACCTCAGCCCACTTTTATGTTGAATAAGTTTGCACAGTTTGTAATTGGGTACCATTCAAGTGTCCAAGTGTTGTTAAGGCGCATTGCTCGCATTGCATATTTCGCCATTATGAACTTGTTAATGCCAGAGCAGCAGAGTCCAGAGCCAGAGCTTCCAGTTGCAGGGCAGCTGGGTCCTTCTCGCTCTCGCTCTAACTCTCGCTCTGCCTGGCGTCACTAAAAATTACGTCTATTAAACTTAATTGTACTAATTTTTAAGCTCCCTTCTCTTTTATTCCTTTCTCTAGCTATTTTTTGTTTTTTGTTTTTTTGCAACTTTTGCTAAATACTTATGCACAAATATTAGGCGTGCGAGCGAGAGGCTGGGCATGCCAACTATAACGGTAACTGGGCGTTTAAACAAGAAAACAAAATGGCGCCATGTTGACACACAGAAAAAAAAAGAGGAAGCCCAACAGGAAATAAATGAAAACAGCTAACAGAAGAAGGACAAAACTTTTGCATTTGCAAATAATTTCATTTTTTTCTTTCTTCGCTTTATTCAGCGCAAAAACTGAAGCTCGTTTACTTTTATCAAAACTGAAGTTAGCAACAATCGTTGTTGTTGCTCGCATAATGAGCAAAGGGACAACAGTGGACACAGCGAACAATTGAATTAAGCCAGGCCGAAGAGCAGATTCTCTAGCAAAAAATAAAAGTAGAAATATTTAAAGCAAACGTCCTTGAAATGCGCAATTACAAAACTGCTTTTAAAAGGATTAGTCGGAAGGAAAACCTAAAGATAATTACGTAAATTCCTCTTTCCAATTGATTAAAAAGTTCTTTTCACTGCGAATTCCGGCAACGCCTGGCAAACTCTTTTTAGATGTGCATTGTGTATTGAGAATGCAGCGAATATGTGTGAAGGGCAGCTCAAACGAGCGACTCGAAGACCCTTAACTGATTGCATTTGCCAGCTTTACGCTTTGCAAGTAAACATCTATATATATAGATAGTTATTCCGTGAACTCAAGTTCCGTAGAAAACAAACAAACAAGCTTTGACACATTCTGTGACAGTCTCCCAAATACTCTTTCGCTGGCTCTGCTTAAGTATTCAACAAACAAATTCATGCAAAAATAGGAATAGAAAAGTGAAAAGTGAAAAGTTGTCCGACCTTTGTGTCACGGCGCTGGCAAATGCACTCAAAGTTATTGTAAATAAAATGAAGAACGCAAAATGAAAAAACCTAAAAAATAACGTCGAAGTGTAAAACTTCACGCCAAAGTTGACAAAAGTTGCAATTTTTAATTTATTTGCTACACCTTGAACACACCTGCGTCTCCCCCAACCCCCTCTCTCTCCCTCTCATGATTGAAAGCAGCTCAAATATTGTCGAATTGCAGCTGGTCAGTGTTGAGTCTTAGCTAAATTTAGCAATTTTTAAAGACTTCAAGTCTGCGGTTTTATGGATGGCGCCTGCTTCCCACACTGGATGACATTTTATAATGGCATTGTGCGAACAAGCAGAAAAAAAATGTACGCACAAGCATGCATATAAAGAATTTAATTAAAGTTCATTTGGTTGGCGCACTTTGGCCCCAGACACGCCTCCGACCCGACAGCCCGCCCACAACAGCAGCGCCGTCAAAGACGCAGCTACACTACTGTCGCCTTCCGCCTCAAGTAATTGCACTCCATCATCATCATCATCATTCGAGCTGTGTGTTTGTGTGTGTGTGTGTGTGCTGGGGTCTTAAGATGGCACCGTGTCATGGCTCTACCCCTGACGACCCATTAACACACACACACACACATATACACACAAGCTACAAGCAAGGCAACAGCTCGCACAATGGGCCCAACTCGTTGAGGCAGCGAAATCTCGATAAGACTTCGATTAATTTAATTTCGAATCAATTAGTATCGATCAACAGTGTTATCGGTTAATTGAACTCGATTTTAGTATGAGTTCTCGACTAATCGATGACATCTGTTAGTCTGGAAATCGTTTACTCCTTCATTGGCTGCAATACTTCAATCAATATTCGTATCTATTATAGGTTTTACCAAACTTATCGTTTATCGGAGTGCATAATCGATTACTTGATGCTATTTATGATTGTTTTGCCCTTTAAGTTCTCATGAATCTGTTTTGTATCCCCCGATTTCATAGATATCTTAACTGATTTGATCGTTGCTTTAAGTTATCGTTTATCGAAATGCATTTAGTTGGTCTAGTCCATCAATTTATTGGCATTTAGCTTGTTTAAATCTTAAAAATATCTATTTTGTACTTTTCAGTATTATAAACTGGTTTTTTTATATCGATTTGATTGTTCAACTTCAACTTATCGTTTAACAATGTGTATTTACTAAGTATAATCGATAATAATATTGACATTTATTTTGTGTGACTATTAAGCTTATCTCTTTTGTGTCTCTAAGTCTTAAACACTTGAATTTTATATCGAATTGTTCGTTGCTTTCAGTTAACATTTATCGAAAGGAGTAATCGATAAGATCATTTATCGAAATGAGTAATCGATAAGATTAAGATAAGATAATAAGTTGCCCTTAAAGTTAACGCTGCGCGAATCTGTTTTGTGAATTTCTTTCTTATGCAAATGCTTTTAAACCCATTGAAAATGGGAAATCAGGGTATAATGTTTTTTTATGTATCAATTTGATCATTGCTTTAACTTATTTATTATCGAAATGAGTAATCGATAAGTTGAAGCAATTTCAGTTTGCTTGATCATTGCTCCAGTTTATCTCTGGAGCTTTTGTGCTCATATTCAACTATCGCCCATTGTCCGCTTATTATCAGATGTTACTGCTGCTGCCGCTGCTGCTGCTGCTGCTGCTGCTTGCTGTGCACTTTCTACACTTAATTAAGACGCCTGGGAGACAAGCTCTGACACACTCTGACAGTGGGGCCACGCCAGCTAAGCGCAGTTCGTAACGCAACCACAAAATTCAATGGCAGAAGTTTGTGGCCTTTACCTTATGTGGTGTAGCAGCATGTTCTGGCACCTTTTTCCGCTGAGGCAGCTTCTGCTGCAGCTATTTTGTAAATTTTGTGAGTGTGCCAAAGGTTTAAGCTGCCCTCTCCCTCTCTCTCTCTATCTCTCTTTCGACCTCTCTCTCTCACACACACACTCTTACGCAATACCTTGTCGTCATCAACATTTTTGCTAAATTGCGCATACGCCCCATGTGTTGACTTCACTTCTTCTTCTTTTTTTTGCATTTGCTGCTAGTCTGTTTGAAATTTATTCAAAGAAGCGTATGTGTATGTGCATATGTGTGTGTGCGTGTGTTGGTGTGTAATTCATTGACTTCACTACGCTGAGATAATGAGAAAAACTCAAACGAAACGTTGCCTGCGCAACGGAAAAGCAAAGCAAATCGAAATACCAAACAACAGCAAGATAAAGCAGATAAACAGATCAACGCACAAACACACACAGAGACAAACAATTGTAGCACAGATAGCAGCTACAAAGCTACAGTAGCCGGTGAGGCAGCCTTGGGGCACGAACTGATTTAATGTACTAAACTGTGCCACGTCGTCGTTCGAATCAATCATGGCCTTCAGCTGCCTTTATCTTACATCTAAGCACCTCAAAGCAAGTGTGTGTGCCTGAGTGTGTGTGCGCGTGTGTGTGTGTGTGTATCTGCTTGTTTGTATAATGAGCGTGAAGTGAGTAAAGCTCAAAATCAACGCTTATCAAAGCCACTGCAATGACTTCTGTCTGTCTCCTTCTGGCAGCTGTTGCAATTATCCAAGTAAAGCCAAGAGCTGCATCTTCTTCTTCTCCTTCTTCTTCTTCTTTTTAGTCTTCTTAGTCTTGTGAGTGGCAGGCAATGCAATTAGTAGCTGCGAAAAGCAGCCAGCCAGGCAGCTTATCGGCTGCTCGTTTTAAGCTTAGAAACTTGCAGCTTTATGTTTACAGTTATAAGTGGAGCTCGATATGACAACCGTTGCGCCATCTACTAAATGCAAGTGCACTCTCTGCAATTTGAGCTAAGCTCCGTACGCTGGCTGCAATCTTTAAGTGCCAGCAATCCGCTTTAATATTGTAAAAAGCATAAATTATGCCAAGCATCAGCCCAGCTTCCATTCCTGCCATTGTTGTTGCTCTCTCTCTGTGTGTGTGTGTGTGTGTGTGTGTGTTTGTATACAGGATATTAAGTGTGGCAGCAGCTTGAGCTACGCCAGAGTTGAGACTCTGCTCCACAGCCATGCCAAATGATTAAGCATCAAAGGTTTACACTCTGCTGCTAGGTAAGGCAAGATGCGAGAAAATAAATTGAAAAAGCTTTTCATTTGGCTTACGCTTACGCTTGTGATTAAAATGAAAATGGGAATTGGGGAAATAGCAAAATACCGGGGTATGGAAATGGATTTGGTTGCGCCGGATACTGGGCGGGTGAGCTGGGCTGGGCGTGCCAGGAGGAAGTGGGCGGGGTGTGCATCAACAGAATGAGAATTAGTCGCTGTCAGGGCAAAGTTTTTGCCTGTCGGACTGCCTGCCACACTGTCAGACTGTCATTAGGCCCAAGTGTTGTCAAAGTCGCCATCTTGAAACACGCACGAGCTCACACACATTCCCTCTCTCTCTATATATATATATATATACGTGTGTTTGTATTTGCGACTGCTTCCGGTTTCAATTTATTTTTGACGCACGCTAAAGTTTTACCAAAAAGTATGCAGCACACAATACTCACACACACACACACACGCTTTCGCAGTGGTGGGCGTGGTCATGCCTAAAAGCCCCTAAAAGCAGCATTCAGCAGCAGGCGCTGCCAAAATATTTCTGGCCCGGCCTCGAGAGAGGCCAGAGTCACTTAATTAGTTTTTACACTTAATTGAATTGCAATGCCTCGTCATGGACAGAACGCCCGAACGGCACGCAGCACACGCTTTTCTCTCGTCGTTTTCAATTTTCCTTCTTTTTTTTCGGTTTTTTTAAATGTTTCTTATTCGATTATGCGTTAATGCCACGGCCGAGCGAGGCTGCTGCAGCACTTTGCGGCACTCATAAATTTCGTGGATTTGAAATGCTGCGTGGAAAACTTTAATGCATTGCATGCGAAATTTTTTCAGCGCATATGAGTTTTGTGGCCAACTGTACCACTACCACGCACACGCACACACACACACACACACACATAGATATAAAATGGCAGTGAGCCCCGCCTGTAAAATTAATCATATTTATTATGAAGCGCTTTTTGTTTTTGTTGTTGTTGTATTTTTTGCAGGGGCTGCACACGCTTAAGCCCCAACAATTTGTGGTTGGCTTAAAATTTGTTAGCCTTATTTTAATGCATTGCAGAACGTTTTAGGCCCATTAATGCCCATGTATATCCCATGCGGACGTGGTCATGGCCGTGGTCTCATATTATTCGCTCTCCCATTACCAAATGAAGCGGCTGAAGCCCCATTTCTCTCGCTCACCCGTGGCCGGAACCGGATCCATAACCAACTCCGAACCGCACCAGACGCATTTTCGTTGCGTAATTTTGCTGATTGCTTTGCTGATTCAGCATTAATTTGCAGCGCGCTTAATTTACAGTTTATATTGTGTGTGACTCCATTTTAATGTTGGCTTCGCTCCCTCCGCATCTGCCAACATTTGTTCGCTTTGCTGCTCAAAGATTTGGGCAGTCATTCGAGTCTGTTTTGGGTAGCCTTCAGAAACGTATTTGAGTGTCTTAAACTTGGCTAACATACAGTTGGGACCTGTAGCTGAAGGTTAGCGAGTCAAAGGCACAAAGTTATGTATGAAAAGAGAAAAATAACTTGGGGTAGGAGTTACAGAGTTACAGTTATATATGCATAGGTATATTTACAGGTTCAGGTATAGATATCTTGGATTATTGGCAGGTTGAAGATAAATATTGAAATACAAAGACTTAAATTTAGCTAAGGTAAATATATACAGATGACAGATACACATAAACAGGGTTAGATACTAATGTAATTCACTGTTTGAGATAGAGTTGCATTAGCAAAAAGAGCAATAGATACATATGTTGCATAGATTCAGATAGATACTAAAATATATATAGCTAAGATACATATAGAAATCTACACAAACAACTATAGCTATACAACTATAGCTTACTCTAAAAGATACAGATACACATAGAGCTAGAGCTATAGCTATAGATGCAGATACATCCAGTGTATATGCCGAATTGGAGTAAAATGAAGATACAGGCATACAGATTCAAAAAGGGCAATAGATACATGTATTTCAAAGACTCAAATATATATATATATAAATATATATATCTAAGATAAAGCTTCAAATACATACATTTATATATATATAAATAAATATCAACTATAATTTACTGTAAAAGATACATCTACAGCTATATCTATAGATACAGATACATTCAGCATAGAAATAAACTGCAGATGCAGAAACAAATTTCTTAATTGCCCTTCAAAATGCCTGCCATAAAACTAAAAACCTGTTTAAGCTCAGCAGTGTTGCGAAATGCTCAAATATAGCAGACTCCGCATAGCGAGTCAATGGAGTATCGCCGATGCTGGTCGCCGCTTTAATTGAATTTCTCGACGTTAGCAACTGGCAAAGGCGACTAACTAATCAGATTCAGATGTCGAAAAAGAGCGATAACTCGTTATTCTTGCACTCTCGTTACATGGCTACGGCATCATCGAATTGATAGCCATTAAACGTACAGGACAATTCCATTTGCCATCACTTCCAGCATTCAAATCACACTCAATTAGCTCGCAGCTATGCCATAGATAAAGGAACAAAAAATATAAAAAAAAAATAAAAAAGAAATGTAGAGGAGCAAAAAGTGGAAAAGGACAGGCAATTTGGCGCCGTGACCTCTGCCAAATCGACCAATAACGAACTGTGTCACTGCGGCGGAGTTGGCGGCTGGACGTTGGGCGGTGCGGGCAGCTGTGGGGCATAACCCAAATCAGCTAAAAGCCACACAGAGCAAAGGGAAAGTCAAAATCAAATACGATTCGAAATCGAAGACCAGCCCAGGACTCTGCTTTTTCATTTACAAAAACAAGCAACGAAAGAAAGAGCTGAATTGGAGGTAATTTGATTTGGCCCCAAAGTTGGATAATTGAAGAACTGCCGTTGCTGCTGCCGTTGCTGCTGCAGATGCTGTCAAGTGGGCTATGCAAAATCAATTAGATGAGACTGCTGCATTTCAGGACTCTCTAATCCGGCCACGAAGCCAAAATAATTATGTTAATGCCAAGCAGAATCTTACTCGGTGACGTAAAAAAGCAACCACTCAAGTCTATCAAAAACTAAATGAAAGTATAAAAAAAAGGAAAAACCGACTTAAAATGGGGCGAAAATCATGCTAGCAGCCACAGCGCCTGCATCTACCCAAGCTATGCCAGCAAATGTAATTAAAACTGCTGTTTGCAACGTCAATTAGAAGTACTATGCACACACACTCAATTGCTCTCACATTCACACACACACACGCAAACACCCAGAGTCAGGTTACAAAGTTGCCCAAAAAATTTGTGTTGCATACTTTCAGGCAAATTTAATTTAATTTGTCTAAGAGAATGTGTTTGTGTGCATGTGTGTGTGTATGGAATTCATCAAAGAAATCACTTGTCTGACTTACCTGCATGTCCACACACACACACATGCACACACACGTGGATATACACTGATTGAAGATGGCAGAGGCTGAATTTTGTGAAATTCACTTGGCACAAAAGTTTCAGTCAAAGTTTCTGTTTTTCGGAGTTTTTGGAAGCCTTTCAAGTTTTGAGTGCATTTTCCTTTGGCCAGGCAGTTCTCAATATGCCATATAAATGCGTACGTATGTGTGTGTGGGCGTGCAGCGTGTGTGTGTGTGTCTTTTGGAATGTGTCTCTTGCTTCGAGTTCGATGCTGCGAACGGACAGAGACAAAGCGCTGAAATTTTATGCCAAATTCCAGAGGCAAACAGAAAGTGCCACAAAAACAAGCAATTGCAGCCTGTTTGTCTCTGTATCTGTGTGCATGTAGCATGTGTGTGTGTGTGTGTGTGTTGTCTTATGCTGAGTCATCAACAACTACAGAATGCTTTGACACTCGAAATTGAGCCGCAAACACAACATGGGACAAAAAATTAAATGCCAAAAAGCGAAAAATGCACAAAAGGCAAAAACGTAGAAAACTCATAAATAATAGTCACAGCGTGTGTGACAGCTGTCTGTGTGTGTGTGCGTGTGTGTGTAACTGAGTGTGTTTAACTGATTGTAGATATATGCCACATTCTTTGGTTTCATGTTTTAATTAAAGAGGTCTTTGAGTTTTTTCAGTAGCTTAGATAAATATATAGGAACTCTTAAATTGTATGGTGTTTGTATGTGTGTATGTGTTAGTGTGTGTGTGTGTATGTGTGGTGTTTGTGTTTGCCATTAAGAATTTAAAATTTTTTAACTGAGTCGCGTGCCACCTCCTTGGCCACACAAACACCCACCGCTTGCCGCCTGTCCCATTTTTGTCCATTATTCTTCTTCTTCTTTTTTTGCCTCTTTTATTTTTGCAGCCATTTTTCACTATTTGTCTTGCATTCGCTACGTGTTGTTTTCATGCCTGTCCGCATTTAACATGCACAACACCGTTTTTCCGCTTTCCCAGCCTCGCATTTGCCATCTTCTGTTCACTTTTGTGTGCGTGTGTGTGTGTGTGTGTGTGGCAGCACTTTGCGAAGCTTTGCGGCGCTTCCTCAGCGACTTTGGCCAACAATAAATGTTTGGCTCATTTTTTCCAATTTTTACACATTTTCCATACCCTAGCAGAGGTTATTAAGTTCCTGTCGCCATCTGAGTAGGGCTCAAACAGACATGCAATAAGAGAAAGAAAGAGAGAGAGAGACAGAGAGGGAGAGAGAGTGAGAAAGAGAGTCCCTTCAGTTTGTGGATGCATCAATAAGGATAAATATTTGTCCATTATTACGAATCGATGAAATCTCCGTTCATTTTTTATGTAGTTTTTTACAAATGCTACTACTACTAATACTGCTACTGCTTTTTCTACTTTTAGTACTATGAGTTTTTAAAAGAATAGTACTATTGCTACGGCTTTTAACACTTTTCCTTCTTATACTAATACTATTTCTAATACTACTGCTACTGCTAGTACGAGTACTACTACTACTTCTACTACTTATACATACTACTACTACTACTACTTATACTATTATTACTTCTTATATTTACTACTACTATTACTACTTCTTATGCATACTACCACTCACTTATACTACTTCTTATGCATACTACCACTAACGTATACTACTACTATTACTTATATTACTTTTACTACTTATGTCACTACTTTTACTATAACGACTACTTCTTATTTGTACTACTACTATTACTACTGCTACTACTCATTTTACTTTTACTGCTACAAATACTACTTCTACTGCTACTACTACTTACCTTATAGAACAAATACTACTTCTACTACTACTACTACTTACCTTATAGAACAAATACTACTTCTACTACTACTACTACTTAACTTATATTACAAATACTACTTCTACTACTACTACTACTTCTACTACTACTACTACTTCTACTTCTACTACTACTACTACTTCTACTACTACTACTACTTCTACTACTACTACTACTTCTACTTCTACTACTACTACTACTTCTACTACTACTACTACTTCTACTACTACTACTACTTCTACTTCTACTACTACTACTACTTCTACTACTACTACTACTTCTACTACTACTACTACTTCTACTACTACTACTACTTCTACTTCTACTACTACTACTACTTCTACTACTACTACTACTTCTACTACTACTACTACTTCTACTACTACTACTACTTCTACTACTACTACTACTTCTACTACTACTACTACTACTTCTACTACTACTTCTACTACTACTACTACTTACCTAATACTACAAATACTACTTCTACTACTACTACTACTTAACTTATATTACAATAACTACGTCTACTACTAGTACTACTTCTACTACTACTACTACTTCTACTACTACTACTACTTCTACTACTAGTACTACTTCTACTACTACTACTACTTCTACTACTACTACTACTTCTACTACTACTACTACTTCTACTACTACTACTACTTCTACTACTACTACTACTTCTACTACTACTACTACTTCTACTACTACTACTACTTCTACTACTACTACTACTTCTACTACTACTACTACTTCTACTACTACTACTACTTACCTAATACTACAAATACTACTTCTACTACTACTACTACTTAACTTATATTACAAATACTACGTCTACTACTAGTACTACTTCTACTACTACTACTACTTTTACTACTACAACTACATATCTTATACTACAAATACTACTTCTAATACTACTACTACAACTTACTAGTAGCTCTTTCTCTTATTACTATTAGTATTGGTTACTTATTCTACTAATAGTACTACAAGTACCTAGTTCTACTACTACTCTCGCCCTCTCGTAGCGTCTAGACATTGTGAAGGGCATTCGATTCTCGGCATTTGAAGACACAACTTGTAATGTATTTCTCTTTTCCTATTTTGCTTCTTTTTTTAACACGCCCGCATTAAAAATGTATTTGTCTGTGGCTCTGGTTCCGGCTGCTGAGCGAAATGGAAAACTGGGCAAAGAGAGGAAAAACTTTTTACGTGCGCTATTATAACGCAATTTCTTTTGTGTTTTTCTTTCGGTTTGCTTTTGGTTTTTGCTTGGAAACGTTTCCAACTTTTACGCTAGCTCCCACTCCCCCTCTCTCGCTCTCTCAAGTGTCGCCTGTCGCTGCTCGCCGGCCACGCCCACGCGGGCGAAATTAAAATATCATAAATTTGAGTTAATTACGGTCGAGTAAACATTAACATAATTGTGTGTTGCTGCCGGTTACCCGCTGCCCGCTGCCCGCTGCCCGCTGCCCGCTGCCCGCTGCCTGCTGCCCACAGTCACAGCCACAATCACAGTTAGAGTCGCAGTATAAGTAACAGCTACTTATTGGCCAGTTTGCTTTGCTATTCCCATTGGAGCACTTTTCCATAAATTCGGTCGCTGACTGCGTATTCGAAATGGAATTTCAATTTAAAGTCGACTCTATTGCAATTCGATTTCAGAAATCAATTTGCCGAGCTACTTTATTAGCTGACATGGATTTATCACAAGCACAAATTTGATTTCTTACTTTCACTTGACGTTTATGTTCTTCCGTTTTCTCGGAGTTTTGTCAGCGCAGTCATATATAGTATATATATTATATGATATAAGGCTTAACTGTAAGTGGATAATCCAATTGAACTTTCTCTTATTTGTTCGAGCTTTTCAGCGAGTCCTTAAAGTGAATTGATATAGTTTTTTGGCCGAGTTCAGCTGAAATTGTTTCTAGGAAAATGAGCAGGAGCATTGCTTGTCTCTCTCTGTTCTGCCTCTCATATATTATAGATCTGCTGTCAATTTCAAGCTGATTTATGCCCACGTTAGGCGCTGCTTTAAGTGGGCTGCCTGTTTGTCAGCCAGACCCTGACAAACACTCGACGCCCTGTCTGCCTTTTGGCTATCCAGAACCGAACCGAATCGAACTGTATACAGTTGCCACGCCCTTGCGCCCATGCGCCTGCTATAAGCATTGAAGGCGTGCGTTTGATTGCCCTGTTGGCCCTGTTATTGGCCCGCGAAAGCCGCTCTGATTCACTGCGCTTCAGCAGCGAGACCAGGTGTGGTGGGCGTACCTGACAGCCTGCCTACATGCACACATACATATATACAATATGTTGGCCTGTAGACTTTTGGCAAATGCAATTGCCGTTGCCTTTGGCGCTGGCCCTGGCTCCGGCTCCGGCTCCGGTTCTGGCGTCTGGGCCACCCCGTTGCAACATCCGCTTCCGTTTCCGCTGCACTGCATGTGCCCCCAGTTCACTTTTCGCTCTGTATGTGTGTGTGTGTGTGTTTGTGTGTGCATGTCCTGTGTTTAATTTCGATTTGGATTGCCGCCTGCCAATGAGCCAGCCAACCGTTTGGCTCGGCGTTTCCAACAGCCAGCAGCAAATTGTTGCCGACTCATTTCCGATGATTGACAGCATTCGCAACGGCTTCAAGTATCGATCATCATTTTTGATTAGCAGCTCGCTGATTGCTTCAGCTTGTCTTTAGTCAGTTAACTTTAAGGCAATCAGAGGCTCATTTTGGTTGCTTTAGCTGGATTGCAGGGTATGTTACGGCATGCATATTAAATGGCGATGAACTTTACTCTGATTGCGTCAGTGTTTGCCTTAATTCTGGTAGATTGCGTCCGAGCACGGACAACACGACATTATTTAATATGCCGCCTACTGTAGTTGCAGTTCATGTTGTTTGGCATAGACTATGGTGTCATCGTTGACAGCAGCAACAGCAGTAGCAACAACAACAGCAGCAGCAACAACAAGGCATGCAATAACAAAGCTGATTGCAACAATGACGTAGAAAAGGCAAACATAAAGCCAAGCCAAAAGCTTGGGCCAACAAATTTTTCACATGCAAACAGCAGGCAAAATGTTAAATCTGTATATATATATATATATATACACACATAGGGTGTGTGTGTGTGTGTGTTGTTTTGTGAATTATTAGATTGCCTGGAAAAATGCTAGCACGTCACAAGCAAGTCGACGTTGAGCTGAAGAACGAGCATGTTTCCGCCTTTTTGCCAACTTAATTACTTTTGAAATAGTTGAGCACACACACACACACACGCACGCTCACGCACACAGAGGCACATGAGTGATGGCAATTGGTGAGTGGATGGATAGCTGCATGAGCTGAGTAGCTGAGGCTAGTCAGCCGAAGGAGCTGTCGTCCTGGCTGGCCTCTTCCCACTCGCGTCGTTCACATATGCCTGGGGCGCAGGCTATTATTATATTTATTAGTGAGGGGGCGGGGGGACTAGGGCAGGACAGGGCAGGAAGTTTTATTTAATGCAGCTACGTAACGCTGCTCAAATGCATTTTGATAATGGAGTTTGCATAGACACCGTCCCCCCTCCGTCTAGCGCAAAGCTCAGCCAAGCGTTGAGCAACTCAATTTTCGCGTTGCTATGATAACAAAATACGAAAAGAAAAAACAAAAACCCAGCTACAATATTGTGGATAATCAAGTCCACCCAGGCATTGGGGAAAAACAACACAATGTGGGACTAAAGCTGAGGATAAGAATTTTCCAAGATAAAATAGAACAAGGACAGGCACAAAGACGAGCTTAACCTGGCAGAAAGATATTAAAATAGATGAAAAGTCCTTAAAGAAATACATAAATAGACAAAGGGAAATCTAAAACAGAAACTGACAAGTTCTTTAGATGGCAAATTGCTATGTTTTCTTGTTTTAGAAACTTCCTTAATCTAATTAATTCCAATGAAATCGTATGAAATGTGCAAGAGAATTAAGTATCTTGGTCTGCTCGCATTCGATAGTATCGCAAAGGCCATCAATAGCTGCTGCAAATAGCGAGTGTAACTTTTTCAATCAGCAAAGTTTTTAGAAAAAATGTTGAAAGTGCTTCAGGTAGCACGGCTCAAAGTATTTAAGCTTTGATGTTTTCATTTGCCCAGCAGTTATTTTATATCAAGATCAACTTTAATCTATGCCCCATTGAAGTCCTGTTTCTATACAAAAGGTTTACAAATCAAAAACGAAAAAAAGAAGCTTTATATATATATAGATTTTTTCAACGTGGAAATTGACAGTGGGCTTTATTTGGACAAACAATGCTTTGTGTGGCAGCCGGCAGTCGGCAGTCGGCTCTACATATGGACTTTATTGAAAGCATTTCGCTGACGAGTTTTCTGTTTTGCAGACACTAAGCGAATGAATTGAATGCATGCTGCATTTGAATGGTAGCCAGATGCGAGTGCGAGTGCGAGTGCGAGTGCGAGTGCATGCATTCATTCAAGATTCAGTTTGTTGAAACATGAACCTGCAGCTTATCAGTGCTGATGCCGAACAATGGCAATGCAACTAATGGAAATTTGCAGCAGCAGCAGCAGCAGCAAAAACAATGCCAGCCCGCAGCCTGGTGAGAGTCTATTAATCTGCTTGTTGCCATAGCTGTGCGAAATGTGGCACAAAAAACTTGCAGCAAATGGGGCAAAAAACGAAAAACGAAAAAAAAAATGAGAAAATGTGTTTTTGACGCTGAAAGCGTCATTAGAATTGGCAAAAAGCATGAAAACAAAAGCCAACTAATTGAGAACTGAAGTGAAGGTGGGGGCCTGCACAAATGCAGCTGCACTTGATAAAGATAAAGCTGACGATGATTGCGGCACTTGAGCCCAAATAACACTCGGCCAACTGATGCAATATCCAAATCAAAGACCAGAATGATTCAATCAATCCATCAATTGAGGCTGCTGCTGCTTCTGCTGCTTTGCTATGCATAATTCAACTCTGGTCATTCATCAAGCTGCCAGCTGGCAACTGTTGGATGCCTGGCAAATGGCAACTGTAATGAACCATTTAAGACATCGTTGAGGTTTAGCTGCCGTCAACACGCATACCTCTGCTCGACCGACCGACCTCCCGCCCGCCCCACACCCGCCTAATGAGTTCAGTTGTCTCACTTGATTGCCACATGTGCCGCCTGCTGCTCTATCCAAGTCATATTCGCAGTCAAATGGGATCTCTCTCTCGCTCGCTCTCTCTGTCTCTGTGTGTGGCATCATTATTTTTTATCGCTCAGCCACGCCCACAGAGGGCTGGGCGGCAAGCTTCACTTGCACAATGTGGCGTATGATTAATGTCTATGCTGTCTATGCTGCGAGTCAAGTCACAGACACATTACGTATACGCACGGCTGCCACAGCAAATCCGACACAGTGCAATAACTAACATTAATCTTATATATACAACTTCAATGCCAGCTAGCTATATACATATACATATAAATATTTATGTATAGAGCTGCAGTTGCAAAAAATAAAATAGCACCAAGAATTTTATTTTTTTATTGGACAAAAGTACGTTTAAGTTTCTGTCTTTTGCTAAACTCTTGCCGAGAGGCATGATCTTAAATTTTATGAGTTTTATGAGTTCCTTTCAAAAGTTATATATTTTTCCTACAATTATTTATTAACAACAATTTGGTTAACTATAAAATTACAAAAATAATCACAAAGAAGAGATTAACAATATTAAAATTTTAGTTTATTCAAAAAACGTGTAAATTTAAATAAAAAGGAGGAGGATTAGGGAGATGGTGGGAAAAATAACTCTTTTTGAACAGAATACTTAATCAGTTTGGGACTGAGCAAGAGTATTGATAAGAAATTTTTTCTTGCAGTTATTTGTTGCTTTTTTCTCTGTTTGAGATTGAAGTTGAAGTCTGCAACTAAAGTCTAAATTATTTATTCGCTCTTCTAAAATGTGATGAATATGATATTGTTAGGACCTTAAATGAAACCTCTTTTATCTGAAAAGAAAAAACTAACAATTAGCTGCTACCTAAGTAACATTTAAAAGTTTAACAATTTAACTATGTATATTAGCCACAAGCGGAACAAAACTCACAATTTTCTTTATAGTTTTCTTTGTATTTAAAAAAATTTTAAAAAATATTTAAAATGTAGAAGAAGTATTTGGTATTTAACACGAAAAAGTTGCAAGCTAGTGCTATAAAAGAGCTGGCCACCTGGAGTCATGTCTTAAAGCTGTTTTGAAGCTAAAAACTTGATGAGTAAGATACATCATTAAGCTGTAGAATCTGGAGGAATATGATTGATAGCACATGACTTGGATAGAAAAGTGTTTGGGATATGTATTTCTATTTCAAATCGCATAATACTGTTTTAACTTAGCAAACAGTTTCTTTTGCTGCATCTGTTGTTTTGCTCTCTTTCCTTGGAGCTGTTCAGCTCTGCAATTAATTCCACGCACACAATGCCAACAGCTGGTCGAGTGGCAGGAAACGTGACATGAATCCGATAGGCAGTCGAATGTCGACGTCTGTCGCATATGAATATTAAGCTGTGTGACATGATTTGATTGCAGCACACTTACACTCACTCCGATTTGCAGACACTTTTGCATTGGAGTGGAAAATGTATTATCAACTAATCCGAGGTGCATTTGCATTTGCTTTTGCTTTTACAGGCCGCCTCGCCACGCTGGGAGCCACAGATCGCTGTGCTCTGCGAAGCCGGACAAATCTATCAGCCGCAATATCTATCCGAGGAGGGGCGATGGGTGACGGACCTCAGCAAGAAGACAACGGGCGCCACATGTTTGCGTGATAAAATGGATTTGCTTGATTACTGCAAGAAGGTAAGTGCATGGGGGGATTGCGTTTTCAAATTGAAAAAGCAAATTGGGGAGGTTGTCTCGGGCATGGGGATGGGGGATGGGGGATGGGGGATGGGGGCACGTGTTTGTTATGTGCTGCTGATTGAATTGAAGCCGCATGAAAATTGCTATTTGCATTCACTATTGCATTTACTTTGCATATGAAAAGTGAGCAGAGATTGCGCATACGCCACGTGGCCCGGCCCCATTGCAAAATGTAATTTTATGGCCACGCTAACGCTCAAGTGGCTAGCCGCAAGCAGCGGCAGAGGCTTTGCTGTCCCGGCAACCAGCGCAGCGAGCTTATTCCCAACATCCAAGCTCAACCCCCTCCCCCTCCCCACTCCCTGCCTCCTTTCACATTCACCCCATCATCTTCAGTCAAAGTGCAGCAGCAACATGAAAGGCAATAAATCAAAAGAGGCAGCAACAGCAGCAGTAGCAGCCAACCAAACAGCAACGACAGCCCAACATTTTGTAGGCACATGCCTGAGAGTGTGTGCGTGTGCGTGTGCGTATGTGTGTGTGGAGCAACAACAATTTAATTTGCGCTGCGTTGAAAGCGTTTACATTGAGACAACATTAAACGACACTTAATTAATTTTCCATTAATTTTCGCTTTTTACTTTTTTGCCTTTGCATACTCTCTCTCTTTCTCTCTGTCTCCCTCTGTATCTGTTGCGAACACATATCGCGCATACGCCAAGTGCGCCCTCATAAATTGGCATGCCTTTGGCTTTTTTAATTAAATTCCCCTAGCTGCCGGCTAATGTAGCGCTCTTTCTTTTTCACCCTTTCAACCGAACGAACAATAAAGCACTTCTGATTGACACCGGCAACAGTGTTAAGTGAAATGCAATGTCAAATGGAATCGAAAGGGCGTCAAGTGCATTCGCATATGCAATATGCTGCCCGAATGAATATAAATTGTAGATTGAAAGCGCAAATTCTTGATTAACTAATTTAATTACAATTTGCAATTGCGCTTCGATGTCCAGCGATACGCCTCAGCTAATATCTTACAAGCTGCGATAGATAGCTTTGCTATCTGTCTGGCAAATCTGATATGATGCCTGAGGCCTGTTTTCAAACATTATGTGGATGTTTCTAATGAGCCTTGCGGCCTGTCACAACTGTCCCATTTGATTTCGACACACACAATTTTGTTGCGACCTGCTGCTGCTGCTGCTGCTGTTGCTGTCATTTTGCCACAACGTAAATCAAATTACACTCACACACACACATTTGTATTCATATGTGATGGCTTTGTGGCAAATATTTTATTGGCTTTACATTTGCATTTTATTTTTGGCCACCTGCAATTTACGTTGTACTCGTATTTACAATCAAGCGTGTTTTCTTTCTTCTCCACGCTTGCCATACTTTATAATTATGTTAATTTTTATATTATGCTTAATTTATGTGACCATGTTACTGATGACAACGCATCGCTCTCCCACACTCCCCACTCCCCTCTAGCAACCACTATTTTGACAGCAACTGCAAATTGTAATAAATTGCAATATACTCGTAATTATAACAACCATATCAAACAGACAATAAGAGAGGAAAACAGTATGAAATTTCGACGTTAAGGCCAAAAATGTGCACATTTGCAAATATCTGGCAGAAAGACAATATCTCTCACAGCGGCAAACTAAATAATTCGGAATTTTGTAATAACAAAGAGATGCTTTTATACAATATTAGTTTTCGTCAAATTCGAAGCAAACGCTGCATGACATCTGATTTGCCTTGCGAGTGGAAGACAAAACATTTGTCAAAGCTATCAATTTCAGTTGAAACGAGAACTCAGCCTAATTAAAATGTATTCAATAAAACCGCAATCAAGCATTTGTGTGCATGCATGCATGCATGTGTGCATGCCAAACCAAATTTGTCAACTGCTGTGTTGTTAATTAGAAAAGCAAATATCATATATAAATCCAATTAGGCCTCGGAGATATTTATGAACTCAATTAACAAAACTAAACTTCAGAGCAAAATTCCAACTGTTGGCATAGCGTTTATCTGTGCATTGATTGGACAGTCTATACCTTTGTCAGCATTCAACAAAAACCCACCTATGGAGCATAGGAGTTAACAGCAGCAGCAAGAGGACTCGAAATATTTGCGTACTCTCGTGATTGCTGATAAGAGACAGCAAGAGCCTCGCAAATCCCAGCCATTAGACAATGCGTAGAAGCTGTTGCTCCAACTGCCCCCCATTTGTGCATCCTTCAGATGAGCCGATCCACCTGCTGTTGCTGATTTCCACGTACGTGCCTTTTTCCATTTGTGCATTTTGTTTGCTTTGCCATCGACAACGCCCTCAATCTACAAAAGTGAAACACTAACGAATCTGCGGGGCACCAAAAAAGGCTATATACACACACTTTTATAGATATAGGTTTCCAGCGATTATGTTCAATTGAATCATGTTTAGTGTGCTGAAGCGCGTAATTGCAGTGCTTGGAGAAACAGCAGAAGCTATTGAGTAGAAGACAAATCAGAGATAGATAACATTCTCTTATTTTTTTTTTGTATATTTCCATAAGTTGACTATAAACCTTTTATAATGGCTATGCTTAAAAGAGAGAAAAAATGTACTCAAACCCAGTTTTTGGTGAACATTAATGTCAAGCGTAGGGCAAAAAGTCAAATTGCATTTTATATACATATGTGTGTGTGTGTGTGTACATTTGCTTGCTTTTTAATTTGGCTATTTTCGTGCGGCAAGCGACAGCAGCCTGACCAAACAAACAGACACACGCGCAAATAGCGCAAAGTTTACGCTCACTTAATTTACACAGCCACACACATACACACGCACACACACACACACACATCACAGTAGGACGGTTGCGGCTGTGGTGCACACATTTGCCTTTTTATTTTCCTCATTCCCATTCAACCGCTCGAGTCAATCCTTTTTTACGCGAAATAAATCAAGCCGCACAAAAGTATGCTACACATTTTTTCACTTTTTTTTCTTTCAACAGTCGTTCAAAATTTTGATGTTGGTCGCAAAAAGAAATTAATTAAAAAAAATAAAAAAAAGCAGCAAAAGGGAACCTGTTGTCCTTTGTGACTGCTGCTGTTTGTTGTTGGTTGTTGCTTTTGCTGGATTGTTCGACTGGTTGCGCTTTTTGGGTTACGCCACAGCTCGAAGCGCAGCAGAACAAATTCATTTATGTATATGCATATTTAAATGCTCTCTCTCTCTATGTATCTCTCTCTCTGCCTGTCTCTGCGTTTCTTTGTGTACTGCCTTATTTGGGTTTTTATTTCGCTGTTTTCCATTCAAATGGAAATTAATTAATTTGCAGCAGCTTTACGGTGAGAGGCGCAAAACCAAACCGCCAGCCGAACATGTGGCTACGTGTCCCTGGACATCAGCTGGAAGGGGAAGGGCCGGTGCGAGGGCGTGGCTCGTTATTTGCTTAGTCGCATTGATGTCAGGCAACCAAAAATCGTTTGCTGCTTTCTAATTATTTGCACAGTCACAATTCAGTTGTTATTTTTGCTGCTGTTGTTTGTTCTTTGGTTTTTGTAATGAGTCGAATTACATATTCCAAGCCGAGGCACAAGCTGCTGCTGCTGCTGCTGTGCTCATTTGCATTGAACAAGCATTGATTTTTGGCCATTTTGTAAACAATTTATTCGCTCCAATCCCCAGCCACACGCATTTAGTTATAAAATATTTATTCACCATTTGCATTTGTTGTACTATATACATATATATATATATACCAGAAAATTTGTATATAACTTATTCATTCAGTCGCATGGAAAGTTTTGGTATATATCAATTGCCTTACTAATGTGCATTTGACACAGTTTCTTCGAGCATATTAATATTGAATCAACTTTGAAATTTCGTACTTATTCTCGTTGTCTTCATTCAAATTAATGAACACAATTTGCTTAACTGCAAAAGTCAATTTGTGTATTGGACATCTTGAAGGAAGCTGAGCATGAAAACATTTTCGACTTGTGAATTGAATTGAGTTTTAGGAATAGTTAAAATACTCTTATAAATACATTCATAAAAGATATTTTGAGGAAAAGGGAAAAAGCTCTCTTAGTATACTTACCAGAACAGGTTCACCCTAATCGAGGCAATCGATGAAAGCGCTTACGTTTAAATTTTAAATCAGCCATTGATGAGACTGAATGAAAAGAATATAGCGGTTAGCTGAACGCTTTATAATAGTTGATGCGGCTTATTAGATTCCTGTTCAGTTCTGAGTATTCAATTACAGAACCTTCCTAATTAACATTATGATGGAGGACGCACGTTCCTCGCCACGCTTGCACTCAGTTAATGAGATTGTGCGGCAAATGAGCTTACAAATGTGGGAAGCGCACCCCCACAGGCTCCAGTGTCCGACTGTCTCCCTCTCTATCTCTATCTCTCTATCGACCCCTGCACCAAGGCCAAGGATGTCCAGCTAAAAGCCGACTGAGTCCTGGCAGTTAATGCAGCTAATTGAATTTAGATGCGATTTATGTTTCAAAATGCAATTTACTCGCTTTAATGGCAGCCCACACACACACACACACACACACACAAAGGCACAGTCCTTACATCGTGCTAGCATATTAACGCAGATGCGAATCTTGAGTTATAACTAAATTGTTAGTTCAAGTTTCGTGTTTCGACTTTCAGATTAATAAGTGTGGGTAATTTATTTAGCCTTTTCCATAATTAGCAAATTTTAAGCTCTCTGAAATGGGCTACCATAAAATCAAAGTTCCTTTCGAACTGGTCCGACTTGGTCACATAGCAGCATCTCAGAGATATCAGAAGGCTGGCGAGCAGTAGACGGTTGTTCAGCGTGTCTATGTTTCCATAGAGCAGCCAGGTCCAGAAAAGCGAGAGCAGCACGCTCAACACCATCTGTATAATTGACCACAGCGCCACCTTCACAGAGATCCAGTTACGAATGTCTCCCACACAGGGAAGATGAAATGGCTGTCGATGCACCAAAGGAGCCAGCAGTGCATTTATCAACGTGCCCACAGTTCCGACTACCAAGTCCATATTCTGAATGCACAGCTCCCGCTCTATGTAGCAGCAACTGAAGACGATCCCAGAGAGGATAACCGCGCTTAACAATTTTTTCCAGACTTTCTTAGCCATCTGCAATGAAAGAAAAGAATGGTGTATATAACATATGTGGAAAGACTTCTCTTTAACCATCTGCGATGCAAGAAAAGAGTGTTGTATATAAGATGTGTGGAAAGATTTTGTAGTTAAATTGATTATTTAGATACCTTTATTCAATGATATCATTCAGCTCATTCAGATTACCAAAGTCTTAATAAGCTATTTCCATATCATTCGCATGAAGATATTCTTTTCTTTCTACACTTCTTCTTCACTTTTATTCGCAATTTCAATGGGCTCAGATTTGTAATAAGGAAAGAATGCTATATATAAAGAAAAGTATGCTTCTTTAGATATTTTCATTCAATAACAATGAGAGCTTAAGTGGAACATTCAGATTATCCAAGTCTTAATAAGATAAGTCTATATAATACTTATACTGAATCTTGTTTATTGCTAGCATGAAGTTATTCGTGTTAAAATCGATGGCTAGACTTTTATTCTTTAATTTTATTTTTAAATGTTTGTTCTGATAGAGTTTCCTTGAGCTTAGTTTACTTTTTGGACAGATATTGAGATGCTAAGCAATATGGTTATATATTCATGTTACAGTTACATTCTGAACACCCTGAAGACATTGTATACCGAGCATTGAATTAAACCTGTTCTAACATACATGCCAAATACCTTCCCTTACACCCTGCAATCCTCACATGCCCTAAATTATGTATTCTATGTTATTTTCTATAGGCTAAAACAAACAAAAATAAATAAAAAAAAAATTTAATTAAAATGAGTTGGCGACAAAAATTATTATATTATTATTAAAAACAGAAAAAGAAAAAGAACATTCAGAAAGAGTTGATAAGGCAATTGGAGGCTTTTTGTATGTCAGTGCAGTGGCAAAACGCAGCAAAACTAACGGGACTTTTTCGTTTTTCTTATGTCTATATTCCATTCTACAAAAGAAAAGTCCAAGAATTGAATCTAAAGAAGGAATATGCAAGAAATATTGCCATCTCAGTTAGCATCTACTGCACTGCTATTCTTGTGAACACAGCTGTATATTGGAAATTTTCATGAATTTACTTTGTAAAAGGCATGAGATATGCTTAAGTAACATACGTTTATTTTCGAGTCCAATCGAAAAGTCTGTCAATGCTTTGAAGAAAACTTGATCAGGAGCGTCTCAGAGGTGAACAATCTTAAGTCTCCAGAGCGTACTTTCCGAGATTGATGATAGGGATAGACAGACTTACGGATAGGTCTGAATTGATTCAGCTGTTGCTGCTGATAAAATATGTATATATGTAGTCTGTAGGTTCAGTTTTTCCTTGTGCCACTTACAAATATTTGAACAAAACATTTCTGAATTCCCATTTCCTATGCTATAAATATGTGTGTATTGAACAAAGCCCATATATTAATATAACTTATTGATTTAAGAGCAATTTGCTTGTTCGGCTGTTCAAACTTAATCCATTAGCAAGAAAGAACCCGGAGCAGCGCTATAAATGGAGCCTAGTCCCTACTCCCAGCACTTGATAGCTAAATGCAAGTTGCAAGAGTACTTGTTTCGTAATTTATGAAATAGTTGCCTAATGGCTTTCAGTTAGTTTGCTTTATGCCAGCATGCTAATAACGCAAATGCATACTTATGTTTTATGTACATCTCGAGTGCGATTTAATGAATAAAAATAGGTTCATCAATATTCCTTCTTTTTTTAATTTACAAATAGCTGCTTGTTGAACGCGCTTGTTTTTGAGCTCCGTAATTGGTGCTCGAGTCGAGTTGGCAACAGAAATTGTTGGCTTGATCCAATTGGCTTATAAAAACACAACGCTAAATTTGCTGTTGCTTTGTTGTTTTTTCTTACATTTCATATGTGTGTGGTTGTGTGTGTGTGTGTGATATGTTTATAATTAAATGCCGCGTGGCCATTGAAACTCACTGAACAGGCAAAAAGTAGTTTAGTCGCCAACGAGCCATTCAAAGCATACACAAACACACATGTCTATGTGTGTATATATCATAGCTAAATATAGTTGGCCGATACATAGAAACAGCAGCAGCAGCAGCAGCAGCAGCAGCAGAGAGAGATAAATAGATAAGCATAGAAAGAGACTGGGCCCACACATACATTAGGCCACAACTAACAAATGAGCCTGGGCCGCAGCTAGAGCCAGTGGCTGGACCTGGTCCTTAAATGGGCTACAAAATTGGAAAGTAGCTATGGCTGTGGGGTACGGTGGGTACGGTGGTGCTTTGCCCACAATTGTGCAGCGGCCCAGTCTTAATTCAATTGTTTGTAACGTTGCCAGAGCATTTAGGGCTAAATGCCTGCCAACACAAAATGCCCATTAAAGGTGATGTATTGCATGTACACATACACACACACATGTACAGAGACAGAGACATACATATGTATGTTCGTGAAGAATGCGTGGGAGTCCGTTTTTGTCCATTTAAATCTTGTAACAGCTCTATCATTAGCACAGTTTCAAGCGTATAACAGTAATATCAGTTATGTTCGGCTCCAAAGTTAGCTTAAATATGCCAGTATAACAGTTAGTGAGTCAGTATAAAAGTACAGCGATTTACTATGTGATTTTCATAAATTCAAGCACTTCCTTGAGGTTTAATTAAGTGAGAAGTAAAGAGAAAGCTTGGCGTGGCAAAGGTAGTGAAATAAGAATGAAATGAAGAGAAGAGAACAAACGAATTTTAATATTCTTAACTTCGATTGAAATAAAGAGGTTAAAAGGTGGAAAACAAGTAAAAAGAGAAGTACAGAAACATATCAGTAAACAAATATTGAGTGTTTGTGAGAGAAAGAAAGAGAGGTAAAGATAGAGAGTGTGGGACAGAGAAACAAATACAAAGAGAGAGAGAGAGAGAGAGAGAAAGAAAGAGGCAAATTGAGATGGAGGCAGAGGGAGAAGCAGAAAGAAAGAGAGACTAAGAAAGATAGAGAAGCAAAGAGGGAAGGACTCAGCCAGAGAGAGATGGAAAAAGAGAGAAACAGAGAGCAAGAAACAAAGCGAAAAACCGAGATGGAGAGAGAAAGAGACAAACAGAGAGAGAGAGAGAGATGCAGATTGAGAGACTGAAATGAGAAAGAGAGAGCAAGAGAGCGAGAGAGAGACAAAGGCAGAGTGAGCGACAGAAACAGAAATATACTGAGAAAGAGCGAGAAAAGGAAAGAGCAAGATAAATAGCGAAAAATAGCGAGTGAGAGGGAAGGAGAGAATAAGAGAAAGAGATAGAGAGGCAGATAGACAAAGAGATGCAGATTGAGAGACTGAAAAAGAGAAAGACAGAACAAGATAGCGAGAATGAGAGAGAGGCAAAGGCAGAACGAGAGACAGAGTCAGAAATATACTGAAAAAGAGCGAGAAAAGGAAGGAGCAAAATAAATAGAGAAAGAGCGAGAGAGGGGGAAGGAGAGAATCATAGAAAGAGAGACACAAAGAAAGATCGAGAGATAGAGAGGCAGATAGACATAGAGATGCAGATTGAAAGAGTGAGAAAGAAAAGAAGAGGGTGAGAAGGAGAAGGAGGCGAAAGCGAGGAAGGCAAAGAGTAAGCAAGAGAGAGACACAGATGAAGCAAATGAGAAAGACGGAGAGACAGAGAGAGAGAGACAGAGAGAGAGCGCCAAGAAAGAGCTATATATATAGAGGAAGAGTGAGATAAGTTCTAAGCTTGTCGCCCTTGATAAATCCGATCAAAAAATTGCGTAAGACGCTTATCCGCACTTGCTAACGAGAAGGTCTTAAACAACTTGCACTTATCAAATATGCAACTACGCAGTGCAGGATGCTGCGTGGGACATAACTCAACCTGTGGCGTTTTATTCACGCCACGTTGCGTACACGCGTTATAGGCAGAGCCCAATTAAAAGTGTAACTAAATGCCTGACCAACGACGCATGTCTAAGCGAGCTTAACTAACACTCACGCACACACACTAGCAGAGGGGCAGAGGGAGAGAGAAAGACAGACACAAAATAAAGAGAGCCAACTTATAATATGTTTACTTAGCCTATTTGACAGAAATGACTTTGTGACACAAAAGTTTGAACTTACAAAAAAAAACAAACAAACAAACAAGAGCAAACAAATGGAAATAACATAACATTTGGCCTTTTACCCGCATTGTTTTAAAATGTGTGCGTGTGTGTGTGTGTGTGTATGTGTGTGTGTGTGGATGAAACGTGGCAAAGGAGAAATTATTTTTACAATTTCAATGTCAACGCGTTGAGAGCCAAACACGCGCGAAGGCCGAGTGCCCAGATTCTCAGTTAGGGGGCCTCTTAGTCAGGGCCTCGCAGCGGTCACTGTTGGTTCACCGCAGGGCTTTGTGGGTGTCTGTAACGGTAACTGGAGCCGTGTAACTGTAGCTGTAGCTGTAGTCAACGTTAGCGTTGACTCGACTAAAAATACGTATACGCCACGAGTTCAAACTGTTTGCTTTGGACGCCAGCAGCCTCAGCAGGGGGAACTTAAATTACAACAAGCTCAGCTCGGCGTTGGCAAACAAATGCCGCTGGCTGCCTGGACACGCCCCCACAAATTTTAAAGGCAAAGCGAACGAAAGTGTATATAAAATTCAAATGCAAAAAAGGACGAAAGAGCCTTGAACGGCAAAATGCGAATAGGAAGTTGTCACAAAATGAGTTGCCTGAGCACGCATAAAGTGTGCACAAGCAGCAAGAGCTGCGCCGGGGGTGGAGGAGGGGGCAGTCACATAGAGAAGGAGGCGGCCACGCGCCAGAGCCGCATTAAAAAATCATTTTCAATAACGCGTTCGGCTGCAGCAGCCCACACACACACACATACACACACACACGAGTCGATTGTTTGCATTTAGCCAAGAACTGGAGGCGTGGCCAAAGCCAAAAAAAAAACCGCCAACTGCCAGCTGCAGGCATTGAAATGAAGGCGTGGCCCAATTATATTTGGAAGGCGAACTGAATCTGAGTCGAGAGCCGAGAGCCGAAGCGAGGCCAATTTGGAATTATTTATGCAAAGCAGAGCAAAGCCTTGAAAAAGGCCAAAACTGACCTAATTAAAAGTCGCATTAAGTCTATTTGAGCATCAATCAAATCGAAAGCAATTCTCATAATTGCTGTAAAGTATCTTTCTGTTCAACTATTGAGTTGTCAAATTCGAGCAAGCAACACAATGTATTAATAGATATCGATTGAGCTGCGACAGACTAAGCTCAAAAATAATATAAAGTTATATCAAAGTTGGACATCAAGGACGACGCGCAATCTGTTGC
Organism: Drosophila gaucha; assembly: GCA_035045545.1. Taxonomy (NCBI): domain Eukaryota; kingdom Metazoa; phylum Arthropoda; class Insecta; order Diptera; family Drosophilidae; genus Drosophila; species Drosophila gaucha. The sequence continues at coordinate 1,930,916 of JAWNOY010000366.1, read as the reverse complement.
CTTAGCTATTGTTGGCATTGTTGTTGCTGCCAGCAGTGGCCGCCATTTTGTGTTCAATATGTGGCGACGCCATCTTGTTGTTAATGTTGTGCGTCAACTGTTGTTCGCTTGTTGTTTCAATTGCTATTGTTGCTGTTAGATTGAAACTTGTCTAATTGCATTGCTCAAGGATAAGCGCATGTACAGTTGGCAGCAGAAAAACACGCGTGTTCTCTCTCTCTCTCTCTCTCTCTCTCTCTCTGTGTGTGTGAGAGACAATAGAGAAAATGTCAAGTTTAATTGTTTGTCTGTCATTAGCGCACACACACATACACACACACATAGCCCACACAATTACATATAGACTCACATGGGAGCCGCGCATTTTGCTAATTTTATACAATTAAATTTGCTTTTCATTTCATCCCACAACCATGTGCCTGTGTCTGTGTGTCTGTGTGTGTGAGTGTGTGTGTGTGTGTGTGCTTATGGAAACAAAAGAATCAAATTCTGTTACAATAAGTTGGCGCTGCGTGTGTATTTGTGGCAAGCTCTCTCGAGCGAAGCACTTAAACAGCCTCACGCTCGGTTGAATATGTTTTGATTAAGCCAAGTATAACGAACACATTTTAGCCAAGCCCGACCGGGCCAAGCCAGTCCAAGATGAAGAGAGGAGGCTGGTAGTTGGCGCTGGGGCCGGCCTGGGCTTGTGGGTAGCCAGGACACCCAAGAGCCCAGTCAGGGCCTACAGAGCCTCTGCCTCCGTTTGCTCACTGCCACAGTCTCACATATACGTGTGAAAGTGTTTCTGTATGTGTGTGTTGGTTTGCGCATTCGGTTGGCACGTTTATATACTCCAACGACCAAACAAATGACGGACTTACAGTCACCCACAGGCAGCACCAGCAGCAGCAGCGGCAACCGACGCTGGTCAGACTGAGACCGTCGTGTGAATGACGTCGACGTCGACGTCGTCATCGCTGCTGCTGCTGCTGCTGCTGCTGCTGTTGATGATGTGCGTTTTTTTACATTTTCCTTTAAATGGCAACTAAATGGAGGAGTGGGGGAGTGGGGGAAGGGTTAGGTGGCGCCCATATATCAAGTCGCACGCACGCTATCGCAGCGCTCATCCAAACACCAAGCGCACAGTGGGCAACCAATTTCACAGCTGGGCTGTTATATGCGTTAGCACAGATTGAGCTGTCAGCTTAGGGTTTCTAATAACAGTTATGCTTACCATAAACTGTATATGATTAAAAATGGAAATTAAATTGAAGGTAAGAAAACAAAGAATCACCGTAAATGCAAAACAAAGCTTGACACTAAAGTGTTATACTATACATGATTGGTATAATTTGTTCAATTAACGAGTTGGAGTCAAAAGAAATAGTATATAGGGTTTTTACTTGATTTGTATATCTGATCAGTACAGAACTGTTATACTAATAAACTGTTATATTTATGTTAAACTTAACAGATTTGTACAGTTATATAACTCATTTAAATATCCAGTTTGAGTCAAAAATAAAGCTCAAAGGATTAGAAAACTGTTATACCAATAACTGATATACATTTGGTAACTTAAGAATATTGTTAAAAATATATGAATAACAATTATCTTGTTTAAGTCAATAGAAAACGTTTAAGGAACTGTTATAAAACAGTTAAACTAATAAACTGTTATACACTTTTAACTTAAGCAAATAGTAAAAGAAATATGATTTCCACAATTAACTTGTTTCAGTCAAAAGAAAACGTTTATAGAACTGTTACAAAACTGTTATACTAATATCTGTTATTCAAATGTTTAACTGATATTTACAGAAATGTAACTAATTCAACTAACCAGTTTAAGTATATAAAATTTTACTCAGCACTGTTATACTCATGAAATGTTATAAGAATTTTGAACTAGGCAAACACAGCAAGCTTTGACTTGCTCGCTCGTAAGTGCTCTAACAAAATATAGAAAATAAATATATATTGCAGAAGAATGGAAGGTTAGACAGAAATAGAATATATTTTTGTCGACATAAATCGCAAGCCGATGCTGAACCAATACGGAGGACATGCTCGATTCAAGTGGTTGCCACTGTGTCATTATATGTATATGTATGATTATATACCACAAGCACACACACACACACATACGCATTCTTATATAAATACATATATATATATATATATGTATTCATGTGAATGTATGGTCACACACACACAGTATGGGGCCTTGTTGGGTTTTGTTTTATTTTCAGTGTTGAACGGGTGCCCGGGTGCCTTTGGGGTTTCGGTTTTCAGTTTGACTTGACATGCATCAGCATCATTATTTTGTGCTTTTAATGTTTTATTTAGCCTGGTTGCCAACAGCTATACGGCAATATATCGTACACACACACACACACACACAGCCCGAAAGAGGGCCTACTGGACGCCAAAAGGCGGGGCAGGCGGGTGGGTAGGGAGTCTATGGTGGGGACAAACTGTCTGGCCGTATGGCTCAGCGCCAAGCGATTCGTTGCCTACGTGCCGTTTGCACTCGTTTTGTGTGTGTGTGTGTGTGTGTGTGTGTGTGTGTGCTATTTGCAGCGAAACACTCAAACAACATTTAAAAAGGCCTCATTTTCATGAGCTGTTGGGTGTTATGTGCGTGTGTGTGTGTGTGTGTTTGTGTGTGTGTGTGGTACTCGGCACATAATTGTTTGAAACAAATGTAGTGCACACACACTCGAGCACACACACACATATGCTTAAGCATATGCATGTGTGTGTGTGTGAGTGTGTGTAGGACGTTTCTGTGTGCGATATTTTATAAGGCCATTCAGTTAGTCAGTCATTTAGGCAGTCAATCAAACTGGGCGGCCAATTAAAGTTTTACTGCTCGTTGGCTAAACAAAAAAAAAAAAGAAAAAAGAAAACGCATGAAATGCTTGGCTAAGCAATGCCACAGCAGACAATGAAACTGTAGCCTATAAATATCTAATGATTTAACCGCTTATCCACTTTGAATTACCCCAGAGGATACACACACACACACACATACACACGCACGCACACAATGAATATTTGTATGGAGTAGAGCTGGGCGTAGCACACTAAATGTTTACGGATGCGGATACGGATGCGGATGCGGATGCGGATGCGGATATGGGTGTAGATACTAATAAGCATATGGTTATAGATACACGCACACACGCACTGGAATGCCATAAACTAATCAGCATTAGCAACTAGGCCTTTGGCCCGTGTGGCAGCTCTCCATCGATCCTTGAGTGCATAATGCGCACATTACGTATAAGCCAAGTGGTTGCCATTGTTGCAGGCAGCTGCGATAATGGCACAAAACGTACTGAAAACTTACAGCTGCCCACTCAACGGCACTTCTCTCTCTCTCTCTCTCTCTCTCTCTCTCTCTCTCTGTGTTTGTGCTCCAATTTTGATTGAGTGTGCGTGCGTATGTGTGTGCAGCAGTCAGGTGTCAAAATCGAAGCCAAGGCTTTTGCTTGCACTCAATTTACATGCGCCTTCGAGTACCCTCACGCACACACACGCACACTTGAGAGCAAAGCTGCTGCTGCCACAACTCAAACTTGATGCTGATGATGATAATGTTGTTGCTGCCGTCACCATGACAGACACACACACACACACACACACACACACACCGCAAACAGGAACGAATAAATATTTGGATTAGTTGACGCATTTATTGCGCAGTTGAAACAATCGCCAGAGACAAGATGGAAAGGCCACTTGTTAAAGCAAAAGCTCAGCGGAAACCAACTCTCGAGCATTATTTGTGGCACTTAAAATGATATGCGAGAATATGCAATAAGCAAATGTGTTGCGTATCGTTAGAAAAACTTACATCAATAGTCGCTGAACTCCTCTGTTTTTCACTTGAAATCAGAATCGACTTTATATTTTCTTTGCAATTTGCAATCACATCAATGTTTGTCAACGAAATGCCAATGTCACTTAACTCAACAGCATGTTGTCAAACTATTTGACACATTTATGACTATAAAAGTTTCTTTGCATTTCGTGCTCAAGGCACAAATAACACATTAAGTGTAATTTAATCAGAATTGTGCCAAGTTAACAACTGCTTAACAGAGCTGCAGCTACAATTTCGCGTAATTCCATTAAAATTATGTTAATCTAACATAACTTCTTGCAACTTAAACATAGCGCTTTTATTACTGTTAGCTGAAGAGCCTGAAGTTGACACATTGCAAGACAATTGCAACACATCGATTACTTAAAGGTTTTCAGTGTTGCAAAGTTTGTTGGCGAAAGGCGAAAGGAGAAAAATTACAAAAAAAAGAAACTTAACACTAGATGAAAATATTTGATCTGAGTTTAATCTAAGCCAGAGGCCACAATTGAGTAAGCTATTTAAATATATATATATATATATAATATATATTGTGACATCAAGCAAATTTACTTTAAGAATGAATCGTATAATTAAGAAGGAATTAGGGATTTTTTTTTTTTTAAATGGCAAATCAGGTTAAAATGCTTTTGCATAAAGTATGTAACAGGTAGAAGGAGGTGTGGCAGACCTCATAAAATATATATATTCTCTATCAGAACGACGAGCTGAGTCGATTTAGCCCCGTCCGTCTCTCCGTATGTATGAACGGGACTAGAGATGGGCGTCGGGATCGGGATTTTCGGGACCCGAAATTGTCCCGAAACTATTTTCGAGCTTCTTGGGAACGATTCTAAAAAAATCCAGGACGGTCGGTAAATGCTTCATCCCTACATCAAGGTGGCATAGTAAGAGATTCTAGAGATATGCTTATGAGCAAAAGTGGGAGTCGGTCCCGAACGGGTATCTCTGAAATGCCGCCATCTCAGAGCATATCTCTAGAACTTTTTACCATGATCTCATGTATCTCATATCTCATATCTCATATCCGATCGTCTCGGACTTTTTTAAAATCTTTCCCAACCCTCCAGATACCGAAAATCGTTTCGGGACAATATCGGGTCCCGACAATCCCGATTCCGACTCCCATCTCTAAGCGGGACGATCTCAGAACCTCTAAGAGCTGCTGACCTGAAATTTAGCATGTGTATATGTAATGGGAAATAACATAGCTTAGGGCAAATAAGAATTGTGGGGTGTAAGGTAAGGTAAGGTGATTGGGAATACTTATATTATCACAGGTAACACTTGAAGTCAATACCCGGTATAGTAGATAACAATTCTACTGATAGTTTGCATCTGTATTTATTTCTTATAAGCAATAACAATAGTAATAATATTTTGGCTTTTGTTGATCCTAATTTGAATAGATGTCTAAACTGTTGCTCTCTTGTTTGTTTGCAGGCCTACCCGAACCGAGACATTACGAACATTGTGGAATCGTCGCACTACCAGAAGATTGGTGGCTGGTGTCGTCAGGGCTCGTTGAATGCGGCCAAGTGCAAGGGCGCCCATCGCTGGATCAAGCCATTCCGTTGCCTGGGTAAGTGTGAATAGTCGTAATCTTTGGAGCAGACCAATGTGAATCAATTGACATTCCGTAAACCACAAAAATGCTGCGACCACTCGTTTGGCTTCAGAAGGACCATTCCAATCGGACGCCCTGCTGGTGCCCGAGGGCTGCCTCTTCGACCACATCCATAATGCATCGCGCTGCTGGCCCTTCGTCAGATGGAATCAGACTGGCGCGGCCGCCTGCCAGGAACGCGGCATGCAGATGCGCAGCTTCGCTATGCTCCTGCCCTGTGGCATTTCGCTGTTCTCGGGAGTTGAGTTCGTCTGCTGCCCAAAGCACTTCAAGAGTAAGTGACGACGCGACTTTGTTCACTGCTCGGCGCACTCACTTCACTGTTCACTTCCCGACTTTTCTAGCCGACGAGATACGCGTGAAGAAGACCGAAATTCCTGTTATGCCGCCAGCACAGCTGAACAATGCCAATGTGGAGCTGAGCGTGAATGAGGAGGATGAAAGCAACGATTCGAACTATTCCAAGGATGCCAACGACGATGAGCTGGACGATGAGGATGATCTGATGGCCGATGACGAGGAGGATGAAATGGTAGCCGACGAGGCAGCCGCTGTCGGCGGCACAGGAACTGCCAGCGATGCCAACAGCAGTGGCCTGGAGGACATCAATGCCGAATATGACAGCGGGGAGGACAGCGATATCTATGAGGAGGACGGCGCCGGCTCGGACAGCGATGTGGCTGGCATTGCCGATGCCTGGGATCCCAATGGCAGCTCCAGCGGTGCTGGTGCCGGTGCCAAGCCCCCACTCAACAAAGCAGCCCCAATCCAACTGATGTCCTCCTCGCCCGCCAGCCTCACCGTTGCCGAGCAAGTGGGCAGCAAGCCGTCCATCTCGAAGCCCGACCTGGTCACTGGTACGCCACAGTTGTCGGCCGCTGCTGCAGCTGCTGCTGCTGCCGCCGCCGCTGCTGCCGTTGCTGGCATGGGCGCACCACCGTCGACCGCACAGCCGACATCCGATCCGTATTTCACCCACTTTGATCCGCACTACGAGCACCAGAGCTACAAAGTAAGTCAGAAAGTAAGTGTTTACGTTGAGGGCGCAGGTTTATTTATCAAACAAAAAAACAAAACATATTCTAAACAAAGGAAGCCCAACAGCGCCTTGAGGAATCGCACCGCGAGAAGGTCACACGCGTGATGAAGGACTGGTCGGATCTCGAGGAGAAATACCAGGATATGCGTCTGGCCGATCCGAAGGCAGCGCAGAGCTTTAAGCAGCGTATGACGGCCCGCTTCCAGGTTCGTTTCCCGCCTACACCTACACCTCCCCATCATCCCTACCCATCCATCCCCATCCCCATCCAAAAATCATGATCCACACAGCCGAGAAACCCACTCAAATCCCATCAGCCCCCATCATACTACTATTGTGTATTCTTTTCTTCTGGCTATCTCTATCTCTGTCTTACGCACTAACTCACTATCTCTATTCAGACTTTGTACATATATGTATGCGTGTGTGTGTGTATGTGTGTGTGTGTGTGTGTGTGTATGTTTGGGTAGAGCTCGCACAGTTGGTTACAGTGAGGACACAGTGTGCCCAACTATGTGAGCTCCCGCCCACTCTTAGCGTAGCTACGATATCTAGTTATAATCATATCATTTACATATATATGCTATAAAAATCATTTACATTTCAACTATAAAATTAGTGTTAACGCTTATCATTTGCCTAAGTTTTGCAGCACACTATCAATGCACCTCCGTACTCAATATACTCCATTTCTGCCTGATATATTCTTTTCATTTCACCGACTTTTCGTAACTGTATGTATGTATGTGTGTAGTTATGTAATTCCTACTCTTTGTGTATCCATGTATGGCAAATGGGAGCGAAAGAGGCATCAGATTGTAATCATATAACAATAACAAATAACAGTAATAATAATAATGAACTCAATGAACGAAACAAGTACAGAAGCTAAACAGCAAAATAATCAAAAATAGCAACAGGAAAACAATAGAGAAACATTTATTGATTGTTCGGCAAAGTGCTTAAGTAGTTGAAACTGATTGGCTTTAAATCGTGTTTAATCCTTTTCATTTATCTGTCAAATAATCAAATAGCGCTTCATAACTAACATCGCACACACACACACACACAGACACGCAGACACATGTATATAAGTGCATATCTAGCTACATAAAATATAATCAAATGCTGCTTAAAATCAAATAATCCAATGCTGCGCTTTCTACATTCGCATATTAAGATAAAACATACATATATATATATATATATATATATTCATCATATGAATTGCCTATATCTAATTATGTAAATATGGATATATACTCATGAACTATATCAATATAGCTTTATATACATATATGTAGCTCTTAAGAACTCAAATCCAAATGCTGAGAGTTGACTCGAACTGAAAGCTAGCTGTCTCCCTCTCTCTCTCTCTCACTCTCACTAAAGTATTTTCAATCGATTCAATTTTCGATCAAGTCACATCTTCATTGCATTAGTCCTTTCATGATGTTATATATCGACTCTAATTGGCATTTGAAATATGTTTTGAGAATCGTATCATTCCATTTCATTGGCAAATTCACAGATTCGTTCGACTTTCCTTCTGCACAGTATTGTGAAACGTTCGAAGCACTTATCGAACGAGTTGTTAGTCCCATCTCACACACACACACTCACACTTAACTAACGAACAACTGCAAGTTATAGCCATTGAAATTGTAGCGAAACGTAACTGTACTTAACTGAATTGAAAAGCGAATTGCAATCGAAATCGAAATCGATATCGCTATCGATAAGCGAAACAATCCAAAGTTTTAAATTCCAACATCATGCTGATAATCTTTCTCTCTTGGTGTGCAATACGTCTTTATATGGGAATGTAATTTTAGACTTCTGTTCAGGCACTCGAGGAAGAAGGCAACGCCGAGAAGCACCAGCTGGCCGCCATGCACCAGCAGCGCGTCCTCGCCCACATCAATCAGCGCAAGCGAGAGGCCATGACCTGCTACACCCAGGCCCTCACGGAGCAGCCACCAAACGTAAGTATCCTGGACCAAGATCAAGGACTAGAACTCCTATTGAATAGTTCCTTTGCTGCAGGCCCATCATGTGGAGAAATGTCTGCAGAAGTTGTTGCGCGCCTTGCACAAGGATCGGGCCCATGCTTTGGCTCACTATCGCCATCTCCTGAACTCCGGTGGTCCGGGTGGCCTGGAGGCAGCTGCTTCGGAGCGACCACGCACCTTGGAACGTCTCATTGATATCGATCGGGCTGTCAATCAGTCGATGACCATGCTGAAGCGCTATCCGGAGCTATCGGCGAAGATCGCTCAACTGATGAACGATTACATTTTGGCGCTGCGCAGCAAGGACGATATTCCCGGCTCATCGCTGGGCATGAGCGAGGAAGCCGAGGCGGGCATACTGGACAAATATCGCATCGAGATCGAGCGCAAGGTGGCCGAGAAGGAACGTCTGCGTCTGGCCGAGAAGCAGCGCAAGGAGCAGCGCGCCGCCGAACGCGAGAAGCTACGCGAGGAGAAGATGCGCATGGAAGCCAAGAAGGTCGATGATATGCTCAAGTCGCAGGCGGCCGAGCAGCAGCAGCAGCTAACCCAGCAGCAGCAGCAGCAGCAGCAACAGCAGTTCCAGCAGCAATCGCAGCAGCAGCAACAGCAGCTGCAGGACAGGAGCAAGGACCTCAAGGGAGCTGGCCTGGTGACCATGCCCAATTTGAATCTCGACACCACCAAGAGCGACAAGGAGCTAGCCGATGCCGAATATGCCGAGGCTACCGTCAGGTTAGTCAACTGATTCAACACTTCCTTCATTCTTTGAGGATCAACTAACTCTACTCTAACTTTTATTCTTGTTTGCTTTCCCAGCACCAAGGTGCAGACCGTGCTGCCAACGGTGGACGACGATGCTGTGCAGCGCGCGGTGGAGGATGTGGCCGCCGCAGTGGCCCATCAGGAGGCTGAGCCGCAGGTGCAGCACTTCATGACCCACGATCTGGGCCACCGCGAATCGGTATTTGAGCTGCGGCGTCCACATCCTGTGCCGCATCTGCCTAAAGCCTATCCTCTTTCAATTTTTTTGCAGAGCTTCTCGCTGCGCCGCGAATTTGCGCACGCGCACGCGGCCAAGGAGGGACGCAATGTCTACTTCACGCTCTCGTTTGCTGGCATCGCTCTAATGGCTGCTGTTTTTGTGGGCGTGGCCGTTGCCAAATGGCGAACATCACGCTCGCCGCACGCTCAGGGCTTCATTGAAGTGGATCAGGTATAAGTTATAGCAAAAGTTGTGGGAGGATGACAGAAAGAGAGAGAGAGAGAAAGACAGATATACAAAGTATCCCATAGCACTTAAGTAATATTGTTATGAAACTAATTCATTTTCAACTGAAATGTATTGAAATAATATTAGAGTTGAGTTTAAGAAAAGATTAGGTATTATACAAGAGGTAGAGAGAGACAGAGAGAGAGAATATAGAATATAGAGAATATATACTGAAATATTATTATATTTCAGCTTCAGAAAAGATTAGATTAGAGAAAGAAAGAGTCAAATAGAGAGATTTGCGAAGTATCAGAAATCAATTTATTAATATTTTTTGTATAGCTGGTTGCAAAAATTGGCAAACTAATTTAATTTTAATATTTGAATCAAAAAAGTTTTGATACTAGACTAGATAGAGTAAGAGAGAGAGAGAGAGAGATATATGCAAAGTGTCACAAATTAATGAAGTAAAGTATCTTTTTATAGCTTGAAAACAAAATTGGGCAACTTGTTCATTTTCACGTGAAATATATTGAATTAACATAGAATTTGAATTTGAAATAAGATTAGGCAGTAGACTAGAATGAGCAAGAGAGAGAGAGAGAAAGAGAGGTATTTCAAGTGTCATATATCAGTTTAGTTAAATTTTTTGAATAAAAGTTTTGATACTTAGCTAGAGGGAATAAGAGAGCGAGAGAGAGAGGGAGAGAGATATGTGAAGTATTTCATATAAATGTAGTAAAATTGTTAGGAAACTAATTTATTTTGAAGTGAAATATATTGAAAAAAGACAGTACACCTGGAAATGTGGTTTAGCGAGTACATGTAAATGTGTCCAGCAGGGCAAAACCTTGTGCTCAACACAAAAACTCCTGCATAGCATTTGAAGCAAGCTTTAAAATCTCCTTTTTTTTGAGAAATGCCATGCAAAACTTTTTCCATCAACAATTTAGCTGTTAGGGTTTTTCTGTCTCTCTCTATTTCGCTCTCTCCCTGTCTCTCCTGTGATATACTTTTCACTTTTGGACAGCACACATTAGTCATGCTATTTCTCTTTCGCACTTGCAGAATGTGACCACACATCATCCCATCGTACAAGAGGAGAAAATTGTGCCCAATATGCAAATCAATGGGTACGAGAATCCGACCTACAAATATTTCGAGGTGAAAGAGTAAAAACCTAGAGCAAAAGAGGAAAATAATTAAAAAGAAAAAGTAAAAATAAAAGAACACAATAAGAACAAATGCATGCACCTAAGAAAGGCAACAACAATCAGCAAAAAGCATGGCACATCACTAAAAACAAAAAAAAAAAGAAAATACAAAAATTAAATGATATTAAAATAAACAAAATAAAAAATTTTTTTTTCGTCTAAAGGACCGCAGTTCCGCAACGTACGTGAAATGTAATGCATCTATATATTAAATTAATGAAAGGCAAGAATATAAAGCAAGCAATTAAATTTAAGTATTTAAATGTTTATCAGAAAAAAAAAAAACAAAAAGAAAACAAAACAAAATACGCAAAAGCAAAAGCAAATGCAAAAAATAAAACATCTCTTTCAAGCTCTCCCCCCTTTCTCATACTCTGAACGTAAGAAAATGCTTCAAAAGAAAAACTTGCAAACAGCTAAGCAAACGGGAATATCCCAAGTTTGCATCACACACACACACACACACACGCATACAAATTGAAGTTTAAATTGAATAAAGTCCACAAGAATTGTTTCGTACTGCATTGCTCTTGTTTAGAAAAAGTATTAGAAAAGCAAACAAGCAAAACAATATCAAGTGAATTTAATGAAAAAGCTAAAGCACACACACACAGACACACACACACACACATATAGACACACAGCTTTCAATTGATTAACCCACAAAAGTAAAACAATTGAATCGCAGCAGATGAAACAATTTGAACCCAAATTAAATAATATATATGTATGTATAGTATATATATATATATATATTCCTAGTCAAAACACACACACACACACACTCATGAAAATAAAACTATATAAATTTATTGAGCAAGGCAAATATGAAACAGCGCTGCTTGCAAATTAGTAGTTGCTAACAATTAAACGGCATTAAGCAAAAGCAAGGCAAATACGTAAGCACACACACATACACACACACACACACAGACACATGTGAACCTAAGAGCTACCTACGCGTACTAATCTTTATATGAACATATATATATATATATATATATATATATATATATATAAACATATATATATGTATATACATATACATTTACTATATATGTGGATATATACATATATATATATACACATATACAGCTATATATATGGCAAGCAAAACCAAACAAATTATTTAAACATATATATATATATATATATATATATCTATATATATATAAACATATATATATATATCTATATATATGTATGCATATACAATATATTTAAACGCAAACGCAAACGCAAAATGTCCATAAATGTATTTATGTATCTATACACAACACTCTAAAAGAAAAAAAGAGAAAAAAAAACCAAATAAATAATGAATGAAAACTCAGCTATAAAAGCAAGCCACAAACACGAAACAAAAGCAAAGCTAAATGCAAAAGTTCTTTATGGAAATCTTTCTCAAGATTCTTTGTAATGGGCTTTAGTTCCTTTTAGCACACACACACACACACACACACACACACAGATACAGACACCAGACAACCACCCACCCACACACATACAGAGAGACTCGCATGCAGCTGGCATTTGTTATGCATTGGCATTTGTTCATATCAAATGATATTGTTAAATTAGACAAATCATTGAACTGACATTATTTTGGCCAAGTATTTGCACAGCGAACAACTTGGTCAACACAGCTCGTTCGAGTGTGTGTGAGTGCAGTTATGCTGCATTCTCAGGGTTCGCTCAACAACAACATCTACATATACATATATATGTATAGCTGCATGCGACTGACGCAGCGAATCAATGCAATTGACAGTGGGACAGATAGGCAGAGTTACAGATAAACCGATAGAAATTGCTAGTTTAATTTTTGAACTCGATTGCTTGGCAAATATTGGTCAAGTGTATGGCCGAATGCTTGACTCGAGGCGCTCTGTTATTTAATAACACACACATACACACGCACACGCACACACACACACAGTAATATATATATATATATATGTATACTCAGAGCAGATCCAATTTATATAAATGTAATTTGTAGTACATTTTTTGCTATAAACCAAAGTTTGTAACTTTATTTGTATACCTACATATATAAATATATATATATACTAATTTGTATTATGAAAAATATATATATGTATATATATATATATAGCAAACACAAAAGCCACAATTCAATTACATGTTAATAATCAAGTTTGAATTCATTTGATTCCGTTTCAATTTCCATATCCATTCGATATCTACTTAAAGTCTTTGTTTTCGTCTTTAGCCTCGGTTGCATTTCTCAGGCATCTACTATGCCCCCTACCAAGATATTGCTGTGACACCCATATAATTCATAACCTCTTCAGCTAACTCTGCAAAGAATGCTTCAGGTCAAATATATAGTAAAGCTTTTCTAGGCTCCAAGCAAACCTCTTTTGTTTGTTCATTGTTTTTCTTTCTTGGTATACGTAAAAGCATAAATACATACATATATGTATATACATGTGTGTATACATGTATACATATATGTATATATATATATATATATAATATTATATTTAGTCCCAAAATCGGAAGTTGAGCAGCGATTGCAAAGCTCAACCACATTCTGAATGCTGCACTAAACGACCCTCACACACACACACACATACACACACACACTCGTATATATACGCGCACATACACAGAAATACATGGCATTAGAGTATTACGAACAAAAATATATATTTCAAAACACACTCACACACACACACACACATAAAATAAATACAAAAAAAATCTAACTAGTCAAAGCTTGAATATTTTTTAATTTATTCATTAATATTTAAAAGTGACAAAATATATACATATATATATATATATATATATATATATATATAAAGCAAAAAAAAAAACAATTGATATTTACACTTAGTGAAGCAAAAAATAAATAAGAAGAAGAAGAAAGAAAACGAGAAGAGAAAAATATGAAAGCAAAAATGCAAATGTGTAAGAAATAAACCCCGTCCTGCGTAAATAAAATTAAACATAAAAATAAAAAGAATATCATAAATGAAAAAATTTACACAAAAACTTAAAAGCAAACATTAACAAATTACAAAATGAAAAAACAAAAAAATTGAACACAACTTATAAGAAAATGTGTAATAAGTCGCATGTGTTTTTGTCGTAGTCTCATCATAAATAAATGAAAATGCAAAAGCAAAAGCAAAAGCAAAAAAATACAAAATGTGTAATTCTTTTTGTCAACTATGATTTTTGCATAGGTTCGAAAACAAAACAAAACAAAACAAAATGAAAAACGTATAAAAATTTAAATATATATTAAATGTACTCAAGACAATTGTAATTGCAACAATAATTGTACGCTATATATATTATTATAAATGTGGAAAGTGTAAACAATGCGCCATGCAGCTGAATAAATTGCCAACGCAATTCAAACATTTGGAATCTCACTTCTTGTCGGACTCTTGACGGACACCATACACAGACACACAGGCAGAGTGCAAGAGACAGAAGCAACATCACATGAAGTATGCATACAAATTGTAAAATGTTTCAAAAGTAAAAACAAATGCAAAAGGCAAAACCAAAACCAAAACCAAAAACATAAAACGTAAGCAAATAAAAACCAAATGAAAAACCAAAAAAAAAACTAAAAAAAATACAAATGGCAACCAAAACAATTTTCATTGTATAATCATATAATTTAATTTTGAATTTTTGTGTTCTTTTTCGAAATATTTTGCATAAATAAAATAAAATAACAGAAAAACTACTTTGCCCAAACCGTGACAAGTCGCCTCTCTTTCTCTCTCTTTTTCTCTCTCTCTTGCAGCCTTGCTATATATTTGTATAACTATCTCGGAATTCGCGAGATTTGTTTCTAGTCGGGACTGCCCGACTAAGAGATCCCCTAACCTTTGTTCCAGTTTGCATTTATACATATGTACAAACAAACATAATAATATGAATTCTAAAAAAAAATTTTCTAATTGAAAATGGATCCTTACTTGCGACTCATCGCTTGCAAGACACCGTCTCTACCGAGTCGTGCACACACTTCAATGTATGTGTGCACACGCATAGAGAAAAGGCATGCGCTTGGAGCTTACTTATATTTGTATTTTGCAAATTATTTAGCTGAAAGGAGGTAAAAGATAATCTCGATCTCGATAACGTCTTTATTCGATATCATTGAAACGGGAAAAGTCATCGAATATCTAAAAAAAACTCGATATGCGCTCTGTATACAAGGATCTTCGTGAAAAATTTTGTTATAGTCTGTAGCTCTTATAGGTTCTGAGATCGACGTGTTCATATATACGGACAGACGGACAGGCTTGACTCAGCTCGTCGTCCTGATCAAGAACATTTATAATTTATAGGGTCTGGTACGCCTCCTCTTGCCTGTTACATACTTTTTGGAAATCCATTATACCTTGATTTCCCATTTTCAATTAGAGTATAAAAAACGAGTATAAAAAACAAGTTTAATTTAATTGCGATAATTCAATCAATGGACTTTGATAGTGTCCGACATACTCAGTCTCAATAAAACAGCCCCCGTACATCAAGTTCATAATTGCTTCTCGACTCGAGACGCATTCCAGTATCAAGGTACTCGTTGCTAAGCACATCAGCTCTTAACTATGAGTTCCTAAATCCTAAAAGCCGCTGAACGATCCAAACTGAAGTCATAACTAATCGACTCGTTCACGAAATAAAAAGGGTATATTACCGTTACTTTACATCTCTCTTGCGCTCTGTTTGTCTGTCTGTCATATAAAGTGTATAAACTTTTTGTTGTAGATTGGAAATTACTATGGGATTTGCAACAAATTGGAAAAAGCTATATTTATAGCAATTTTATAGCTAGATTCCCAAGGTTTCTGTTGTCTTTCTTTATAAATAGATACACAGTTTTGTATATGCGCCCCTTGGGGGTGTGGCAAGTCGGAATGAACTTTAACTTGCAAAGTTTTGAAGCTAGGATCTCCAAGTATTCAAGATGGGTTGCTGTTAGCTTTCTCTACAGATACCCCCAAAACTTATATGGGCCTAAGTGTGAAAATATCAATTCATATTGTTTTGGACTGTGAGTGAGTATATTATGATGATTGTGCCTGATAGATTTATTTGAATATTTAAATGATATAGTGAAAATTTTTATGCGACAAATATCTCGACAGTGAAGCATAATTTAACATTGCTATCTAGGTAAGTTAATTTGCTGATTTGATGTATTATCAAGTCAAGATGATACATAGCTGAAAGCTGAAGCGAAAGGCAAACTCTTAGATTCAGAGACATATAATTGAATTGTACAAGTCTATCATAGGGAGGCTTCACTGCTTGTTGAAGTGGCCCGTGGACTGTGTCCTTCATAGCTGCTGACTAGTTGAATTGCGTAACTAATATCTATAGGCAGAGAGCAACACAGAGAGCGAGAAAGAGAGAGACAGATAGATAGCGAGAAGGAGAGAGGTGGAGAGTGGGCCACTTATTAGGTGATTTCTATGCCGCAGTGCTTACGTTGATTATGATGTGTGCTCATTATGAGTTTCAACTTGGAGTGCACGAACAAGCCTTTACAATAAATCACTTGAAACTGTATGGGTATATACGTGAAATCAATGTAAAGCACTTCAGTCTATCAAGTGTCCAAAGCATGAAAATTGACGTACATTTTGATATATGAGCCAAACGACAAACGCAGCAACCAATTGCTCGACCCGGACCGCCCCTACCCTACTCGGCCCGGCTGCCTCCAAGGCCCACCTACTCGAGCTAAACACACAAATGATCGATGTGCTAGCTAGCACAATGTGGAGCACGGCATAGACACAGATAAAGATCACGACTCTCAACCGAAAGTGCAACGGGATACTTGTTATTATATAACAAAAACTATGTCTACCATACTATATATATCTGTTGTTCGATTCCGAGTCTAAATAACTCTTAACTTCCATATCTACTTTATAGATATAAAATAAAGAAATGTTTTTTCTAGTGAACAGAAATGCCAGCAGATAGACACTGAATCAGCGAGTGAAAAAATCATTGTTACTGCTAGGACTTGCGAATATCTCGGATAGAAGTCATTTTCTGTTGCATACTTTTAGCTGTTGGCTATTATGCAGCAGGCGCAATGTCAAGTAAAATAGTTACAAAAATGACTTGACTTCTTTTTAATAATAAGAGGATTCAATTCTGAAAATTGATCAAAATCCATTGAGTAACGCAGAAGTTAATAAAGAACACATTTTGTCAATCGGCAAAAGCACGTGGCAAGGAATCCTTTTAATCCTTGAATGCCGATCTGTAATCCTGCTGCCAACTAGTTCAAAAATGTATGTCCTTCCAAGAGGCCTAAGGATTTCACCGATTTAAAGCTAAAGAATGTCTTTTTAGAAAACTAGCTCTAACTCTGTAGACGATAGGACATAGTGTTTGGTTTGTGAGGACCAGCCTATTCAATCCACATCAAAATATTATTGGGTCCTCTAAGGATCTTGTCATTTTCCAGTTACATAAAATGCCTAATATCTCGAAAACTACATAGAAGATTTACATTTACTTCGTCCTATTGATAGTGCTTGAGATATCTATTCTCTATATTCTCTATTAAAAATCGTCAAAATATCTCCCCTGCTTAAAGGAATTTCATCCTTGTTGGTTATAATTCTAAATGAGGCATAAATGGAAATGTTTTGGTAGAAAGCACATCTTGAAGGCCTTTTAATGGCCGATTTTTGTCATTTCCTGCCATTTTTGGACCATATCCCTTACAAAAATATTATTTAGAATCCTGGAAAGCTTTAAATATCCAATAGATAGTCCTGCCAAGATCCCTTCACAGGACGAATGATCATAGTGCGATTGGATGGTGAGGACCAGTCTAATCGATCACTCTGTGCTTCTGATGACGATTCAAGCATCATTGTTTAATTACTTAATTCTTAACATCAATTCTTTTGTTGCCTAAATTTAATTTTAATTACTCATATCTAAGGAATTGCGAGTAGATACGAAATTTTGTTGCCTTTTCAATCTTCTTGTGGTGCGAAACTCAGTAGGGTATCGGATTGAGCATCATTTTGTTCGTTAAGCCGACTCGAGAAGAAAGTGATCTGACCCTTCACAGGAGTCAGCTTAACAAAGCTTTTACAGGCACAAACTGCGTACTGACCAGGGACAGCCAGTAATTTTGCTGATATCCTTGTTGTGCAGGACTTGCATCAAGTTTCGGTTGCTTTTGGACTTTTGGACTGACAGAAGAATGCGTCTATATACTCAAAATGTGGTACATGCATATATGTTTATCCGAGTCAGATTTTATTAAATTTTGTATGACTTCAATTAACTCATTAAGGCTTTAAGATGTTAACAGTGAATGAATATTATGGTATTTATCGTACAGTTATTTAACAATTTTCTAAGGTCTTAGAAATCCCGAACTCAAAACAAAGATCTTTAAATTCATAAGGTTCATAATTTTTCATAAAGTAAAGCAAAGCTTGGAATCAAAACTTAAATAGGCAAACATATTTTTGTAAGAACCGACTACTTTGAAAAGAGATTTGCTTACTTGTAATGTGATGAATAGAAATATAAAATATTTGCACTGTAAGTTAACTGAGATAGAGGAAACTTGGTAATATACGGCTGTACTTCATGCAGTTATTCCATTTTTACTTGTTATTTTATACTTAACGGCGTTTTAGACTGAAGAGTATGTTGTATGTTGATCTACAAACTTTCCAAAGTGCATTTTGTATTCCAAGTGGCCACCGTCGTCTACACGACAACTAACAAATAATGCACTTACAGAATGTGCACACCGTGTACTAACAGAGAGCGAAACAAAAGCAGTTACAGAAACAGATACAGGTCTACAGATAGTGGACAGATAGTAATAGTTCAACTTTGAAATGCACTTGAAGTACTGAAATGAAATGTTGGCTCGATAGTCCAATTTGCAGCGAGATGATATTTAAAACTGAAGCATTAGTCAGGCGAAAGGGCACAAATTGAGGGAGGCTAGAGGGCGAGGGCGTCAGCTGGGGCCAGCCATAGGCAGTTGGGCGATAATTGTGACATATAGAATGGCCATCAGATAACCAGAAAGAGACGGCAGTTGTGCTGTCTCTTTGGCATGGCAGTTGCCTGCTTTTGGGGGCCGCACGTTCTCACTCTCTACACACACGCACACATACAGATATCTGTAGTTGATGATAACAACCAGAGATTGTGTTTGTATTGCTGCAGCAGTAAACGAATGTATGGAAACAGGGCTACTGGTTGGGCCCGATAAGCTGCAGCCCAAGCCCCAACTGCAGTCGAGGTTGAGCTCCATGGAGCTAACTCATAATCAACGTCTGATCGACTGAGCATATATCAAAATACGTTTAATACTCATGATAAGGCGTCAGCAGCAGCAACAACAACAACAGGTAAACAACAGCGACTACCTCATGGATAGCTATATATATATATATATATATACATATGAGTGTGTGTGTGTGTGTGTGCTGTTGGCAGTCCGCGACTTCTATGTAGGTTGTTTCAGCTTGTACGGCGCACTATCACAGCGCACCGTATCGCAAACTGATATCGCTACGAGTTGTGTACAAATAAAGTTGTTGTAAGCGACACTGTAGTAGAGCAGCAGCAGCAGCAGCACCAGCAGCAGCACCGATGGCAGTGGCAATTGCAGTACACTGGGCAGCCGGGATTGGGATTCCGTGCGTCGGGCATCGGGAGTTATTGTTTGTCAATAAACATATGCGCCACATAATCGTCATCATAATAATAATACTGTTTGGCATTATTTTATTGCATTCCAATCAGACTTTCCCTATATGTGTGAGTGTGTGTAGAGCGACTGACTGACTGACTTTAATGCCTACAGTGGTATGTGAGTGGGTGAAAATAATAAAATATCAGCATAAAAATCTATGAATATTTCTTACAAACATATTATATTATTTAATTTAGATATCATATATGAATTCATTACAATAAATAAATTCTAAAAGATGAACATTGCCTGATTGACTCTTCTGATTGACTGACTGACTGATTTACAGAATCTGACTGACTGATTGACTGAATGATTGACTGCTTGATTGAATGATTGATTGACTACCTGATTGGCTGTCTGATTGACTGCTTGATTGACTGATTGACAGACTCTGACTGACTGACACTGACTGACTGGATTATTAACTGCCTGATTGATAGACTGACTGACTGAATGATTGTCTGCTTGATAGTCGGACTGATTGACTGTCTGATAGACTGTCTGATTGACTGCCTGATTGACTGCCTGACTGACTGCCTGACTGACTGATTGACCGACTTTGACTGACTGACTGACACTGACTGACTGGCTAATTAACTGCCTGATTGATAGACTGACTGACTGAATGATTGACTGATTTACTGTCTGATTGACGTACTGCCTGATTGACTGAATCATTCATTGACTGACTGCCTGATTGACAGACTGATTGACTGTTTGATTGGCTGCTTGATTGACTGCCTGATTAACCATCTTATTGACTGCCTGATTGATTGTCTGATTGCCTGCCTGATTGATTGCCTAATTGACTGCCTGATTGAAAGGCTAATTGACAGCCAGACTGATTGTCTGATTTACTACCTGTTCGACTGCTTGATTGAATGCGTAAAGGGTGAGCTAATTGGGTTCAAATTGAACTTAAGGCTTTTTTATGTTTTTAATTTCTTAATATTATTGTCTTAGTATTCTTAATATTCTTTTTATATTTACATTTATTTCAAATAATCACAAAATGAAGTGAATATTTCATTTATATTTAAGATAATATTTTCATAATATATGTGAAGCAATTATATATGCATTTTTTGGCATGTTTCATGCCACTGTGCCACTGCAGCAGCAGCAGACCACAAAATCGGTAAAAAAAAAGGGTACAAGAACAAATATAAGCAAAAAACCCCGATTTGGAATCAATAGCAAACGTTGCGAGTATCTTTGGCTGTTGCCCGCGTGTCTGTGTCTGTGACAATATCTGTGGCAGTGCCTCCACATATTCATAAGCCCGGCTATGCTCGTGTGCGTATTCATATATTCATGCCAGCGATATCTGCAGTACACACACACAGTCGCATTATCGATATACGTCGCTTGTCGATGTTCTTGTGTACTTTATTTATATTTGTTTAACTCTGTTTTTTTTCTACCTTTTTGTTTAATACCTATTTGACTTTAATAAGTGATTGTTGTAGCATTTAAAGTGTCGAACGTTGCGCCACTTCACTATAAGCTTGTCTCTCTCTCTCTCTCCCTCTCTCTCTCTATGTGTGTGTGTGTGTGGATCAAGTCGGACGCAGGCACAGGCACGGGCAACATTTGTGCCTGGCCCCCAGTTTGTCCGTGTCAGTTGATTCCATTTGACGCAGTGTCCGAAAAGAAAGAAAAGCGCATCGATCGGTAATCGCGGAATTTACTCACAAGAGAGCGAGAGAGATAGAGAGAGAGAGAGAGAGTGAGTGAGAGAGAAGGCTAATGCGCATGTGCATTGGTCTTGGTTTTCGCCTAGTTAGTTAGGCCATATCAGCGAGTGCGTAAGTGGACCGCGTTGGCTCGCTCGCTCGCCGGATCGAATCGTCGAATGGCATTTTTATGGCTTATTGAAAACGGAACGATAGTCAAAAGCGCGCGCACCGCTCGATACACACGACACACAACGGCAGCACCCACCCAAAAAATGTAACGAGCCCCAAAGCGGAAAGAGCCGTCGCTACCGTCGTTAACAGTTATTCGTCGCACTCGTCGCGTCAAGTGGACCGCGATAAACGGAGCCGAGAGCCAAGAGTTTATGAATTGAGCCCAAATTGCACCAAATGGGATTGCCATAAATGAATTAGTATTTGAATTGCTTTCAATAATAAATCAGAGCCGCCGCCATCGTCGTGACACGACCGAAATCGTGACAAATTAAGTTTGCTGTTTGCTATTAGTTATTATATTTGTACACAAATTAAAAAGCGATCGCGCATTAAATATCGATCCCGTGTCGCAACAGCAAATCGTGCAAATAATTGCCGCCGGCTCAAAAGTTAATTGAAATCAATGTGCAATTAAGAAACCGCCCAACCACCCAACCACCCACCCAGTGCCAAGTGCTTAATACAACATATATATACATAAATTTGTCATACTCTGTTATTTTTTTGTTGGTTTTTTTGTTATTGTTGTGGTTGTCCTCGTTTTGGCCAGGCAAAGGCAAGGCACGCCAACCGAAAGAGCGTCAAGCAATTTTAATTATGAGCAATTATAATCCGAATTGCGGTTACTTTGAGGATTGCAGCTATTATACAAATAATGTGTATCAACCGGATTATTGCATGCAGCCGGATTATGAATACAACAAACACGTCTACGAGTGAGTACCCAAAACAAATTGGCTTAGCGCCATTTCCCATTTCCCATTGCCCATTGCCTATTGCAAATGTCATGTAATGAACTGATAATAGTCACAATCACAACTGCGTTCTACAACTCGGGGGTCAATAAGTTGTAGATAGCCGAAAATGCCGACGGCAAATACCCTGCAATGCTACTCTTGTCTAAAATAAGTTTTAACATACTAACAATTGCAAGCAAAGCATTCTTATTGGCAATGGCTAAATTTTTCATTTACCTATAAATATCTCCAAGCATTGATAGCTGAAATTCAGTTGGTGATATCTTTCTTTTTTTATGGGTATTCACTTGCGATCTGTCCACAGGGGTCAATAAGCAAATTATATAAATAGTGTGCCTAACATGGCCATATGCATTGAAATGTTAACTTGTTGACAAAAGATTGTATAAAATACAAATTTTGAAATACAAATTAACAATGTGTGCGGCAGCTGCATCAACGGGGGAACGTGCAGCTCTGATCTGTAGGGCAGATCCAGGGGGTGGCATCTTTTCAGACGCCTGGTGTGTGCGCTTATGGCCAGCAGGTTCAGCGCCAGTTGATTAATATGGCTTTGAAGCCTGCAGCGGTGTCGAATACCATACTAACGGATCTCGTTCTTGATCGACAGCATGCCAAGATCACTGTGTATTATTGATCACTGTGTATTATTTTGAAATCTCTGCAGGATTTAAACGTTTGAAGTATGATATATCTAAATTAGATTCATACTCTGAGTGGACTCCAGGAAAAGCTTTAGGCTAAGAAGTATTCAACACTTAATTAGCTGCTTAATGGAAATAGTATTCTGATTAATCTTATTCTGATTTCTGCATATTTTGTTTTCTTATCTAAAAAAACAATAAGAAGTTTCAGCTGTTCGATTTTCAGCCCATTTTCAGTCTTGCGGTTTCGCTTGTCTCATTTGTAATAACTTTAATGTCTTAATTCATTTGTTAATTTATAATATTAAAGCACAATATTTGCTTAATTTGTTATTAATTTGTATGTTTTTTATATTTCAATTTGGATTGCTCAAAAAAAATACGAAAGAAAAATTAAGTTTTATTGCTTTTCACGAGCAACTGACTTTATATAGTTTGAACTTAAATCAATATTATTAACAGCTAGTGCTCGATAAACTGTTTTTAAGCTATGTTTTAATTGTTTGATTTAATTTGTTTAATTAAATAAAATAAATTTAATAGTTTAATATTACAATTGCAAATCCGCTTATTATTATTATAAATATATTTATACATATATATATATATATAGATGTTATGAAAATGTTTCATAGGTAATTACAAATTTGCTGAAAATATGATTAAAAAAAAACCCTTTTGCTGGGCTGTTAATATGCTGAATAATATGAAATACATATAGATATTCCATTGTTTCAAAATTGATAAGCATTTGATATTGAAAGCAAGCTGGGAGTACCCGGCTATGAGATACCCTTTAAAAGCTGCTGTTGCAAGTATTTAAGTAAATTAGAGATAACCGTCGGGATCGGGAGCCTCGAGGGATGGTAATGATTTTAAAAAGTTCGGGACGGTTGAGAGAAGTGCGTGAACCCGCGGGTCACGATAATCGATAAAATTACTTGTATTTATCAAAGAACTGAAGAATGATATTAACGAAGAAATAAATTCTTACATAAATCATGATAAATTTAAGAGAAGTTCAAATATTTGATTATTTCGACAAAAATGCAATGAATTGCCTTTGTTACAAATGCTTGCTAGGCAATTTCTTAATGTTTCAACATCTTTGCCAACGAGTGAGAGGGGGTATTTTACTTTTAGTAGAAAGTAGTAGTTTGGAAGAAAGAAGAACATTTCTTATAGGAGAAAATGTTGAAAAAATATGATTTTTTAATAAAATTGTTAATCTATAATATGAGTAATAAAAATTTGGACAAATAATGTCAAAAGATGTTTGGACCTGCGGGAAAAGCTAAATTGATTTCGGGACGGGATAGGTCGGCAGCCAAATTCTTTCCCGATCCCAACTCTATTGTAAATACTCTACATGCAAAAAATATCATTAGCTTCTGACATACGAGCAGACAGACGGATAAAAGGGCAGACAGATGGCAAGGTTAGATCTTACGAAGTACATATATTATCTATGGGATCAGTTTCGCCTCCTTCAACCAGTTCACTACGTTTTAACAATTAAATTAACTCCATTCATATGTACTATAGATTATAAGTACTATTTTAAGCCAAAAATTGCTAGTCAATATGCATTTATAGCTAAAATAAATAGTCTGATATCTATCAGCTTAGTCAGATAGATTGTTGTTGTTACACAGGTGCCGTAGGCTGTGAAAAGTGTCAAAACAATTCCAGGAATGTGATGCGGCAATTAAAAACAATTTGATTTTAAATCAGTAAAGAAAACAGAAACGCAAACAAGGCCCAAAGGCGAGTTCAGACTTGGGTCGAAACCAAGTTTAAAGGGATCAATCCACTGAGAGCCGAGGCAAGAGTACTATTAACATTTAATGGCATAACATAATGAAATTGTGCTGATCGCATACATACACACACACAGATCGCAGATCGCATATCAGCCCGTCTTAAGCCCCTGATTTTCGCACACACACACACATACACAGACGCGCGTTGGCCTAAGCCAATGTTACGGCATTGTGATGAGACTTGGCTGGCTAGCTGACTGGCTGACTGGCTGGCCGGGCATGTGTGATAAGCCGAGGGCAAAAGGTGTCGCTCGGCTTCGTTGCCCGTCAGTTGCGAGGGACGCTCTCAACAATGCGCATTATTTCCACTTTGTCACCTTTTGCATTTTTGGCCAGCAGCAGAAGGCGACGGGGTTTTTCACGGCTGCACTTTCAAAAACCAAAACACATGTTTTGTGAAATCGTTTGGAAAATCACACAACACACATAGAAACACAGCGAGCGGGTGCATTTGCGAGTGAGCGAGAGAGAGAGAGAGAGAGAGAGAGCGAGAGAGTGAGAGTCACACAAATTTTACTTTAATTGGGTTTGTCCATAATCGTTGCATCGAACCCTCGACTAATCTCGGATAATGCTGTTTGCCAAATAAAAGCAAAATCTATTTTTATTTCCATTTTATTTTGTTGTTTTGCTGCCTCACAGCTAATTTTTCATTGATGTTTTTGGCCCAAAAACTGAGCCACTGTTCGGGACTTACTGAGCCACCGGGCCACAGGTTGCAATTCGTTTTTTCTCTCTCTTCGTTTTTCACATCTTTTCTTCGTGGGGCACAGGTTGTTTGTGCGGCTTCTTAAATGCAACTGTAATTTTAATTAGGAAACCGCCATTCAGCCAATGCTTGTTGTCTTTCCTGTGTGTAAATGGAACTAATTTGTGTATTTGTTTGTGGTTCAACTCAATGTTTTGTTTGTTGCTTCTAAATAAAACTAAACAACAAAATCTCGCAAAATGCAAATAGTTCTCACTGCCAAGCCAGTCAAACCACCAAGGCAATTCCTTATAAAAAAACAAATAAATGTATATATAAGCCAGTTGGACTCTTTAAGTTGTCCCCTTTTCACAGTCTGCGCAGTCACTTGTGTTCTGGAGTTGAAAAGGACACGCTATGCACTTGTCTGGCACCCTGAAATATGAAGTTCGAAAACATAATTTTATTTGATGATACTATTTTTATTAATAAAACAAAAAAAGGAATAACAAAAAAAAGAGAAGGAAGAGAAATCGTTGAGAGAAGCGTTGCTAAACGCAATTCGGAAACGCAATCAGTCAAGTTGAACGTACTCCAAAAATCGTAAACTTCGAATGCCTGGGAATATGTGCATATGTTGACATCGTCGTCGTCATCATCGTCGTCGTCATCATCGTCGTCATCATCGTCGTCGTCGTCGTCGTCGTCGTAGTCCCCGTCGGCGGATGAGCCAGGAAGTAAACAAAGCGCACACGAACAGCCAAGCAGCTATATGGAAAAGCACTCCAGCACTTTAGATACTCTACAAATTAGGATATTAGCTTATGGATATGTCTATATAATATATTCTTGTTAATATAATATAGATTGCAAATGAAATATTAAGAATTACATATATATATATATATATATATGTATATATATATATATATATATATATATATTTTATATATATTTAAATTTATATACCATATTGTTTAATTGAAGTTGCAGAAGTTTTACAAGATTTAAAGAGTAAGTCAAGTTATATTTTCCTTTCAAGATAGTTCTATCAATTCGCCAAGAGTAAACACAAAACTGTGCTAAGCATAAAATTTCAAATTGAAATAGTGCTTAAAATTATTGAAATCCATTAAATCATCTATGCAATATACATATCCATCATTTTATGAAATTTTTGATCATAAACGAGTATTGTTGAAATCCTCTTTGTAATTTAAATAGTTTTCTGATCATATCTGTTTTGTCGGGAGAAATGCGACTCCTCTTGATGTGCCGCTAATGATCCCTTCTTTTAAGCAATATCGACTCTTCTTTGAACCATATTTTCATATACAAAAGAGTTTATGATATTAGTAGTATTTGTATTAGTTTAAATGTAGCAGTAAGTATTAATAGATTTTTTTCTTAAATGTGTTTTAGCTTTTCAATTCATATAAAAATGATTATGTACACAAATATTTATACAAACCAAAAATATTTGATGAAGCTTCGTATTTAACAATTAAACTCAAATTTTGTTTAATTACAACAACTCAGTCACATATAAAGATTTTTTATAAATTCCAGGAAGGTTTTTGAGGAAGAATTAGTAAATTTTGGAATAAGACTTCAAATGTATTAAAAAAAAAAGAGTTTTTTGATTGGCTTTTCTGCTTTCAGTTGCGAATTCAGCTTATCAAAAAACTTCTTAAAAGTTTAGTCTGATTATTGGTTACAAATTCCATTGGAATGTGTTATATGAACAGCAAGCCTTTAGGATTCTCAAACAGTTAAATATAAATATATTACACTGTATAAAGAGTCCCAAGGCTAATCAGCTCTGATTGTAGGGTATGCAAGTGTATTATGTTGCATGTTTCGCATGCGTTTAATACGCCCTTTACGCGCGATAATTTGTATTTTGTTTTATTTTTTTCTTTTTGGGGGCAAATATTAACGTTAAGTCGCGCTTCTTTGCTTTATCTTTTATAGTTTGGCAGAGTTGTCGTGTGCCAAAAAGAAAGGCAATGCTGAGAGTTGGCTTAAATATTGATTTGACTAAAATTACTAAACGAACAGACACGAGTAATTGGGCTTCGCTAAGAAACATTTTGGCAACTGATAATTGTCTGAAGACACTCGACAACCCTGGCTGCTTGTCGTTTGGTTTTAGCCAGTTCGTTCTGTCCCAAACTGTCATCCGCGAACAATTTTTTGTTGTTTTTTTTGGTGCTTTTTTCTTTTTCTTTTTCGTTTTTTTTTCTGCCTGGCTAAAACGACGCTGTCAAAGCAGCCACTTGCCGGCACAAGCTGTCATTGTTGTTGTCTGTTGCCTGTTGTCTGTGGCACATGTCACGGGCGGCCCAGCCGAAAGACAAAATGTTGCCAGCATGTTGGACTCAAACGGCGACAGTTTGGGCCAAATCAGAAATTGATACATTTAACAAAATGTTGCACAGCTTTCGAGTTGACGCGACGCGACGCGACGCGTGACTTTCTGACATTTAATGCCAGTTTCTCAATCAGTCAGTCCGTCAGTCCGCCAGTCCGCCAGTCCATCAATCAGTCAGTTAACAGATCGCATGCGCCATGCGAATGTGAAAATAATACAGCAAAATTTGCATCTACTACTCAGGCACATACAAAGCAGCTCGATAGTCTCAATACCCTAACAGTGGGAAGTAAGAAACTTTCATGAAGTATGGAATGTTAACATGAGTGAAGAATCTAGATGCGAACATATGTAACTATCGATAGATATAATTCAATTTTGTATTAGCTTAAAAACTTGGCAAAACTGGCAATGGGTATAGCTGTCATTGGATATAGATATATATATATATATATATATATATATATATATATATATATATATATATATGTATATTCTTCTTCTTTGTCATAAGTATTACACCTTAAATAATATATCTGTCTAGAAACTTCTGTTACATATATCATTTATATACAGCAATTGGTAAAGATGCCATTAGATACATATATATATTTATACACATAATATATATGCAAATTCATTTTAGAATCTGGATACTATAACAGCAGCTAGTATTGTCTTTTTAAGTATAACACCTTAAAGAATATATCTGTATATAAACTTCTCTGAAATATTCCATTTTTGGCTGTCTAAGCTTTTGATATTTACTCACGCAGAGGTCATCAGATATATGTACATACATATACATATATATAGAAATATATATTGTGTATATGCGATATTCTGTCTGCAACTGTATTTAGTGTTCGACAAGCAGTTATCTGTCTTGATTTCGTTTTTTATTTTGTTCAGTTTGATTGGCCTATAATGAGGCCTGTGATTGGCTGAAGTGTCACGGGCGCTTCAACATGCAAGTGGGTGGGAGCACACGCCCAACAGAAATACCTTCTTGTTTTCCCGTACAGCTGGGCCTGACTTTAATGACTTCTATGTGCTCGACGCCTTTGCGACTGGCGCAAAAGCTAACAAAACGCAGCAATTAAACGGACAATAGACATGACCAGAGACACAGCTACAACTGTCAGGGTCCAAAGACAATACCACAAAACGGGGCAAGGTGTGTGTGAATGCGAGTGTATTCGTGTGTGTGTGTGTGTGTGTTAAATGCCGCTGTGCCATTCATAAAAATATTGCAATTGAAATTGTTTGGCATTTGAAATAAATTGCGAATGTGTATCTGGCGAATGCGTCAAGCTGTGCAGAAGGAAGTAGGAAGTGCGCAGAGGAAGTTCGGCAGGCATCACAAACTGGCCAAGTGACAAACTGACAAACTGGCCAACTCACTAACTGACTGACAAACTAACCCAACTGGCACTGGCACAGTGGGACATGCAGCTCAAACCCATTTGTCAAGTTCGGGTTTGCTTTATGGCTATGGCACTCACAATTAGATACTCATAGCCCAGGTCTCTATGGCAGCTGTAGATACACACACACACACACACACAGAGACGCACACATACGTTGTTTTTTATTAGTCAATGAGTTTGTGCCGCCTTTTGTGTGAGACGGGCCTGCCTTCAATCGTTTAGCAATCCATTGACTCAAAGGCGAAATGAGCTACTCGCCTGGAGAGCTCAACATCCGCTCGAGCTCGAGCCTCGCTTTAACATTCAGTTTCTGATTCGTATTGCTATTCCTATTCCAATACTGATTCGTAGCGTCGTCAGCGTCGATGTCCGCTCAATAAAGGCCATGAAATGGCATTAGGCGCAGTCCGGGCAATTCAAATGGGGAAAAGGGAAACTCGCAAAGTAGGAAGTAATTTATCTAAGTTTTGTAAGCTGTACGCATCAAATCGCTTTGCATTTCGTATGGAATTTGATTACAGACGCTAATGGCAATTGTGTGAAAGTATCCTAAGCTGATTTATGCCATTTGCCAAACGGCTCAACACTTTGACTGAGACTCAGCAGATTCTCTCTAACAAAGGCAGAGTACAAATGACTTTTATTTCAATTTCTTATAATTTCGTTGTCTTCAAAAAAGGCTTAAATATAATTCATTAAAAATACTCGGAATATATTTCAAGCAAAAAATAAACTTTTTTATGAATATATATTATTTATGCTAAAACAAATAAAATCTAAAAAATTTGTTTGAATTCTTAAAGATAAGATGTTAGAGGCAATACATCTGATAAGTATTTTGAGATACCTCAAGTATAATTTCGGAAAGCTATCTCAAATGTATCCGAAAAATGCGTTTCTAGTATTTTAGTATATCAGGTATTCTAGTATTTCTAGCATTCTAGTATTTCTAGTATTAAGGTATTTCTGGTATTAAAGTATTTCTAGAATTATATTATTTCTAGCATTCTAGTATATCTGGTATTCTAGTATTTCTAGTGTTCCAGTATTCTTGTATTCTAGTATTCTAGTATTCTAGTATTCTTGTATTTCTAGTATTTCAGTATATTTTGTGTTTTAATAATTATACTATTCTAGTATTTCCAGTATTTCTCGTAGTCTACTATTTTTAGTATTCTAGTATTTCTAGTATTCTAGTATTCTAGTATTTCTAGTATTCTAGTATTCTAGTATTTCTAGTATTTAAGAAGTTGAAGTATTTCTAGTATTTTTGAAATACTTGTAATTTAGTAACTCTAGTAATTAGTATTTCTAGTACTTCAAGTATTTCTAGTACTCTAGTATTTTTGGTATTATAGTAATTCTAGTACTTTAGTCATTCTAGTAATCTAGTATTTCCAGTACTAAAGTATTTATAATATTCTAGTACTCTAGTTTTTCTAGTATTTCTAGTATTTCCAGTATTTGTTTGAATTCTTAATGATAAGAACTCAGAGGTAATATAATGGATTTTTCCAAAAAAAAATCAAGTATTTAAGTAAAAAAATTAAATGATCCAATCAAAAGAAAATATTATTTAGTCATTTAGTCAATTGATCGTCATTATGTTATAAAAACAAAAACAAGTAATAGAATTTTGTTATAAGCAAACACCAATCAAATATCGTTCTCTGTATCATTGACCTTTATGAGGCACAATGTGAATGGATCACCTGCTCACATATATTACACTGGACACAATTCGTTTTACAGGTGTCATATTCCCAATGATTGATAATGCTGTTGTGTTTATCTAACACGAGTTACTTGTGTATTGGAAACTTTTGTGTTTTATTACTTTCCGTAACATTTACGCTTATCGGTCTTTAAGAGGTGGGGGTTGTCCAGCGTCCCAGCTGTATTTACAGCTTGCAAATCAGATCAATTGCAGAAGAGAAGCAACGCCCATTCAAAATTGGCAAACAACAAGAGATTGTAAAAGGAGGGTCTGCTCGTTACATAGATCACGCCGGCAAACTGACCGAGGCCCCGGGGGCTTGTTAAACAAACCCGAGATCAATCAATATCGAATGCTATATTGCGCAAAAGGTGAGCGAGCGCTGAATGAGCTACTTCCGCCCATTCGAAACTCCTTGGAACGAAGTCAGTTTTTGGGTAAATCACTTCCGCGCAACGAATCTGAAACCCAAATTGTCATGGCCGTCAATTGACAACACGAGCTGGCAAGCGAGAGACAGAGAGATAGAGAGAGAGAGGGAGAGAGTGAGAGCGAGGAGAGTGAGAGCAGACAGAATGAAACGAAAGGAAAACCGGAAGGTAAATTAAAATGGATGACAATGGATGAGACGGGCTGCTGTTGCTGCTATAAACGAGCATTGAATGAATGGCTGCGCTCAGCTTCGAGTGTGTGTGTGTGTGTGTGCATGTGTATGTGTGTGTAAAGGTGTGCAGGGCAAGCCACTCGGTAGCTCACAGTTAGCAAGCCTGCAGCTAAGCAAACACCTTTTGCCAAAAAAAAAAGAAACTCTTCTGCAACAGAACCCCCCACCCTATATATATATATATATATATATGTGTGTGTGTGTGTGTGTGTGCGTGCCTGATTTTTAACGCTCAATACAGCAATAGTCAGCAGTTGCTGGCAACGAAGCGTTTAATTGGGGTTGTTAGCCCGCCCGCCCCTAAATGCCCAATCCGAAAAACTGTCGCGCGGTTTTTGCCTGCCCAACATTCTGACATTCAACATATTTTATTGCATTTGTATAGATTGCAGTCCCCAGCAGCAGCAGCGGCAGCAGTGGGAACATTAAATTAGCAGTCAGCATGTCGAGCCATTGTTGTTAATTGTATCTGCCCGGCCACGCCGCGTTTAAGTGGCCTACGCATTGTCACACTTCAGTTGGAGTTGGAAGAGCAGCAGCTGCGATTCAAGGCAACTATCATTTGATTGAAAATCTGCTTGTTCATATTAGCATAACTTCTTTCAAAGTTTTGAGTATCTCAACTGAATTATCATATGTCATTCGCAGACTGATTAGCTTTGAGCCTAAAGTAGCAAAGCAAAGTGTTCGTAATTAGATCAAGATTGTTAAAGTGTGTACTTATAAGAGGAACACGCAATTTCCTTCAAGAGTTGCCTTCACTCATGTACAGAAGAAACTGACTGAAGATTAGAAATAATCTAGGTTTTTCTAATAAATTTATGAACGGAAGTGAAAGAATTGTAACTGCTCTAACGATATATACTTATTTAAGGTTCTATAAGAAATCACAATCTATACAGATCTTAAAGATGAGTTGGCAAAAGTAATAAAACTCTTGAAGAGCTTATCAATCATCAATAAGAAATGGCCACCAAGTATATCAAATAATAAAATTCCTAAAAAAAAGTAGAAATGAAAATGAAAATGTTTGCCTTTGTTTTCATTGAAGATAAGCGAAATATGTTATGCCAATAATCTATCTAATAATCTATCAAAATGTGTGCAATTTGTGCACAAAGAAGGTTTGCTCTTAGCCAGAAATTATCTATAGCATTAAAGCATACAAAATTTGGCTATGCAATTAGAGTTTTCTTAGTTCAAAGTTACGAAATCCATTGGAAAAAGAGAAACAAAGTGACAACAACAATTGATTTGAGTTACTTAACCCTAAACAGTAATACAAATAGGCAAGGGCCAAGCAAAACAACAGCAACAACTTCAATAAACAACAAGCGTAACAACAACAAACCCGTTAGAGTACTTTGAAGTGTTGGAGAGAAAAAGGAGAGAAAAAATAAATAAATAAATATAAATAGGTGAAGTGAACCGAACGGAGTTGCAACTGTCGGAAAAACAGAACAAGTTTTGTGCGCGAAATTCAATTGAATTTGTATGTAATTTGAATGCCGCTCACACAGATACACAGCTACACAGCTACACAGATACACGGATACAGATACAATGTGCCAATGTGAGAGAGAATCACTCATGCTGTTGTTGTTGCCGCTGACTGGCTACTTAAACTTCCTGCGGAAGCTAAACTACAACAACAACAATAATAGCAACAACAACAACAACAAACAGTTAAAGCGACGCGTCGCAGCGACGTCGCTGCCAGCGCTGAAAGGCTTTTACTTTGGTTAGCTCGCTTCCTTGTTATTGTTGTTGTATTTATTGTTGCTGCTATTGTTAAATGCAACATCATCATTAAGCGCATAACAATGGGCATCACA
Source organism: Drosophila gaucha (assembly GCA_035045545.1). Lineage (NCBI taxonomy): Eukaryota > Metazoa > Arthropoda > Insecta > Diptera > Drosophilidae > Drosophila > Drosophila gaucha. The sequence continues at coordinate 1,897,327 of JAWNOY010000366.1, read as the reverse complement.
CACACACACACACACACACACGCACACTTTACATACGCACATAACGCTCGCTATGTACTCGTATTTAGAAGAGGCAGCGCACAAAATGGGCGTGCGATATGCTGCTGCTGCTGCTGCTGCTACGAAAATTTCCCTTGTCACCGTTATCCTGCAAATTGGGAAATTTCCCAACAGCAGCGCGCAAGTGCGCCATGCACGCTATCTATCTCGCTCGCGCACAACAGCGATTGGCCAGCGCCAGCGCAGCGACGCGCCCACTTTTGAAGCGCAATGAGGAAGAACAAGAATAGCAGCAGCGACAGCAACAGCAGCAGCAGCAGCAGCAGCGACGGCAGCAACAGTAATAGCAGTAATAGCTACGCCGACGGCATTACACGTAATTTCCCCAGGCGTGCGTTTGTTTTTCTTTCTTTCTTTCGTTTGTTATTTCTGTTGGGTGAGGTGTGTGCGTGTTTTCCCCATTTACATTTGTAATCCGAGCCATGAACGGCCATAGAGTGCCAGTGGCCTCTCATGTGCCATACATATATATAACACACATATATATGTATATATATCTTATGTAAAGAGACCCTCCACACATACATATGTATGTGGAGATACATGCTCGCATATAGAGTGGGAGCCCTGGCACGCCATGTCTGCCATGTTATTTTTTCAATTGCTAAAACTTTTCGCCTTGCACGCGTCCTCTTGGCATTGTTCAAGTTAGCTAATGGTCGTTTTGATTATGTTCCTTTCAGCAGACCCTCCATAGCACCGCCGCCCCACCACCCACTCGCAACTGGGTGTGTTCTGCTGCGACAGCTCCACATATGTACAAGCAATGGCTATATATGCCAGGAGCACATATACATGGAGTTGCTTGTAGTGTGCAGAATCTGAATCTAATCATGGGTTTACTTATGAAATCGAATCGAATCAAATGTGCCGACTTTTGCCTTAAGTGCTTGCCAAGTCCTCACGCCTACAAACAACAACCAGTTCAATGAGCTCTCGTATGTACTTGTACAGAAAAACAAATATTATGTCAGCACATTTTATAATAATATTATAAATAGAAATAGTTTTTAAATGTTTTTTAACTATCATAATCAAGTGCAGTCTTAAATAAAAAATTTTTTTAATTAACATGATTTTAACAAATTTTAATTTGCTATAACAATTGTTGACAAGTTTTCTTTAGAAAATGATCAGTCGATGTATATTTTAGTTTGAGATTTCCCAATCAACTTTTCAATTTAAATTGATATATTTTAAGAAAAAAGTTATTTGAATTCTTCAAACTCTTTTTAAAGAACTTTCTGGGACAACAATCGGTAACTTCTTTTATATAAAGTAAGATCCCTAGACAAAACTTGGGTTCTTCAAATTAATTTGTGAAGGAGCTCAAGTTACCCATTTCTTGTAGCTGAAATTCAGTCAAGAATGATATTATTTAAAGCCAAGCCCATTTTTAAAACATATTTAAAATATGGCTAGGTTCGATTATTTTTTGATCAATTTTAGAATAGTATTTAAGTTAAATATTGCAGATTTGGTAAAAATATATAGAAACTTTTAGATGCTTTACAGCAATCCATAACAAAAGATACCGAAAATATTACAAATCTTTGCAGCTTTGAGCAAAGAATATTTATTTAAAAAAAAGAAGATAAGATTAGAGCGCTCTTAATAGAAGAGGCTTCCCTAGTCTATATTGAGTTTTTTATTAAAGTCAATATAACTTTCATCTGCAAAGGGATATAGCGTATAGCTTCATATATCATCTACTTGATCTTTATATGCAATATAGGTCTAATTGTCTCTGAGATAAGGTAAGATGAATTTTACCTCTAATTATGTTTTAGTTTTGGTTCGAGGATCTGTTTGCTGTATATGATAAACATATGAAATTAAGTTACATCATTTAATTCCAACTTAAGATCGTTTTAGAGTTTAAATAAAATATATATATATATAATATTTTTAAATGAAAAAATTGATCGAAATGAAAAATCTTAAGGAGCTAATTTTATTTATGAGCTAGACTCTAAAACAAGGATGATTATGGCATCCATATATATTGTTATAGATATATATTAACGTAGATATGATATCTACAAAAAGATAACCTCAAACTAGTAAAAATCTGAGGCAACTTTTAGTATTTAATGAAGCTGTTATTAAATGAAGATTTCAAAGATGAGAATTCGAAATGAACTTTTTAAGGAGATGCGCAAGTTGATGAACTGCCGGCAAAAGCTTAAATGAGATGCCAATTGTGGTAATACCGTACAAATGGGATCCCGTTAACTCCAAGACAATTGATGGCCCGTACACACGCATACATAAGTAGTCGCCTTGGCCAGGAGCTGGTCACTGGAGAGACGACGATAATGATAAATACAATATAATGACATGGCAATTGTTGACAACATCAAGTGCAGGACAGGGCAGAAGTTCTCAGTCAACCAACCAGTCAGTTCGTCCGTCCGTCCGTCCGTCTGTCCGTCCGTCAGTCTGTCAAGCCAGCTGAGCGCCGTGAACATGAATGAAAGAGGTCCAGAGCAGAGCGTCGCAGTTCGCTGGGATGCGGCGAGTTGTCTGACTGGCTGGCGGCCGCCTCTACCTAAAGGGCCGATACTCGAGCGGTACAATGGCAGCTCTCTACACACACACACACACATGCACACGCACACGAACAGAGAGGGCATAGAGAGGCGGCTCAAGTGGGCACTCGTCGGCTGGCTGTAGCGAGCGGGTGCGAGCGAGATGGCAGGCTTACACATGCATAGGCTGGCCTTGTTTGGCGTAAGGATGCGCTCTCGACAACAAATGGTGGTGGTTGTTGTTGGTGGTTGAATGAGCCACTCACATAGTTGCTGCTGCTGCTGCTGGTTCTGCTGCTGCTGCCGACGACGACGACGACGACGTAGTATCCTTGTTGAAAAGGACATGAGAAGCCACTTAGTAAAAATGCGACGAACGCGCCGCGGCTAAACAACAGCCAGAGAGACTCTCTATGTGTGTGTGTGTGTGAGGCTATATACCCAATGGTGGATGGATGCACCATATACAATACTTACAAAGCATGCATGTGTATATATGTGTGTGTGTGTCTGTCTCTCTGTGTATTTGTGTGTGTGTGTAGTTTTTGGTACTTTTGCGCCGTTGGCTGCTTGGACTCGTGTCGAGTTCTTGATGTCTCGTTAGTTGTTGATGACACTTCAGTTTGGAATGTTTAGAGTGCGGCTGAAAAACGCAAACCGAACACGAGTCGCCAACGAGATCAGAAGCTGCAATTGAAGCTCTAGCTGAAATCTCGAATCTCGAGTCTCTAATCAAAATCAAATACTCTAAACGCAAACGCAAACGCCATCAAAATCGCCGTCGAGTCCAAGTGAATCGCATTTCGAATTATTATTATGATAACGGTCGGCGCACTCAAAGCTTTTGCCAAGTGTTAGATAGTGTTTTGCCGTACAAGACAATCCTTTTGGGATTTAACTTTTTTTTGCACGTGTGACATTTGTGAATTGAACGGCCGCAAAGTGGCGGAGAAACGCAAAGGTACGCCGTCGCCGACGCCGCCGCCCGCGCAGCAGCGTCGCAAATCGGGCAACGCAACGCCGCCAACGCCAGTGCCAGTGCCTGCCGCGTCGCCCACAACCGCCACGGACATGACCACCACGCACAGCCAGCCGGCCGTGGAGCGGACGCCGACCAAGCACAAGGAGCGGGAGCGGGAGCGCGAGCGCACGGAGACAACCAACAGCAGCGGCAACAGCAGCGGCTTGGGCAGCGCCGGCAGTTTGCCCGCCTCGCCGCAGAGTGCAGCGACCGTTAGTCCCGGGACGCCCACAACGCCCAAGCGGCCGCTGCGCACGTCGACGCCATCGCTGGAGCGGGCATCGAAGATCATGAGCACGGCCAGCACCACGGTGCCGACGACGACGCCAACGAGCGGCGCCCATTTGGCGGCCGCCGAGCATCTGCGCATTCCCACGGGCGCGGCGGCCTTCAGCGGCTTCCCCGGCCTCCACAGCATGAGCAGCCTGATGGTGCCGTCATCGGCGGCGGTCGCTGCGGCTGCGGCTGCGCCCTTCCTGCCCTGGTCGCCCATCCTGCTGCCGCCCTGGAGCCATGCCCTGCTGCCCGCCGCCTTCTATCCGGCGGCCCTGCGCAACGCTTTGCCCGGGTAAGCAATAAATTGATACCCGGATTAGAAGAGATCTTGCCCACACACACACACACACACACACACACAGCCTCTCTCTCGATTAGCAAAAATGGATTTTCCCACGATAAAAAATTTCTTATTATATATCATTATATTATATCACTCAACTTAACTTAATTAATAATAATATAGTAAAAACGATCCACTTAGAAATTGTTGAGGAAATCTTCAGAATTTCCTATTATAAGTCTACTCAAAAATAGTTGAGGAAATCTCCAAAACTCTTAACCTTATCAAATCTGCAGCAAGCTTTAAGCTCGACTTAAATGTTAAGCTCATATGGATGATTTTCCTCTTAACTTACATTCATCATTCCATAATATCATAAATATTTATATTACGTATATATATTTAGCCAACTAGAGAACAGATTTTCCACGCTTTCTATATCTTAATAACCCTTTATCTATAAATAAATCTAATTTTCGCTCTATTTTCCCTCTGCTTGTCATGGGAAAACCCTACATACACTTTACTGTCAGTACTTCATGATCACAATCTATTAACAAAGACATAATAGAATACTCTAATATTTTATGTTAATTATGAAGATAAACTACAATTGAGATATTTTGCTGATCTACGCTTAAAAATATATATTGAATGCCATTTTGGTTTAAGTTTTCCTACCTGATCAACTTGTAGACCCTGCTATTTGATAGCGCTGCTGGCCCTTGTCTATGTTATTTTATGCCCCCTGTTCAGCCAATGAACTTTGCCCACTAAGCCAGTCGGCTGTAACGAGCTTTGCCGACAATCCAATCAAGTCAGCAACTGTCCACTTGCCCACGTGCAGAGGGAACGTTGAAAATTACAAAAATCCTACTGCGAACTGTTGCTGTGAGCACGTAATTCCCCCCGACAAGATCCTCAGATTTGCTGGGCTGGTGCATGCGATCGAGTGTGCTCAAGGTCCAGTTCGGTTCGGTTCTGTTTGTCCGGGCATTGAATGGCGATCGCAGCTCAAGTGGCATTTCGGCCTGGCTGGCTTAGAAATTCCCATAGGTGAGTTGCAGGGAAACCCCAACCTGGCAACATGTGTGCAACAGACGACGAGAGCAACAGCGAGCCGACGATCGACGGCGTCACACTGTCTGCTGTCGAAGGCAAGGTCCGAGTGCGAAGGGAATTCCGCTGAGACATGCGGGGAATGCCCCGCGTCCTGATGGACCTGAGCGCGTGGGAATTTCGCGCGCACATTTGGGAAAATTTTAGCATGGAAAAACCGGAAGCGAGAGCGCTTTTTACTTGCGCCAACATGTGGCCGAAAAACGGTTAGCCCGACCAACCTGACCTGACCTGTTCGACCAGGTAGCGAACGCTGAACCAAAAGCGGATTTGCGTTTAATTGTTGATGGTATTAGTGGAAAATCAAATTTGCATTAGCCCTGGCTTAGCCTCAAACTAAGACGCTGACTGAAAACCGAAAACTGGGTCTGCGACCGAATTCGAGTCTAGTTAAGATATGCATCTGAGTCTCGCACCTAGAGTCGGTGGACTAGGTGTCAATAATCCAGCGATTTGGCTGCACTTAATCAAAGTTAATTCCCAGCAAGTGTGAAAAATTGCGGACCGAGTCGTGGCTCGGTGCAATTTTTGTCAAAGTCAGTGCGTCAGGTACTTGCCGAGCCTCGGCCAGGTAGAAAGGCGGACGAAGGGAGACCCGACATTTCTGGTGACCATTGTGTTGCTTTCCTGTCCGTTCATTCATGACACGACACCGGATGTCGGATGTGGCAGCAAGTGTTGAATCGACTATTAAAACTGTGCTCTTGTCTACTTTGCAGCCTCTTTGATGCCAAGGTTCCGTCCTCGCAGCGCTCCGGCTTTCATATATCCGACATACTCAATCTGGACAGCTCTGAGCTAAAGAGTGCGGCAGCAGCGGCGGCAGCGGCAGCGCATCACACCCACAGCCACAGCGCGGAGCTGGGCGCCGAGTCCAGCAATGGCCACGGCCAGCCAACGCCCACGGCTCTGTCGCCCACGCTCAGCTCAGCGCTGCCGCCGCCGCCGCCCAGCGGTGGGGACGAGCATGTGACGCCCGCGGCCCATGGCGATCACCAGACCACGGAGCACAATGCCCACCATCACCTCCATCAGCACCAGCAGCAGCAGCAGCAACACCTCCTCCAGCATCAGCACCAACAGCAGCAACAGCAGCACCACCATCATCCGCATCTCCACCACCAGCCGCATCAGCCCGTCGCACCGCTGCCCTTGCCCCATCATCAGAGCTCTGGCGGCGCCCAGCCGCCCATGCCCCATATGGGCGCCCATGCCCATGCCGCCTCCGCACAGGCCGCTGCCCACCTGCTGGCCAGTCACAATGCAGCGGCCGCCGCGGCTGTGGCCGCCGGCCAATATCTGCCAAAGAACTTTGCCAGCAGCTTTGGCGAAGAAATGTCCTCCTATCATCACATGGCCCAGACAATGCTCACCCACTCGGGTCGCAGTGCCTGGATCAAGGAGAACGAACTATATGGTAAGTGTTTCTAAAAAATAAAACAAATATTCTTTAGATTACAATACAAGGTAGAGCTAGTCTATCTTTGTATATATATTAACTAGCAGGTAGAGTGTCCTTACTAAAAACTATGCTAGAATCGTTAGGTATATTTCGTATGAGTTGCTTAGTCAAAACTCTAATTGCAGACCTCGTAGAGCAGACGGGTATGCGTTAGCCCACAGGTCATTAAATAGAGGGTTCGAAACCTACTGAGTTCAGTTTGCAATAATATAACCAATTCTATGACCACAAAATTCTCACAACTGTTAAAGACAAAAAAAAAATTTTTTTTTAAATTTAATCAATGAAAGCTTTTAAGAAATATTGGCATCTCTGTTTTCACTGAGCAGAGCTCTATCTCAATATCCTTGATATTGTTATTGTGGATTATAAACTATAATTCTGATGAGAAATGTTGACATGTCTTCCTCCTGCCTATATCCTTAATATCTATGCCTTTTTTCCTTTCCTTAATGGCAATTATAGTTTTGATAAGGAAAGCCTATACAAGATAAGAGTTTTGCCTATATCCTTGATAGGGCAGATATAGCCTTGCTTTTTTCCCTGCCCCTATCCTTCTGAACTCCTCTATCGAAATCTCATAAAATTCTGTTTTGCATGATATATCGACTTAAGTCTGGAATTACAAGATTTTCTATTCCAAAACGAAGATACTAATATATAAGATGTAAGATAAGTCAGAGATAGGTCTATATATCAATTTTCAAGGTAAAAGTGAGTGTCGGCTGTTAGGGACAGAAGACGATTTTGCCTCAGTCTTATTCAGAGAATTTAATTCAATGTAGAGAGCTTTTCGGCAAGAACATTTATTATAGAATAAAATATAAAGACAATTTAATTTGTTATTAGAACTGGAAAAATACTATTATTTACTGTCCTTAACTAATTCAATCGTCCTTAACTAATTTCTCTTAAGAAATTTCTGAAAATATTTTCCAATCCTATTCTAAAAGTTCTGATTGAAGAAAGTTTAAAAGAGCTTCCATAACTCTTGAAATTAGTCATTATTAAGAAAAATGTTTTTCCAGCTGCAACCAGAGTTCTTAGCTACCGGAGTTACACTATATACATGGTTAACACTGGGGCAGGGGACGGGGCAGGGGCAGGGGCAGGGGATATTTGAGAGCGACCGCCTAATAATATTGTTCAATAATTGCCTCACAAAAGGCAGCTGTGTTTGCATATCTACGGGCGATGTCTGCGTCTGCGGCAGTTCGAGGGCTCGTCGAGGGCTAACCCTTGGCTGTGGCCATGCCACGCCCCATTTGGCAGACGCCTTGCTTGCGTTAGATGCGATATGTGTCGATTCAGGTGCTTGAAACGCGGACGACGAACCACCCCGTTTCGGGCGCACACGAGTGCATACCCTACAAACTGTGGCCCAACATAATCTTGACTAATAGTTTGTATGCGCTTCACACTTGAGGATTAATTTTGTTATTTTTTTTTTTCGCCTTTCGCTTTTTGTTGTTTTGTTTTTTGTCTCTCATATTTTCATTTTTGTATTTGCTGCATGTCGTAGTCGAGTCGCAGTCGAGTCGCAGTCGTAGTTCCCCCGTCCCTGAACATTGAACATTGTTCAATCATTCCTTTCGTATAAGCCTGAAAATTTATGGCACGCACTTCCGCTTCGTCCTTTTTTTCGCTTTTGCACGGCCTTTCCTTGTTTTATTATACCAACTTTTTTTTGTCTTTTCGTTGATATGGTGCTCAGCTACAAATTATAATTGTTGCCTGTTTGCCGTTTTTTTTTTTTTTGGGAAATTTCACAGCTGTAAGTCGAGTCGTTTTGATTATATTAAGTTATTAATTTGTTGAGTTGTCATGGTGAGGACGATTCTAGTGCAGGACACCAGCTGGACTGGGGGCTGGGACTGGGCTGAGACCCTGCTCTAAGTTCTGTTTAGTCAATTGTGACGGAATGTGTTCGTTCAAGCCAGACTCGGATGTAGCTAATAAAACTTTTATGTGATTCTACATAGATCACACCCCAAAAAAAAACAAGAAGAGAGGAATCAAAAACGCCCATGGGCGATAAATCAAAGCAACTACATATATAGCCTATATCAAAAAGTGGGCGTTGTGCGGCATTGCCAAAACGGAAGATAGGGAGCCGGATGTAGGACGAGGGACAGAAGTCAGGGGCAGAGCAGCCATTAGAAGAAGGCAGCTCTGTTTGAGGTTTGGCTTTTGTGTCGCATCCCATTGTCTCCCAGTTGGTTGCCCAGTTCCAGACCTTAATGTATTTCATTAGCATTCGGTTATGTACTCTCTCTCGCTCTCACAGCAAACAATGACTGCAGCAAAAAAAAAAAGATCGCACACAAACAGCCAAAAGCAAAAGGCAACACTGCGAAGGTCAGAAGGCAGACGAGCAATTGCCCTAAAGGTGTAACGCCGCAGGGTTGCCTCGCAGCCGCACTGCACGGCAACCAGGTAGCATCCGATCGATCGAGCCTTGTCAATGGCCCGCTCCTCCTAATTGACGTTATTAGTCGGCGTACCCTCTCGCTCTGCGGTGTTCGTGGTTCGAAGCAGGGTAGCTTGCATCTGGCCACCCCTCAGCCAGCCTAATCCAATTGTCCGACTCGTTGGCGGTTCTGCTCTTTACCCACTGAGACTATATTCAATTTCTGCCTGCTCATGTTCGATTGGGTGTGTTTCTGTGTGTGTGCATTAATTTTTCTAAATTGGTGACAAATTGACTCTACAACTACACTAAACAACAAAACTACGGATCGTAGCAAACAACAATTGAAAGTCAGAGAGTATAGATATAGAAAAATTGAGGCTTTATACATATGTATAGTATAGTATTTTAAATAATGAATAAAAATAATACAAGAATTATGTGTGAAGTTGAACAGAAACTAACGAGAAATACTTTAAGTAGGATATTCTTGGGGATATACCTATATAATAGTATCATAAATATATCATATGGCATTACTTACTCTTAATCCCTTCCTCTTTCTCTCCATTTACAGGCACTCAGCAGCCAGCCAGTCCGGATAGCACCTCGCCCGTCACCTCGGAGGTTTCCTACACATACATTGGCTCCAATTGCCAAACGTCGCCCGCTCTCTCGGGCGACTACAAGAGCTACAGCCGTTCGGCGGACAGCGACGCGCTCTCTGTGGGCGATGCGCTGCACACGTTGCATGGCAGCGGTGCAGCCGGTGGCACTTCAGCGGCGCATGCGTTACACAACAACAACAACAATAACAACAACAATAATAACAACAACAATAACAACAACAATGACAACAGCCTGAAGCATGATGCTGGCGGCGGCAGCGGCAGTGCCCACGACGACAGCCTGAACGAGGATGGCATCGAGGAGGACATCGACGATGTGGACGATGCGGATGGCAGCGGCGGCGGCGGCGTCAACGCCGACGGCATGCCGAACAAGAAGCGCAAGCGGCGCGTGCTCTTCACCAAGGCGCAAACGTACGAGCTGGAGCGAAGGTTCCGCCAGCAGCGCTATCTGAGCGCACCGGAGCGCGAGCATCTGGCCAGCTTGATACGGCTGACGCCGACGCAGGTGAAGATCTGGTTCCAGAACCATCGCTACAAGACCAAGCGGGCGCAGAACGAGAAGGGCTACGAGCATCCCGGCCTGCTGCACGGCCACGCCACACATCCGCATCATCCGTCGGCCCTGCCCTCGCCCCGCCGTGTCGCTGTGCCCGTGCTGGTGCGCAACGGCAAGCCGTGCCTGGGCGATGGCTCCAAGCTGACGCAGGATTGTGTGAGTACGGCGACCGCCATGCAGAATGCCGCCGCCCATCATCTGGTGGCATTGAATGGGGCCGCTGCCTACCAGCATGCTGCTGCTGCCGCCGCGGCCGGCCTGCACGCCCACGCCCACGCGCACGCCCATCCGCATGCGCAGCGGTCCGCCTGGTGGCCCTAATATTGCTAGCTGCCTAGGTTCGCGTTGGTGGCCCACCTGGATGACTGCTAGCCCGAATCCTGGACAATAAACTGGCTCTCTGACTCTGCCATCGACCGGGAATTCGAACAAACAGACGAAAAATTGGTGCAATAATGAAAAAAACAAACAAAAAAAAAAACAAAAGAAGAAGAAAACAATCGGTCCCTCAGACTACTCTCAACTGGCGTGCGGGCTGGTGGCAAGGTGGCTCAGCCTGGCAGAATTCTTTTTGTTGCTGCATTTGCCAGCAACAACAACAAATATCATTCGTGTAATAAACCAAGATAACATTTTTTTCCCTCAGCTCTAAAGCAGTGGGCCATTTAGTCGTAAGTTTTTTTTTTTACCATTTTTTTTTGTGCACAAAAGTCTTTAATACTTAAAGAAAAGGCTAGTTTAGTAAGAATTTTTTTTGGCGCCTAGCATTAGATAAATGTAACAATAATTTAATACAAACATAATATATACGCAAAAATTAACAGAAAATCGTTTTGTACATAAATAATACGTATAACATATATGAATATATAAACATACTATATACATATTTCAAGTAACGGGACAGCTAATAGACATAATCGTGTACATATATTTTGGTCAACAATAATAAACTAGTGTCCGGTTCGTAGGCATAATAACATTTGTTTATAAACAATACATACACACATAGTTATATATGCGAAGTCGTATCTGTAAATTATGATTAAAAAACAAATCCAAATAATCAATTTTTTTTGTATAGTCCATAAATAAATAAATAAAAGAAAAACAAACTCTTTGAATTTATAGCGCGTAATGAGTTCATTAATGTTAACACACAAATCATAAAAAACCTAACAAATGTATTTGTAATATAAACAACAAATAAATAATTCAAAAACAATGCAAGCTACGATTTAATTTCTCAAACTTTTCAGAAACTACTTTGATTTCGTTTTGAAAAAAGTTTAAAAATAAGTCAAATATATTGGGTATATATCATATTGATAAGGATGAAGAGCAGAAGAAGTAGAAAACAATTTGTTTCTATATTCTTTAGATGATATTAAGTACATATTGGCTCATCTTCTTTATAGAATATTTCATGATTCTTTTTTTTTTTTTTTTTTTTTAATTTTCATTTTATTGCTGCTATTTGTCTTAGACTCTAAAGCGCATTTATATCTTAACCTTAACTAAAATTGGGGCTGTGTGCCTGTATATTATTATTATGATTCTAAGAAATATAAATAGTTTTTCTTATAGTTAGCTTTAAAAATATTGGCAATTTGCTTAAAGTGAAAGTATATACATAGTTTAGAATGCGGTATACTTAACAAAACTGTTCATATCCAATTATTTTTTTGCATTTTGCACGGGCCAACAGAAGACCAACTCAAGACCAAGAATCGGAATCTTAAATCAGAATAGCTTTATCACAAGATATTTTAGTCTTTACGCGTTTTTCGAGCAAATTTGATGCAAGTTTTTCAAGAAGACAGTTAACTGGTAACTGGAACTATTTCTCCTCTACTCCAAAACCTTTATTTCATTTCTCAAAATATTGATATATTCTATTAAAAGATTGCCTGGAAACCTGACTTGATAGATTTAGATAGATATATTTAGATTCAGATTCAGATTTTTTTTTTTTAAACCTTCCTGAATCATTCTTTAATCCAGACCATAACAGTATAGTTGACTTAAAATATGGAAAAGCTGCGTTTAGTCTTAATAAAGAAAAAATACATTTTCATTTCTAATTACTAATGCTATTCAGTGTAGTTCTTAACCTAATAGGCTTAGGGATTGAGAGGCCTTTGAGCTCTCAGCCTATCATCATATCGGCTGGAGTGTAGCCTACTTTGGAGCTTAATGGTCTACAATTTCAAGCCCTAGGAGCTCAATGGTCTCAAATTTTAGGTCCCGATGCAGATTGAATCAGATTCAGAACTTTGAAAACCTCTGGAAAATTAAAGTCTGTTTCTTGATTACTAAACCTTATCCAGTTTTGTTGGACTGTATATATTTCTCTTAATCTAAAGCGTTATCTACATTTGAGCATCCCAAATAAACGACACTTAGAGCTAGACGTTCTCATTTTCTCTAATCAATTTGAGTCCCTATTGAGTATAGGTGCAAATATCAGTTGTGAATATTTAATAAAGCAAGCGTATTAAAACGTCGGCAAGCCGTGGCTAGATTATTCAAAAAGTTGAGCGTGGAGAGACGAGGAGGTGTCAGGCAGGGGCAGCAGCTGGTAAAACATTAAGCAGCTCATAAATACGACTTGATTATGGCTTTTAGCTACCGTTTTGTTCAGCGGGCCGGCAATGGGGATCGTAATCCATTAATGATTATACGAATAGTACTACCAGCACTCATAGTTCAGTGGCTGCTTGGACTTTCGAAATGCTACCCGGCGATAAGCGACCGCCCTGCCACGCCCCGCCCCGCCACACACAGGCGTTGCATTCAATACGAAAGTGTGGCGTGGCATCGCATCGCATGGCATGGCTCGGCATGGCATGGCACCATAATTGCCCGGTTACAACATATTGACTTTATGGCATGGCCATCAATAGCCGATTTAGTGGGAGGTCGTAGTATGCAGTCATCTAGTAAAACATGAGAATACCTGCCTGTCAATTGCTAAAGCAGTCGGCCAGATACATATATATATATAGCATGCATAATACACATTGTAAATAGAACGAGGAAGCAAGTAGCATCGGGAATCGTAGCAGCTCTCTCTCTCTCTCGCTCCGCTGCTCATAATTTGCGCAAATAAAGAACTCGAACTCAAGTAGATGTTTTTGAGTATCTCATAAAATAAACAAGTGCTATTCGAATAAACGGCAAATTAAATTACTCATCAATGAGCGCTAAAAGTACTATATCACCATTCGGCTGTTGAGTTTTCCAATTGTCACAAGAATGTGGTCAGTCGGGTGTGCCCAGCTGCGCAATGCTCTGGGCCAGTCAATAACAATATAACTTTCAAATTTCATTAGTTTCCCTTTAAATTTTTTGTTTTATTTTCAGAAAAGTATTTGTTTTGCTGTAAAAGTATATTTAAAGTAGCTTTATCTCGTCTCACTGTTAATGTGCTGAGAGTGAGGGTAAAACAGTAATCATGCCGTGTATTAATAAACGTCGAGTGCCCGGTCATATATTTTGCTAAACACCAAAACAACAACAACAACAATAACATTTTTACACTCTCCATAAACTGAACACGATTGCTGAAGTGCCATAAATATTAAATATATTTTTATGATTTCTTTATTTATTCTTTTTTTTTTAGATTTATCTTTAATTTGAAAACAGTAGCTAGTGAAATAAATTTAAATACATTCAAAGATTCTGAAAAGTTGAAATGTTTAATTGATATTAAATATATATTAAAATATATTTTTAAAATAAAAAAAAAAGATAACAAACACGTTTTATACAAAGAATAATTGAAATTAAAATTATGTTAAGATATGATAAATAATTAATTAAAGCAATGTCTACCTTGTTGTAGATATTAGATATATATTAAAAAATACTTTAAAAAATTAAACAATAGATAATAAACACGTTTTATACGAAGAATAATTGAAGCTAAAATTATGTTAAGATATGATAAATATTTAATTAAAGCAATATCTCAGTTGTAGGGAAAGATAAGCTCAAATTAAATATGTAACTCTAATAACAATATATATATTCACACACAAATGCGTATAAATCTTCGCTTAAATATTATTAGATTTATATATATTCCCAGTTCCGAGTGGTTCCATAAAAAAACAAAATACCCACTGTAGTTATTGGCCTATAAATTTCGGGTGGTTCGAAATCGCGTTTTCCACATTTCCTCCTCTGCCGTTGCCGGGCCGCTAAGTTGATTTGCATATAGTTATTTTTGTATATTTTGTTTGGTTCTTTATACTTTGACTATCGCACAGGATGTTGATTAGTTTAGGGGGCACATTGCAAAGATCTAGATTAGACGTAATAGCTGCTCAAGACTGATATTGGCCGGCATCGGCTGCGCGTTAACACGATAATAAACTTTTTGTTATTATTAATATTATTATTTTTTTATTATTGTTGCTCGCTTTGCTTTCCAGATAAGCCCAGCACCTCGCCCAGCAGCTCCCAGAAGACCACAAGGTGCAAACTGGTCGTCACTCGGCGTCGACCTGATTGCCTCTGCTTGTGTGTGCGTGTGTGTGTGTCCGGCCATATCAGCGATATGTCTTGCACGGCCGGACAACCTGGTCAGCGATCACGTCACATACATGCATATGTGTATATGTATGTATATCGATCTATCGGTGGGAATGCGTGGACACGTCAAGTACAAACGTGCGGGCTTATCAACCCCTGATGGATGCGGAGACGGAGAGTAAGACAGCCAATATTGGGTGCAACAACTAGCCAAAGCTACTTTGAGATTTCTGTATCTAGTTGACAATGACTCAATAGTTTTAGTAACTAAAATTGACTTTCCTTTAGCTCAAAGCTATTTGCTATTTCTTTCAAATTAATTTTTCATACAAAATTGTTCAAATTCGAACTTTCAGCTATGTTTAATGAGATTTTTAGTATCTATAGATATTACTTGTATGAGATTTTGGGTAATGTGTATAGATATTACTTATATGAGATTTTAAGTAATTTATGTAGATACTTATCTATAGATGTTACTTATTGTATATGAGATTTTAAGTAATATCTTTAGATATTACTTATATGCGACTTTAGATAATATATTAAGATACTTAATTATAAGTGAAAATAATATATTATAAGTGAAATATAGTGCATATCGAACTGGAAAACAAATCTATTCATAATCTTTTTTAATACATTTTCAAACTATTTTTGTTCTTCTTCAAAATTGTTCTGTTTGTCGTCTTTAAAACTTAGAAATTTAAAATGTAATATATCTCCTACCGTTTGTCACACGCAAGAGATCAATAAGAAAAGTTATGCAATTAAAGCTTTATTTATTTAGTTTTGTATCTCAATCAATTTGTGGAGAAGTGTAAAATATCTGTTAGTCAAATATTTTGTTATACAAAATTGTTAAATATTATAAAATAAAATTCTTAAACTATTAATATAATATACCAGAGACGTATAGATTGTAATGTATAAATGCCTCTTTATTTTTATCTCTATCCACAATGTAGTTTTATAGTTGACGACTAAAGTTATTTTTATTATAATTATGGAACACTTTATTCTTAGATAGACTTTATTATTTTTCAACTGTGGCTGATTAACATGAAAAGTTGAGAGTACATATCTTAGATATATAGCACATATAGCACATAGTTATATACATTTATTTTAAAGAAGAATTTTTTGGGGGGAAGAGATTAAAGAGACTAAAGTTACTTAAGCTTTCCAGCTGGCTCTCTCTCTCTCAAGCCAAGTTAACAAAATGCATCTAATTGGGACTTGCCTTAACTGATTCTTAGATTCACATTTGACTCCTAGTAAAACATAAATTTGAACTGTACGCTATGGTTCGACTAGAAAGCGGATTGCATACTTTTCAATGAGATTATTATGCATTTCTAATGATGACTTTGATTTCATTAGCTACATTAACAATATGCTATTTTCTCAGGGATATATTGCAATCGCTTGCATATTCCTTCAAGCTAATATTTTAATTTAATTAATTAAGAGATAAATATTTAAACTTTCTTTCGTTATCCTTGCAGGACTCTGTGTTGTTACCTTAACTCCGCACTTGTTTCCCATATGAGTTATTTGGCCTCATCTCAAGTTGGCAAATACTTGGCAGAGACTTGTAATTGGGTAATGGGAACAAGGTAAGTTAAGCGGATGGATACTACAACAACTGCAACAACAGCAACAACAATCACACTTCAACTTGAGGCAAACTGGCCGAAGCGAATCAGAAAGCACTTGTCAACAAGTCGCAAGAACAAGGAGTACGTAGAATGCCAGGTGACTCGAACGCCACTTACAACGCTTAATCAGCACCGATTTCTGTCGATATAATGAATGTTGTTGTTCTTGTTGCATTCGCTGTATTTGCCTGTTCAAATTTGGCATTGATAAAGCTGGCAGACAGTGCCAGACAACGACGACGACGACGACATTGATTCGATTGTAAAGAAAGAAAAAGAAGAAGTTGATTAACGCCATATAAAATGATAAATACACACGCACACACACACATACACCTATGGTCGGTCGATCGAATAAATAAATTTATCACAAAATAAACGTAAATCAGTGAACAGAAATGTTGAAATTAAACAGGCCAAGTAAAGACCGTTAAGCAAATAAATGAGATTACAATTAATAAAATAATCGATAAGTGCACGAGCTGTTGTTGGACTATATATATGTATATATATGTACTCTACAATGAACGAGCTAAAAAAAAGCAACAACTTCTCTTGACTTCTGTACGCCTTTTGTTTTATTTCTTTTTTGATTGTTGGCCAAAGTTAATTGCGTTTTTGATTTAACAACGTCCAAGGCGAAGCGCGAACAGGCAGGCACTTGAGCTGGCGCTCCCCGGGGCTCCAGCTCCGCATTTCCACTCACACCTCATCGATCGTTCGGCCATATCTCTGCCATAGTCGCACCGAAATGACATTTAATTGGCGTACGCAGCCAGCTGGCACTTGCTCCCAGTGGGCGTCAACTCGATTTCTCATTTCAAACCTTTTGCGCCGATTTCGCTTGCTTCGCCCATTTAGGCGCACGGGGGCGGGGCCGCTGTGATAAGCTCCGTGCACTCGCGTCCCATTGGTCTAAGCAACTTTAACTGTTCATTCCAATGGGAATGCTTGCTTCTCTTTTGACTTTTTGATTGATCGAAATGGCAGGAGCTCGACTGCACTATCTATCGTGAAAAGCTTACATATGTACTCTCTTTTCATACGATTTTGACATACTAGATATTATTGTTCATTCCAATTGGACTACTTGCTTTTCTTTTGACTTTTTGATAGATCGAAATGGCAGGAGCTGTACTGGATTATCCATTGTGAATAGTTTATAGAGTATAGAATATAGAATATAGAATATAGAATATAGAATATAGAATATAGAATATAGAATATAGAATATAGAATATAGAATATAGAATATAGAATATAGAATATAGAATATAGAATATAGAATATAGAATATAGAATATAGAATATAGAATATAGAATATAGAATATAGAATATAGAATATAGAATATAGAATATAGAATATAGAATATAGAATATAGAATATAGAATATAGAATATAGAATATAGAATATAGAATATAGAATATAGAATATAGAATATAGAATATAGAATATAGAATATAGAATATAGAATATAGAATATAGAATAGAATAGTTTAGCGACTTTGATAGCCATTCCCATTTTTTGATAGGTTTTAGTAGATTTATCGATTGTTTTGTATATGCACCCAACTCTCTTTTTACACGGTCTTTTTATACACGATTTTGAAATACTGAGATCAGATTGTTAATTCCAATTGGAAGGCTTGTTTTTCTTTTGACTTTCGAAATTTCAGGAGCTCGACTGGATTATCTATTGTGAATAAATACATACGTGAGGTAAAATAATTTGAGTTTGTAAATTTACTATATTTAACATAAGCAATATACTTAGCGACTTTGATAGTCTTCATCATTTTCTCTGCAGGACTTTCCCACATTTCTAAATTGATTTCTTAATACACCCAACTTTCTTTTTACACTGTCTTCAATACAGCGCGATTCAGCAATAGCAAAAAAAATTTTACATATTCAAAGCATTTGTCGAGTCAAATTTGAGTCCAGAACTCTTTAGATTGGGCTTATTTTTTTGGCATCCATTGGATGATGGTGGTGCGAGAGCCTAGGCAGAGGATTTTGTTTTTCAATTAAATCGGTCTCCGCTTGACCGTTGTCCGCAAATAAAATGCAATTTTAATGACAAAACTCTCACACATTGTGGCATGCGGCATGTGGCATGTGGCAGGACTACAAAGTCACAAAGTAAAGTCGCAAAGTCGCAATTCTAATTAGCCAATGTGCTGCAATAAAGCGCCGGAAAACGTCGCTCCGGGGCGTCGAGGTGTACTGTACTGGGAGACTGCTTGTGGGAGGTTGTTTGGCTGGGGTCGGGACGGGGGCGGCAGGAGGGGAGGGGGTGTGCAAATCAAATCAAATTAAATCAAAGTTGATGGCTCATTTTACAGTTGTTAGCGAGAGAGAGAGGAGACGGGGCCCAGTGAGAGAGGAAGGGTATTGAAAAATTTAATAACGCCCAGCGGTTGCCTTTGCTGTTGTTGTTGGCAGCGGTTGTTTGTTGTTCATTTCGCGACCATCGTCATTATCTGCATGTAATTTCTCATTTTCATAGTCAATTAAGTCAATCACACGCCCTTTTAGCCACCGCAGCTCTGTCGTCGCCGTCGTCGGCTGGAAAGCCACCCTGCAAATTAACACGTCGTCGCCGTCGTTGTCGTTGTCGTGGGTTGGTGGGCTGGTGGGCTGGTGGGTTGGTGGGTTGGTGGGCTGGTGGTGTTTGTTCCGTTTCCGTTGCCACTGCCAGCAGGCCTTTTGTTTATTTGTAACGCAATGCAGCGCGGCGCGTTTATTGCTCAATTTTCATCGATGTTGCCAAAATTACATATTCATAGTTTTTGTGGGCAATCCACCACCACCACCAGCACCACCACCAAGCATTACCAGGCTCAATAACTGTAACAATTTCAAGCACTAAAAGGACACGTGGCAGCTGCTTTTAAAATTGAATTTCCTGCATGTAATCTTGTCGAGTCAATTGTTTCTGTGTGCCCAGTGGTTGCCAGTTGAACCACCCACCCACACACAGCTACCCTCTCTCAGCCGTGTTGTTCTCGATGTTGTTTTACAGTTGAATCCTGCCACACGTGCCAACAGCTGGGTGTGCAGGCGCGTGCACCCTGCCCCCTGTCTTATGCCACAAGCCAGCCGCACTTCTTTATTTATGAAGATGCGGCCAATATGTTGACTATTTGTGAACACCTCGCCCAATCCCAATCCCGATCCCAGTCGTGACCCCAACGAGAGCCAGCTAAGACACAAACGGGTGCACGGACTTATATGCTTAGCCATTGACATTGCGGCTGGGATTAGCTTTTGCGTATTAGCAACGACCAGAGCAAGTGCAAATTGTTAGAATATGATCCAGCGAGCACATAAATCAAGTCCAAAAATTCATTTACTGAACAACTTTTGCCCACTGAAAACTAAAAGTTGTCTAAAGGAAACTTTTAAAAAGGAAGTCAGATTATAGATTAGATTATATTATATAGATTATAAGGGATTATATAAAATAACATATTCTTTTTATTTATAACACATTTAAACATAAATATAAGTTATTAATGGATCCATTAGGCACTCGCTTAACTTGAGAGTTCACACGAATCGATGCTTCGCAGTCCCTTTCTATCACAATTAACATGTAAAAGCGATAGGCAAGAAACAAATGGAAGAACCCTTCGCTTGCACCCCGAAATGAAGCACTTTATGACCCAAGTTGCGTGTCTGGCAATGTTTGCCATTAAAAAGCCGCCGAACATCAATTTAAATATTGCATTACAATGATTTGCATAAAAGGCAACACGCAGCAGCAGCAGCAGCAGCAGCAACAACGTTGACTGATTGAAAGAGTGTGTGAATAATGTCTCTCAAAAATCAAACCTTACAAGCAAGTATAGATGAGCATTCGCTCGACTGGCATACCCTGTAAAAAGGAGGATGACAATTAATTGCATATCTGTGTTGCCAGCTACGGGACACAATAAAAGGACAAGGACTTGATTCCTTATAAACTTGATCTGTGCTCACTTGTTTCAAGTATTTTTATGGCATCTCGTAATTATGGCAGCTAGCTCCATGTCGCTAAAGCTCGATATAACAGAAATCGGTAACCTGCGATCACAATTCTTATACATTTCAAGTGGTGGTACGATGATTATTAGGCCGATTCAACTACAGTCATCGTTCAAAAAAGGACAGATTTTCGGACAAAGGACAGATCTGTCCGGAAAAAGGCTGAAATGAAATGGCAACACTGTTGCATACAGATGTCATATATGCTTTGGGCTGATTAAGAACTTGAATGTTCAAGGGTATTAACATATTATTTTTTTTTTATTTTTTTTTATTTTTCATTTTATTGCTGCTATTTGTCTTAGACTCTAAAGCGCATTTATATCTAAACCTTAACTAAAATTGGGGCTGTGTGCCTGTTTATTTTTTAGTATTTGTTTTAGTATTTATTTAGTGTTTGTTAATAGAATTAGTAGCTGGTATAAAAATATATCAAAAATATAGAAAATATCATTGTATATAGATAAGTTTTCATGTGCATATATCAAAGATACACTCCTCGCCTTTTGAATAAGCCTGAGTTCAATCGCTCACCAATTTTTGGCAATATGTTTTGTAAATATTATTATGTGAAACCTCGATATAACGAACCTCGCTATAACGAAAAACTCAATATAACCAATTTTTTGTAAAGTCCCTTAAAAAAACCCCGTTTTTGCGAAGTTTTTCATACTTTACAGGCATAGCGAAGCATTTCTGAGCCTGAAAGCCTCTCTATAGCGTTTCTATACAACGATATCCCAAAAAAGCAAAATAAAATTTGTTGCAAGTCTTGCTTCAATTGTCTCTATACAACGAAGTCGGAACGAAGTAAATAACATATAATAATAATGTACATATTAAATGCGTGAAATTGTAGTCAGTCGTGCTTTGACTTCTGCTTAAAATCACTTCATTAAAGCGTAAAAAATGATATGTAACTGTTTTCTTTTTATATTCTCCCCACTTCAGTGAAATTTTAGCAATATTTTAATGTAAGCAGATTTTTTTTATTTTTTTGTTGTGATTTGTATTTGCAACTGTCTTAGAGACATCCAGCGAATTTAATTGGGAAGTGAGAGTTATGTATCAGTGTGGACTGTTCGTGAAGGTAGATTGTAATGGATGAATGAGAGCAGTGAAGTCGTTTTAGTCTTCTTACGTGTCTAACAAGTTAAAAGCTAAGTTGTTTTTGGTAGTTTTCTAGCCTTGCTATTTTAAAATCTATGTGGATTGCTTCATTTTAAATGTACCACTGAGCGTTTAGGATTCTTCTTTGAAATTTGGATTGAAACAATATTTATAACGATTTTTTTAGATTTCTTTAAGTTTTTAAAGATTTTTTTTGATTCCCCTCACATTCGTTATATCGAGGTTTCACTGCAGTTAATAATTAGATATGAACTCCTCCATATTGTTTAATGACATAACTAACATTACCTTAATTTTAAAATTAAAATTAGATCTTGGTTAGCTCAGTCTTATTCAAGTGGCGAGCAGTGTATTTCCAAATTTCTATGCCTATTTCTTTATAGATTCCCATTTGTTGCATACTCTCTCACAATTTGATATAACCCACCACTCTTCACCCGAGCAGGGTATAACACCCATTAAACCAATATAAATTTGCACTTTCACATGACCTCGCGTCGGCGTTTGATATTCCTTCTTAATATTGGTGGCCCACTCTGTCTGTGTGCGTGTGTGTGTGTGTGTGTGTGTTGTTCTTTGGCTAATTTGAATATGAGGCGCTGTGAGCGTCCGTGTGCTTAGGGCTTCCCACGATATTGATATGACTTTGCTGTGCTGTCGCTGGGGGTCGCTGCAAATCAGAATTCAAATCAACAAACAATAAAGTGGCAGCAGCCATTAGCGAGGCAGCAGCGCACGTCATCAATAGGGGTAAGTTACACGTGCAACACCTGAGCTGGGAGCTGGTGGCAGGATCGACTGCCCGCTCCAAAGATCTGGTTGCAGATCAACCTTTGCTTTTTATTGCATTATTATTGGTAAATAAATATGGAAAAGCAACAACAAACAAACGAAACTTAAACAAACTTTGAGGGTGTGCAGACAATAGAGAAATCAATCAATAGAAATCCTCGACCTCGTCCTCTTCCTCGTCCTCGTCCTCGCTGCGGTCGCCCGCGTCACAACATTTGGGCGCCGTCGCTGAGAAGCAGTCGGCAATTAACTCTGGCCGCGCTTTGAACCCGAACCACACACCAAACGGAAGTCATTAAGTTGGCCATCGCAAAGGGTTGAGGTTCGCGTTGCCCGCTTCACGAGTCACGACGCTTCACGAGTCACGATGCACGGCGCAACGTGTGCCGCCTAATTGCGCGGGGGAGTACGTCCAGGTCAAAAAGGGGTGCCCGGTCCCAGCGATGAAATTCGAGTAGACATTTACCGCCTGGACGATTCGACAACCACACACAAACACACTCACACTCACACACACATACTCGAGACAGGCAGATGCGCTAATTTGCAGCAAATTGCAGTGGATCGAGTCAACAGTGCAACTACTAGCCTTTTTTTGTGAGTATAGGAATAGGTTGAGGCACTCTTCTTGCATACAATATAGAAATTTCGTAATTTGGAGACGCTATCTGCGATCGCTGCGATTGATGCGACTTAAACTTAGAAGCTACGATTGCCTGGCTGAGTAGACAAGCAGCTGAATATTTTTATACTCTGTTCCCAACGGGAAAAAGAGTATATTGGTTAGTATTGCTGTTCGTCCGTCTGTATGAATGCAAAGCATTTAGACACCTTTGAAGCTAGAGACTTGAAATTTGAAACATATATTCGTGTGTGCTGCTGATTTTTCATATTAAATCGGGAGTTCTTATGTATTGATTTGTATAAATCCTATAATATTTTGAAGAACTCGCAACTTAAATTATATATTCGAGTAGGATCATCCCAAAAAAAAAGATATAGCATATATAGTTACGCCAGTTAGGGGCGCGTCAAAACGGATTAAGCTAAGAAGATACTTCTGCAGTTTTAGAGGTAGAACATTCAAATTTTGACAGAACGGCATCTGTTGACATCCTCTCAAGCTTACATATTCGTGAGCTCCACCCGAAGCGCCTTTTCTAATACAACAAACCAAATTTCGTTTTGGTTATGTTATTATATGAAGAATAATGCTGTTATATAATTTATTGAATATTGAATAAAGGCTGGAAAACTATTCAAGGTTGTTCCGACATATATATTCCTAATACGGACTCTGTCTGTCTTTTAGTCTTATATATAGATGTTATACTATATAATTTGATATATGCCAATTTTAGCCAAGACCCTCTTTTTACACGGTATATTATAACTCGATTTATCAATAAGAATATATATAATTATTTACAAAAAATAGTTGTTCTATCACAAGTCACTATAAACATTTTTTTATACCCTGAACCCATTGAAAATGGGAAATCAGGGTATAATGGTTTTGCAAAAAGTATGTAACAGGCAGAAGGAGGCGTGGCAGACCCCACAAAGTATATATATTCTTGATCAGGGTGACGAGCTGAGTCGATTTAGCCCTGTCCGTCCGTCTGTCCGTCCGTCTGTCTGTCCGTATGTATGAACGCGTCGATCTCAGAACCTATAAGAGCTAGAGACTTCAAATTTTGCATGATGGTCTGTGTATACAGCGAAAATATCGAGTTTGTTTTAGATATTCGATAAAATTTTCCGTTTCAATGTTATCGATTTAAAACGTTATCAAGATTCAGTTTTTTGACCATATCTTTTACATATTTTTAGGTACAGCTACCAAATTTTGTTTTTAGCTTTTTATAAATAAAATACATTTTCTATTTTTTCATATTTTGGATACCGGCTCCACATTTTACAAAAAAAAATTATTAAAAAAAAAATTATCAAAGCCACAATTTAATTTTTTCAAATTTTTTAGTGAAAACCGTATCTTCAATAAATTAATAGCATTCAATGCAGAAAATTGCATTCAAGTCCGTTAAGTAATACAGAAGTTATTAAAGGAAACATTGTAAAAGCACGCGGCGGCAGCCTGTACGTGTGCACACATACATTCAAATCAACTACTCAGTAATCTGCGAGCGTTTCTGTGTGCATGGTATGTATATGTGTGCATGTGTATACAAATGTGTGCATGTGTATATGTGTGCATGTGTGTATGTGTGCATGTGTATATGCGCGCAGAGGTAATATGTATAGATAAAATATGTAAGCTAGGTTGTTTAAAACATCAGCTCGGACTTGGTTCAGGGGATCTCGTAGTCGGGTAGACCCGACTAGAGCTTTCTTACTTGTTTTATAATATTTTTAAACGATTTTTAATTGCACGGTTTTCTAAGGAACGTTTTTACCGCATAAAAAGAGTGTTGGGCGTATAGCTTGTAACGGAGCTGAATGTATTCTTATATTGAAAATAATTAGGTCTTAGACTCTCATGCTTTAAGTTGCCCTTGCAGTAAATATGAAATTTAGCTATAATAAGTATATTTAACTATATTTTCTAGAAACGCAAAACACAATATTAAATACTTCTTTCAGTAATTAGAAAGTGAAGAAAGTTATATGAGATAGTATTTAAGATAGTGTCTGTAAGGAATCAGGACTCCACTGCCTTACTACAACTGTACTCTATGTACTACGATTCAAACATGATTTGGTCACTTAGACTTTGGCCAAAAAGCACAAGGGCTTTAGCAAACAATAACAATGTTTGCATAGAGGACACTGGCGAGTGGACGCAGGACAAAGGCCACTGGACATTGGCCACTGGACACTGGCCACTGGGACGCTGAGGAAGTAACGAGGCACCAAGTGCCACATAAATCACTGGTGCGAGTCGATTGTGGTGGGGGGAAAGGGGAGGGGCGCTGGGACAATTGACGTCAACAATAACTAACAATGATGTCAACTTGTAATTGAATTGATTGACAATATTTTATATGGAAGTAGAATGGACCAGGCGTAGCTGTTGTTGGCCCCTTTGGCCTTTAATGACAAAAATTTGTTTAGATTAGCATTAATGGACCCCGCCAACAACGACAGGCCGATGATGAGGGGCTCTGACCCTGACTCCGTCCGTGCTGCCAATTGTGACGCACAGGACACGGGCGAGTGGTTGGTGGGTCATAAAAAACGATAAGACGACTATTCAATAAAAATACTTTAAGCGGAAAAACAAACTTGAATGGCGATAAAAAAAAAGACGAAAAAAGAGCGAACGACATGCGCCAGCATCGACAAGGGTCTCAAGTCGTGGCCAAAACCCACCCACCCAACCATCCGCCCACTCGTTTTGGACAGCTTGTTGTACAAGGACAAGGACGAGGACAGGCACAACATGTGCCGGGCAGCAGGCAGGAGGCAGGGGTCAGGGGTCACCCTTCTGTTGTGCTGCGCTTTTTAGTTAATGAAATCGTTTGCTAAATGAAACGTAAAGCCAAAAGCTAACAACATTGGCCAAATGGCCTAAGGTTCACCCCAAAGAAAGAGAAGAGTCAATCCTTTTCCAGCCCAGCAAGAAGAACAGCCAGGCGGAAACGGAAATGTGTCGCCGTTCAATTGTAGCGTCAAGATTTTTAAAATCAAATTTCAAGTTTTTTTCTTTAAATTTTCTTTTTTTGAAAAATCGGCCACAAAATCATTTTAAAACCACTTGAAAATGACATTTGGAACGGCTTTCGATTTGATGTGGCTAACTGTGTGTGCGTTTCCGGTTTCCGGCTTCAGTTGCGCTTCCATTTCCACGCTGTGGTCTGCACTTGGCTTTCACGATTAATTCGTTGATTTATTCAATGCGGAAGGGTTGCTTAATTCTCATTCATTTCCAGGCGATAGCCATTAAGTGTTCTCCCATCGGAGCGAGACGCTGCTGGGTTATAAATCAAATAATTAAGGCATTCCAATAAAAACAATTCAAATTCAAATTAAATATAAAATATGTTACACATTTAGATGATGAGAATTAATATATTAAATATATAATAAATATATAAGAAAAACAAAAGAAAAAAACGTTAAGTTTTATTTTTACATATTATTTAAAAAATATGTAAAAATAATTTCTTTAAATGTATTTATTTTTTATTTTTATAGCTGCTGTTAAATATTGTATTTTTGAAGCAAAACTCATCTCAAATTCTTCTTGTAGGGCATTCACTGTATCTGTTTGAACCTACGTTCAGCGAGCCAAAAGTTTAGCTTGATTTTATTTCTTCTTTTTCTTTTAAATTTAAATTACTGCAACGTATTCCCAGTCAGGACAGCGCCGTTATCCTCGCCAGAGTCCTGGCCGCAGTCGTATCTTTTTGCATTTGCAACTGGATTCGTACTTGTTGTCTGGTTATCAACACACGCTTCCGGAACTTAATGGCCTGAATCCTTTTGCTGCTGCTGCTGCTGCCTTGATTTGCCTTTTAGAGTTTTGTTTGTCCAGGACACTTGTTAAGTGCATTGGCCTGTAATAATTCCATGCCCAACTCAGCAAGCTCTTGTACCCTGCAACTACATAGAGACAGAGGCAGAGATAACCCTGCTGAATCCTTTTCAATAAATAAACATATATATATACATGTATATATATATGTATTTGTTAGCCAGGATATTTGCAAGTCGTTCAGCTCACGTTGGCTTTTTCATTATTTGCCTTCTGGTTGTCTGGTCTCGTTAGTATTTTGGATCGCAGTCGTATATCTTACAGTTTGTGTAAATCATTTGCAACGCTGACTTTGAATTATGGAAAACTGGCTAATTTACGAGCAGAGCTTTTGGTAAAGGAAAAGGAATCGAAATTGGAATTGAAAATGGAGTTGGCTTTGGCTTTGGCTTTATTGCAAACAAATTTGGTTGTCTCTCTCTCTCTCTCTCTCTCTCTCTCTCTCTTCCTTTCTCGCTCTCTCTCCTTCTCTATTTCTGACAATTGTTTGCTTTGTTTGCCGTGTTTACTCAACGCAATTTACACGCTTTGTTTTTAATGCGCTTTTGATGAAGCCATCATGTCACATTACATCAAATGTGGCACCAGGCAACCCCTCGCCTCGCTATGTGTGAGGGTGTTAACAAACCAACACACACACACAACCAGCATCTGAAAATACAATAACAACACAATAATAGGCGAGCAAATCTCCAGGCAGTCATCTCGCATCCTCGTCCCGGCCATTTAGCAGCGCGTCTCGCTCGCAGAAATCTCATAAACACTTTCCTACGGCTTTGGCCGGGCTCACAAATTGAAATCTGGTTAGGCACAAGGGTGTTCCTCGAGGGTGTACGTACAGCGCTTATATGGCCAGCGGGGCGATGCGATGCGCCGCAAGCAGATTTAACTGGGCAAACAAACGAAAAGCGAAAAGCGTTTTCGCCATTCATGAGCAGCTCATGCGTGCAAATCAAAGCGAGCAAGTGGAAAATGGACAACGGGGGTACAATGCGAATGAGAGAGGCAGACGGAGAGGGGTGTAATGGACAGCGTGGCACAACAGATCAAGTCCCCAACCCTAAATGATTCGAGATATGCATATATATTACTCTGGCTTTTAGCTGAAACATCTTGTCAGCATTAGATTCATACTCTTCGCAAGTGGGGGCAACATTATATATTTATACTTACTTCGATATCAACATTGATTCTATAACAATACGAAGAGATCATTATCAGTGATTATTCTTGAAACTAATATAACTATTTATACTTTGCGAATGAATAAATTCGATCTAAAATAGGTATTTTCAGTTGCATAACTCAATTGTCACATATTTCATATACTTATTATTATTAAGTAATGTGATATTATTTAAAGTAATACTATTCTCTTTGAGCGAGACTCAAAGGACTTCATTGAAGTATGTCTCTATCTCTCTCTCTTACTCACTCTCTACATTCTTCTCTCTCTCTCTCTCTCTCTCCTCTCTCTCTTTCTCATTCTCTCTCTCTCTGTCTGTCTCTCTGTTTCGCTCTCTCTAACTGTCTCATTCTCTCTATCTCTCTCATTCTCTCTATATCTCTCATTCTCTCTATCTCTCTCATCCTTTCTTTCTCTGTCTATCTCTGTATATCTCTCTCTATCTCTGTATATCACTTTCTCTCTCACTTTCGCTTTCACTTTCTCTCTCTCTCTCTCTCTCTCTCTCTCTCTCTCTCTCTCTCTCTCTCTCTCTCTCTCTCTGTCTCTCTTTTTCAGTCTTTCTCACTCTAGCACTCTCGCTCTCTCTCACTCTCTCTCTTTCTCATTCTCTCTTACTCCCCTTATATCCTGTCTATCTCTTTATTTCTCTCTATCTCTGTAACTCTGCATCTCTGTATCTCTCTTTCTCCTTTTCTCTTTCTCTCTCTCTCTCTATATCCCCATCTTTTTCTCTGTCTGTCTCTCTATCTCTGTATCTTTCTCTCTCTATATCTATCTATCACTCTCACCATGTCCTTGGATCCCGGTCTCCACTGAGCTTAAAAATAGCAGTCCAATTATATCTATATACAATTATCAATTTATGTTAATACTATGTAGATCATCAGATTCCCATTGAGTTGTTAAATATTGTATATCTTTATTTGTCTAATTGCGACTACAGAAATCCACTTTCGAAGTCCTTAAGGATTTCCCAAACAAACTCAAGTGAAGTCCTGCGACCAAGTGGAGCACGAAACGGAAATTTATTGATCATTAGCTGATCTATGAATGGGCTAAAACGAAGCCGACTTGTTCAGACTTCAATGGCAATAACTAATGTGATTGCGGAAGGGAGACAGAGAGAGAGAGAGAGAGAGAGAGTGAATGAGAATAAAGCCAATTCAGACACTTACTCATTGTCATTGCACTGAGAGTTGTTGGCTGCTCGTTCTGATTTCTTTTCTTTTTAGTGTTTAGTGCTGGCTCAGCATCAACATCAACAACAACAACAACAACAACAACAACAACAATGGCAATGTGTCATGCTTGTTGATTTGTAAGGATGCATCGCAACCGTTGTCAATTGTATTGACCGGAAAATCATAAAGCTCTTTGTGCCCGGTATCAGGCAAAGAGGAAGTCGAATGGAAGCGACCGCGTCATGCCCTGGACCGAGTTCGTCTTGGCCCTTGGTCATTTTGTTTCATCATCTCGTTCCACGTTTTTTATGTGTGTGTGTGTGTGTGTGAGTGTGTCTCTCCTTATGTTCGAACCGGAAATGTTACCCAGCGCATTCAATCTTTGTTGCTCTTCGATTTTTTCTATTACATGATTATAATCCTTAATTTTGTATTTGTGTTGCATTAGCTTGGAGTTTTGAGTCTTGTATAAAGTCTCGGCTTGTTTCCGCCGCAAAAGTTTTTCTTTATTATGGAAAACTGTTTATAAGTTGACAGGCAGTAAACAGGATTTGCTCAGACGCAATCGGAAACGCTAAGACGCCGACTTCATCTCAAAGGGGTCGCTGATCGAAAAATTAACATTCGACTCTGAGACAGGAAGTCAACTTTCCCGACAACTAGCTCAAAAGGTATGAGTTCCTGCTTGGTGTGTGTGGTCTGGTTTATAAAACTAGAGCAAAGTGCACAAATTGTACTAGATATATATATATACAATATATAACTTTCAGAGCTGGCAGCCATCGACAGAGAGCTATCAAAGGAAATGTAAAACGCAATTTGAGTATTTTTGTTTATTTTAATTGAGAATAATATCTGAGATATTTTGAAGTTTAAAAATCCTTAACTCTATTCTCCCACACAACTTGAGTCAATACAAAG
Organism: Drosophila gaucha; assembly: GCA_035045545.1. Classification (NCBI taxonomy): domain Eukaryota; kingdom Metazoa; phylum Arthropoda; class Insecta; order Diptera; family Drosophilidae; genus Drosophila; species Drosophila gaucha. The sequence goes on along the minus strand of JAWNOY010000366.1, from coordinate 1,867,030 downwards.
CAGAATCAGATGGCGAGCAGCTATATAGATCTATCTAGCTTAATGCTTGCATGTGGAATAGAATCTTAGGATAAGGCATCTATTTCTTCTTCTTCTTTTTTCGATAATGCCCCACTTTCGTTGGGTAAATGACCCATAAATGACACGCACACAAAATAACTTTGCTTGGCAATTGTCGGACCCAGCGACCCACCGACCCGCCGACCCACCGCAACTACTGAGCCAAGCATATGGCATGCGCTTATCCATTTATGAGTGCACATTAGCCATTATATGAGGCCGTTATGATTTACGCCCCACCCAACCACACAACCACCCGAGCCACCTTTGGCTGAGCGGCGTCCGGTAAGTGCGACCGTTGTGCAGCTAAGTGGAAACTATAGATAATATATTTATGGCTGCAGTGTGAGGTGCATTGTCTCTGTCTCGTGACTATTTTGTATATTGAAATTTATTTGCCGATTTCTTGATTTATGACAACGCATTTCTTTTATTTCACCGGACTCGACTGTCCGCCCGGCCCGTCCAACTGTCCGCTGGTCAGCAAATGATGCGTCAGCGTTCGCTCCTGCCACACCCTGTGCCGCCCATTAGAAGACACACTTACTTTCCCACTTCTCCCTCCCAGCACCCCTGAAAGGGTAATCGCTTAATTGAATGCGGCTCTTTGTGAGGGCTACTCGCATCTCGGATCTACCTGGTGGGTCAGTTGGTGGGTTGATGGCTAGTCACGTTGGCCACCCATCCAAAACGTGCTGTGGCCAGCAATGAGCAGATTTATATTCGGGCCTTGCTCTAAGTAAGAATTTTCAAATTGCAAGCGAACAATAAAATAAATTTAGAAATTTAACAGTTCCCAATTAAATGAGATGACTAACAGTAAAAAGATATTTCAATTAGTCTTCAATACTCGTATATCCCATATGTTAAAGATTTACTGAATTATTACAAATATTGAAACTAAATACATAAAGTAAATGTTACAAATTTATTTATAGACAAGTAAAAACGCTGCAGTTGGTCATAATACAACTTGAAATCATTATAACTCGACCAAATGAAGTCCGATTCTAATCTAACTAAATAAATTATCAATTCCGCCAAAAAGTCTATCTGTTTTTACAATGACTATAATTCGGGTGAATAAAGTCCCGATACAAAAAGGTATGGTATATATATCTACGACAATGTGGAGCGAATCGGGTCAAACTATATCTCCCACACATTTAGAACTAGATCATCCAAATTTGCCATGTCGATTACTATTAATCTTCTCTTCGCCTCCTGGTGAATATTGCCGTCTAAGAGTTGGGGTTTGAAATATGTAATCGTGTATCCTACCCCTACAGAAAAAGATATATCGTCTATCTTCTGCAGCCTTAAAGCTAGAACATCCAAATTTGACAAGAAGCTTACTGTTGGCCTTCTTTAAAGATCAAGCAAAAATGAAATCGGAAATCAGTATAACTATATCTTCCACAGCTTTATAGCTAGAGCTACAAAGTTTTAGAAATAAGTTACTGTTGCCCTCTTTCTTAGATCTTACACTTACACGCACTTAAAGGAACAGAGTATCACGCAGTCGCTTACGCCCGATTGCAATATTCTTACTTGTTTTATTATAGATCGACCTTAGACTTAGAATCTTGAAAGGACACACAATTGTGAACTCGTTGGAAGTAGGACTATGAATTCCATGCGAGGAATTCCAGGACTCCACCAAAAATTCTGTTTGCAAGGGATTTAATCGAAAAACGGCTAAAAGTGGAGGAAAACGGCTTTAACTTTGCAATTTGAAGGACTTACTGAGTGTGCTTTGAGCCGAATCATGTCCTTTTGATCCTAATTTAGTATTGTTAGCAATAATGTTGAAAGTCGTTCAAACAGAGAAAATAGCTTATAACTCGGATATATCCTTGGTTATCCTGGCAGGTTGTTAATTTGGGTCTCAGGCACTATCAATGGGCCAAAGAATGTACAAGTTGTCCTTGTGGTTTTCTAGATATTTGGCATTTTATGTACTTATGTATTTAGGTCTGTTATTGAAAAATCAGAAGTCCTAGATCTTTAGATGACACCACAATGCTTTGATAGGAATCTGGTCTTCACGACTCAAGCTTACTATGTCCGTTCGTTCTGTTAAAGGACATGCCTGAGTTGCGGCTAAGATCATCTTTAAGATTGTGTAATAATGTACGTTCAGCAACAACAGTTTTGTACATTTTGAGCGCAATAAACTAATTACTTAAGCCACAAAACTATCCTGCTCTTATTTACTTGAGTAGGCTGTTCAAAAATCAACGCTCAAAAATCTACAATGAAAGAAAATATTGTAGTTGCATAGCCTTAAGGGACACATATATTCAATTTCGCGCATCGTCGTACAAGAGAAGCAGTGGTGTAGTGGGTAGAGTCGGTGGCATGCGAGACGCGAGACCCAGGTTCGATTCCAATCAATATAACCATTTAATAAAATTTTTTTTTTTGTATAACTTCTGTGCTAACGGATTTTGATTCAGCATAAATCCTTATATTTTATATAAAATAAGGTTTTACCTAAAAAACTTAAAAAAAAAATGGAAATGTGGCTTTATTTGCAACTGAACTTATATTAAATTGATTTTGTGAAATGTGGAGCCGGTATCCAAAATATAAAAAAACCGAAATTGTATTTTATTTTAAAAAAGCTAAATATAAAATGTGATGATTTTAGCTAAATTGATGTAAAAAACATTCTCAAAAACGGAATCTCGATAATTTCGCCTATAATTGAGCCAACGCTCCTTTAACAGGAACAGAGTATTACGCAGTCGGTGGCGCCCGACTGCAACGTTCTTACTTGTTTGTTTAAACGATTGTTAAATTGCAGCAGAATGTTAAATTCTACTGTAAGCATGAAAGGGGACTGCTGAAAAATATATTAATCGAATTTCGCAGAAATTTGAATCTGTAGGTTCCTTTGGCTGTATACTTGTAATTGAAATAACCAAGGAATTGGAATTGAAATAATCCATCAAGGGAGGAGCAACAGCTGGTGGAGCTGGCTAAAAGAAAGAGCATAATTGAAAAATAAGAAGAATTCGGCCTAAACTGCTTAACAGGACATTATCTTTGATATCGTATGTTCAAGGATATATAATTCTAGTGGAAACCATTGGAATCAAATCCCAATGTATATCAAGGGTTGCCTAATAAAATAAAACAATACTAATTCTGTAAAATGATTTTTTTTCCTAATGTTATTCGTTTGTGGAAAACAAGAATCGAAGCTGCCATTTACATTGCATAAGAGAAGTCCTTGTTGCTCATGTGTTTTCTATAAAGCTGTTAAGGTTTGCTCCTGTTTTCGCTGTGCAGCTCTTAAACTGTGAACAATATTCATTAGTCTGCATGCTTGGGCTTGGGCACCCGCCATAAAGTCCTTTGGCTGGCCAATCCTAGAGCAGGACACTCGCTGCTCCATTGACCGTTCGCCAGCCCGCTCGACGGCTCAACTGGCCGACACTTATTAGCCTCGAGTACATCAATCATCGGCTTGTTTTAATTTTAAAAAATCGCACGCTGTTCAGCGCATCGGGCTGATCGTCCTGCGCCCCTCCGCCCTCGTCCGCAGGCGGGGGCTGTGCCCAGTTTTAGCACTTAATTAAATGCTGCCGCCCACCCGTTGGGCGCCGTCGACGTTGCCTGGAATCCCGCCCTCTATACGACATGCGCGCTATCTCTCTCTAACACACGCGGGTGTGTATGTGTGTGTGCTTGGGAAATTTCCGCGTCGCAAGGAAATTATTGCCTTATGCTTAAAGAGCGCCATTTTCTTTTGCCCCGTTTTTTGCTCCATTTTCACTTGAATTCTCTCAGCTCGAGGCTGGGAGTCGCTCAATATTGAAGTTAAGCTCTGCTTTTGTGGTTGGTTAGGGCCCAGGGGCTGGGCTGGGTGGGCGTTGTCTGTCGGCACAAATATGCTTATGCTGCGCACAAGATTGATCTGTTTAATAAGCAGCCTCAAATTCTTATTATTAAAAGTGTAAACCAGTTTTAATCCGCTTTTGCCTCCGCCATGAAAATATTTCTATACCAATTGCAAGCAGCAGCAGCACCTGAAGCTCATCTAAATTATGAACTTAACTCTGCTGTAGGCCCTAATAACTGCCGAGCAGGCACTTTTTTATGCATGCACGTAAAAAATGTCCAATAAAAAATAATTAAATTTTCTTTTCTTGTCTTCAATGATTTCCTGTGAGATATTCTGCTCTGCATATTTGCTTCAATTTCATTATGAATCTAGCTTTATCTTAAATTTTACGTAGTTTCTTTCTCCAAAGTTCTATTTGCGTTTAAATTAAAAAGAATATGTTAATATGCAAATGAGAATTTTTAGTCAAAAAATTTATTTATTTTATTTAAATTAATTTTTATTTAAAATATGTTCAAAAAACAGCTTATATACATTTTTATAGTACCTCACAAGTTGAATTCATAGCAAATTAAATTAATCTTGCCTTTGATTATCGCAATTTAAGGGTGTCGCAGCTGGGCGTGGCTAAAAAATCTCTTGGAATCGCTCTACAAATGAGTTCGTTGCAAGCAATTAGAAAAAAATCAAATTCTTTACACATAAACTCATAAAATACACATATAAATTAATCTAAAATACAAGAAAAGTAAAATTTCACTCAGATTTTGTTAGAAAATGCAGAAGACCAAGAAAAACAGCGAAAATAAATTTTAACCCAGCTTTTGGTGGCGAACATGTTGGGCAACAATGTTGAGCAACAATGTTGCTGTTGCAAATTTCTTAGTTCGCAATTGTCAATTTATGTTGCATAAATTCAGGAGCTCTCAATTAATCAGCTCCTATGAGAGGGTTGTTGACAGAAAATAATATATATCTCTGTATGATATGTAGGTCTAACTAAGGTTATATGCAGAAGTCATACATCATACATTTGTCTGCCCGTGAGCTTTTGCTGGAACTCTTCTAGAACAACTAGAACAATTATTGACTCAGGACAAACATTTCAACTTTCTAGCATGGGCAATGCGAAATGAAAACATTGCTTAGCTTAGCCTGAAAAGCTTAAAAGCACACAGCAAAAGCTTCTCAAATCCAGTCAACAACCGTTGTGAATTGTGGACTTTGTTAGTGTTAATAAAAAGTAGTATAACAGTCTGACAGGAAATAAGTTTCGTTAAGTGACAAATAGGATACACTTAGCCAAGACACACTCTCACAGTGCTCTGCAAATGTGTCGGCCTCTCTTTTAACGAAACGCCAAAGGAAATTTCCCATTTAACGATAGATTTCTCTTTTGACGTAGCGTATATTTAACCGTTTAGAACATAGCGAAGACACAAACCAAGCAACTGGCTTGAGCGCGGTTCTTTCTGAGCTTTATTTAAGACAGAACTTAAAAACTTTTTAAGGCTTGAGAAGGTCAAAATTTTTACCAAATTTTATGTCAAAAATGTCCGTAGTTTTGACAAGTGTGAGCTGTGTGAGTACTAAAGCTCAGTTTTCAAACCTCTGTAGCCTCTGTTGTCAAAAATAAACGGATTTGGCTGATCCAAAAAATTTTCTTCATGCATTATTGTCTAGATTGTTTTTACATTTAAATTTCAGTCAGTTTATTAAATTTTTTTTTTGTATTTCATGGAAAGTATCCAAGTATCCGTAATCACTATAAGTTATATTATTAAAATCATATGTTAATGATTACATTAAAATTTTATTTTTCTTTAATGATAATCATTATTTTTGAGTAATTTAAATAACTTAAAACATTATTATTATTTTTGATTAAAATAATTAAAAATAAAAATAAAAAAAATATTTGTGCCTGAGAAGAGGAGCAAAAGGGAGAGCAAGAGCAAGCACAAATAGCAATAATCGACAGTTTGAATGCTAGAGTAATTCCATTTTTAACTTGAAGGTCGAACAGAGTATGATGCAGTGCGGTACATCCGACGTAACTCTTGTGAATCACAGTAGAAGCACCTCACGTGCTTTAATTAAAGACAGATTTTCCCATATATATAGATAATCAGATAATCAGGAAAAAGAAATAAACTTTTGCTCCGTTTGCACAATGAAATTTGTTTATTATTTTGCCACATTCGACTATTTTCTATTATTATTTTTACACATTTTGCCACACATAAAATTTGTTGTACTTAAAACTAAATTATTTTTACGCTTTCATTATAAACTTTTGTAATCCATTCATTTATATTCTTATCGGGCCCATTTATTTTAGTTTACACACAATGCAGTCGTTAGTTTTTAATGCGTTTTAATGCTATTCAAAAAAAAAAGAACACTATGTCTGTATATATATTATGCACACATATACACATATATATATGTATTCATTATTTAGATAGGTTTATGTAACATCTATTAAAAATTGTAATAGTAGTTGTTTCTTTCGGTTTTTTTTTGTGTTTTTCTTATATACTTGAAGTATGCTTTGCGTTCTTTTACAAAAAAAATTTGCTTCACAAAAAAAACTATATATATATGTATATATATATATTCATATATCCAAAAGGCTTATCTAGTAGACGATTACGAGTACAATACTTGTAATATCCATTATTGTAGTAAAATCGCTAAATCTTCCTTTTTCCTTCCTGGTTAGATTTTTGGTTTTTGACTTATATGTATATACATAATTTCACTATGAATCGAATCAACTTAAGCTTAAAGAAAAATACATATCTTAATTTTAATATGCATGCACGTACGCATGTATGCATGTCAACTCAATAGCCAAAGCTAGGCTTTCATTTCAGCTGAAGTTAAACTTTATTGAAATTACATTAGCTATGAGTACTCGAGCCTAAAGATTCATAGCAAACACACTCAGATTTACAAATAGAGCTAAGAGTTAAGAAATCAAAACAAAAATCAGAGAGCTCTAGTCGGGTATGCCCGACTGGCAGATATGCAGAGCCCCGTACCGAAGTGCTTTTAGCATTCACACTCGCAAAAACCCGCACACGCACACATGTGTACATCATATAAACTGAAAAAAAAACTTGCTCCTGCAGCATTCGAACTCGCATCTTCTCAACCCCGCTCCAATCTTTGCTCTTGAAATGGCAACCGCAAAACTCAAATAGCCATTGCAATTCTATTTATAGAATTCCATGAGGAATACACGCTTCTTGTGTGTATGTGTGCACATGCATAGAGGAAATTCCACGTGGCCAGGTGGCTTTGACCATATGACTTTACGTTTTCCTTAATAACTTCTGAGTTACTCAACGGATTTTAATGAAACTTTCAGCACCAGTCCAATAAATATGAAGCAATTCGCAGAAAAGGCAATTTTACTTTAATTATTATATTTGTAACAAAGTTTCAATTTAATTGATTATGTGAAATTGAAAGATGTTCTTAAAGAAATGAAATTTAATCTATTTGTATATACAACTTTATTAGAAATCACCGAAATGCTCAAATAACTGAAGTTTTTTTATTGCTTTCTTCTGGATTTGTAAAAACATCAAGCGAATTTGTTGATATAACTGATCAGTAGGGTTTAAACCCTCTTTCTGATGACTTGTGAGTATTTCTGATGATTTTGATCGATGTCAAGGAAGGAGTAAAAACCAACGAAGATTTGAAATAAACTTGATCTGAGATTGTTATAGGAGCTATATCTATATAGCCATTCTGAGATAGAAGCGCTTATACATACGGACAGACACTCAGACAGATAGATTGGCAGGGTTGAATAATCTTTGCTTGATTACGAATATAAATACTTAATGAAGTGGGCCACGTGTCTCTTCTGTTGCATACACTGAAACAAAAGCATTATACCCTGGGCATAAAACGAACTGTTTCTGGTCAAATCTCTGCCCATATATCATATAATATATAATATGTATATAAACTGAAAGTCTGGCCAACTGGGCAAGTGAAAAGCGTTATCAATTTGTTTTCATTACCGCCCACTTTTGGCCGCTTGCAGCTTCATCATGCTGCTCGCAATCACCTGAAAGTAAGTTGTGTATAAAAAAGAAAATTATTATAATGAACCAGCATGTTTTCGGCTGAAATTCATTTTCATGTCTCGGCTTCAGGTGGCAGGGATAACCCATTTATGCACGGCTAACGGGCTTCGTGTTATTCTTGCCACGAACTTTGAACAGAATTTTCATATTTTTAATGAGTTTTGCGGTCGGAGAATGAAAATTCAATCTCTTGTAATGTGTCCAACTGTCTGCGTCTTTGAGCTCGGTCATCTCTTGCAAGCAGCTATTGTACAAATTGTCGCCTTTCCGCTTGAGTATTTGCTTTTGCTTTTAGCCCTGGCATTGACTTTGGCCAAACGTCTAACCGTTTGTAATCAGCCTTTAATCCTGCTAATGACTCCTGCTTCAAACTGCAAGGCTGCATGACAAGCGCATCGTGTGAAGAGTAATGAGTGGTTTTAGCCCAGCCCGAGTGCCCCACTCGTTGCCCCACTCTTTGCTATTGTCATTTGACCGCATTCCAATCGGCTGTCCCTTGTCTCCTATTTTACTCTTCTGCTCATCATTGCCCGTGTCGCTGTTCCTCATTCAATTCAATCAATCAAATTGCTTGGCATTTTTGGCTTAGTACCGCTCCAACGACCACGCCCCCTCACCCTCTCAGCCTCCGTGCATATGTCAGTCCGTTCCAAATATTCACAACTTTCACATTTTTCAAAATAGAAAATGTCATTTCGAAAGAGAATTATAAATTAATTGAAAAACAAACAAGAAAATGAGGAAAAATGTAATCAAACAAGTGGATCAATCATTGATACTATGCATAAAGAGAGGAATTAGTTATATCAATCATTGACTATAAATAAAGAATACGAAAGTTGATCAATCATTGATTCGCAATGTACAGATAATGGTGAAATATATATCACTCACTGATTGATCAATCATTTATGCTGCTCATAAAGAATCAATCATTGACTCGACATTTTAGGATAGTGAAAATGCAGATCAATCATTGACTCTCAAGAAGAAGAGAATACTCAAGTGGATCAGTCAATTATAGATCAATCATAGATATTGAATATGAAGAAACCTTGCATGACTATCAATAGTTGATTCGTTTTAAAAGAAAAGTAAACATGAAGATCAATCAATGATTGATCAAACATAGATTCTGCATATAAGGTAACGTCAATCACTGATTCAATATATAAAAGGATATTAAATATGTAGATCAATCATTGATAATCCATATCAAAAAAGTTATCGAATGGATCAATCAATGATTGATTATTTAAAAAAACAAAAATGATTCAATATAAAAGGAAATTAAGTATGCAGAGCATTCACTGATTCTCCACATCAAGAATATTGGTCAATCAATGATTTTGCATATAAAGAAAGTTATCGATTGCGTCAATCATTGACTCTATATAACAAGAAAATACACAGATTTCAAACTCTGACAATTTTAAGACATTTAAAAATGTTTTTCAAATTCTCTTTTTACACATTGCTTAATCTTAAAGTTCTTAAACATATTATTTCAGTTGAATATTTATACCATCAGTTTTAAGTTAGCAAAATGATGTAGATATAATCTAAATATTTTTTTTTATTTCTGTAATTGCGAAATCTAAGTTAAAAAAAATATATACATTTATTGTTTGAAATACTTAGTATTCTATGCAACATTGATTTTTTTTTTGCTTCCTTTAATGCAATTTAAAAACGAAATAAGTGACATTTGAGATTTTCAGAAGACTGCTTGGCGAAATAGAATGTCGGAACACGTTCAGCTGGAAGCTTTATTTGTATTTTTCGGGTTCAATTGGGGCACAGCGAAAAAAAGGAAGAAACTTACGACGCCAACGCAATATGGTGACCGTGCTAATTGTGAGTTGACAGTTTTCCACGCCAGATGAGAGTGAACAGCGGAAAAGCGTGCAAAGAGAGGGGGAGAGGGAGGGAGGGAGAGAGAGTTCCAGCGGTTGGAGCAGTGTCAAAGATGATTGCACGTCAAAAAATGAATTCAGAACGCAGTCAGATAATCAAATTGACGTTGAAATATTTGAGTATGTCCATTTAACTGTGTGCGTCTCAGGGGAAGAGAGGACGAGATGGGGGGGGGGGGAGGAGGTAAAAAACAATTTAATAAAATGATCAAAGCGAGGGGCCGAAGCAAGCGTGCGATGAATGTGCTGAAAATCACTTAAAAACTATTTTCACGCAAATTGCTTCAGTGCCATTTGGACAGAGGAACCAGGAGAGAGACAGACAGACAGACAGAGAGAGAGAGAGACAGAGAGAGAGAGGGAGCAGGGGAGTAACGTGCCACTGGTTACACGTGCACGTGCACGTGATGGATGGACTGTGTCTGACCCACTCGCCGGAGCGCTGCAGTCGCCCAGCGACGTCTCTCAGTCACGTTCGTCATGCATGTAAATGAAGAAGTTCCCAGATAGAGCAAGGAAAGCAACAGGAATCGGACTGTTCGGTGGAGGATATCGGGTGGGACAGCAAGACCCAAAACTGACAATGTCCAAATGGTGGTCAACGTTCTGTTGTTGTCCATTCGAGTCGTGAACGCTGTTGTCGTTGTCGTTGTCGTTGTCCTGGCAAATGTTGTTGTCAAGCGTCTGCTTAGTGTCTGCACGTAGAGTTGAACATTGGTCTGGACAGCAGCGGGTATTTAGCTATATATATATATGTGTGTGTGTGTATGTATGTATGTATGTATGTACATGGACAAGTTTGCCAAGCAGCGCTCTCTATGTATTTGAGTGCATTCGAGTGCAACAGCAAAGAGGCTGCGCTTAAGCTGAGACAGTTTAAAAGCAAAAACAAAAACAAAAAAAAGAAAACGAAACGAAACCTAAAAGAGCTAAAGCAAAATTAACATTACCTGGCTTTAAAGCCAAAAATACATCTGAATGGGACATTGTGTTCCGGCCGGAAAAGTGGCGTTTGCGTTTGCTATTCGTTTGCCTGATTGCGCCACGCCGTGTCCATGTCCGCGTCCATGTTCGTGTCCGTGTCCGTGTCCGTGTCCGTGTCCGAGTCGCAGTCCGTATCCGTATCTGTGTATGTGTGTGTGCCTGTGTCCGTGTCCGTGTGCATGTCCGTGTCGTGTCAACGGCGTCGCTGTTGCTGTGGCTGCGGTTAATATGCCAGCCATTGTTCCTTGCTGCTTCTGCTCCTTGTTGTTGTTGTTGTTGTTGCTGCTGCTGCTGCTGCACACTGTTGTTGTTGTTGTTGTTGTTGTGGTTGTTGTTGCTGATTGGCGTGCAATCCTTAAATGTCAATGGGACGTCATGATAATCACGTCTGGCGCTGAATTCCGTATGTCGATGAACACTTTCGACTCCTCGTTCTTCTGCTGTTTGCCGCTGCCGACGCCGACGCTAGCGGCAGCGCCGACGCCAACGCCGCCGCTAGCTTTATTGGGCAGCATCGTTTGGCCCTGCAGCTGTCCGTGACCCTTCTGCAGTCGCGTCGCAACGCTTGGCGCCTGCTGCTGCTGCTGCATCTGCATCTGCATCTGGTGCTGCAGCTGCTGCTGATGTTGGTGCGCAGAATGTGGGTGATGTGTGCGCTGCTGCTGCTGGTGCTGATGATGGTGGTGGCAGATCTCTTGCGGCTTGACAGCGGAGGCCACTAGTACGCCATAATGCGACCGCTGGCCGCTGCCGCTGCCGACGCCGCTGTGCCGCTCCTCCAGCTCGATGGAGTCGTGCTGCGACGGCGCACGTGGCAGGTGCATCTGACTGCGACGCGTCAGCGTGCCCAGCTGCGCTGCCGACGGCGGTGGCGGCGTGGCCACCGGCAGTGACGGCGACACGGCCATCAGGCCCGGCGCCGCTGCCTGCTCGTAGCCGAATGTGGAAAAGAAACGCGCCGGCGGCGGTGGCATAACTGCGCCCGCCACGCTGCCACCTCCCAGCGATGATGAGCCGGACTTTTGTCTCATTAGCGTGGCAACGGCGCTGGGGCTGTTCGCAAACAGCGACTCCCTGCGGAACGAGCGTAAGCAAAGAGAAGTGAAACATTTCAATATTTGTCTTTCATGCTCCTTAAATACACCCGCACCCTTGCTCCCTTAATCAGAGACTCTCAGTGTGGGCGAAGGGCTCCGCTCCCATCATCAGCCATATGCTCGAAAAGAAACCCGGATTCAGAGCACCTAGAGGTACTGAGAATGTGACGTTCACTGTTACTGTTACTCTGTTACTGTTACCGTTACTGTTACTGTTACTGTTACTGTTACTGTTACTTTTACTGTTACTGTTACTGTTACTCTGTTACTGTTACTGCTACCTGTTACTGTTACTCTGTTACTCAGTTATCCTGCTCCTCTTCCTCTCTTCGTCGGTTCTATCTTCATTTCTTCCTAACTTTCTCTCTTCCTCTGTTTCTGTCTCCGTCTCTTCCTCTCGTTTTTCTTACTCTCTTTTTTCGTACTTTCTTCCTGTGTTTCTTTCTTCCTCTCTTCCTCTTTTATTACTTTCCTCACTTTCTCTCTTCGTTTCAGCCTATCTTCCAATCTTCCTTTCTTCTTCTATCTTTCTCTCCTTCTCCCGGCTACTCTTCCTCTCTTTCTCTCTTTCGTTCTTCCACTCTTCTTTTCCCCATCTTCCCTTCTCTTCATCACTTCCTCTCTTCCTCTCACCCTCTCTCCTTTTTTTTCCTCTTTTCCCCTCCTCGTCTCTTCCTCTCCACTTCTTTTTCTCTTTTTCTCTCTTTAACTCTCCTTCTCTTCCTCTCTCCATCTCTTCCTCTCTTCAGCTCTTCCTCTCATTCTCTCTTCCTCTCTTCCCCTCTTCCCTTCTTCCTCTCTTCCTCTTTTCCCCTCTTCCCCTATCCTTCTCTTCTTCTTTTCGCCTCTTCGTCTCACCTTCTCTTCGTCTCTCCTTCTCTTCCTCTCTTCATCTCTTCCTCTCTTCAGCTCTTCCTCTCATTCTCTCTTCCTCTCTTCCCTTCTTCCTCTCCTCCTCTCTTCCACTCTTCCTCTATCCTTCTCTTTATCTTTTCGTCTCACCTTCTCACCTTCTCGTCCTCTCTTCTTGTCTTCCTCTCTACCTCTCTTCCTTCCTTCCTCACTTACTCTCCACCTCTCTCCGTCTCTTCGTTGCTTACTCTCTCTTAATCCATTACCATATCACAGTTACTTCTAGTGTAACTGTGTTACTATCTCTGCTTAGAGCTGGGCACATCTCTGGCGTGCGTGCTTGCGTCATGTTTGTGATTGTTAGGCTACCTCTTGCCCTATTTCTAGTTCTCCCAGATGGGTGCTCTGACTCAGCTGTGTACAAACGGTTCTGGCCCAATGAAGATGCATGCAAATACAAATATTTGCATCGATTTGTGTTGTACAAGCATCAGGCACTGTGTTTCCTGCTCTTCTACACGCTGTCTTCCCCAGCTACGCAGTCTCTTGGGGCGATGCCGATACGTACTCGTTCGTATACGTTCTGTCGCATCTTTCCATCATAAGCCGCAACATGAAAACATTTTCATTGTTTTTGCTGTTTGCTGTTTGCTCATCGTTGACTTTGCAATTTGTATGATAGCTTGGGCGCGCGCGTCTAGTGTGCTGCACATATGCTGATGATGATGACCGGGAGCGCCCTTCCACATAGATGGGCATATAGCAAATCCCCATTCCCCATACATTTACCTCGTTTGACAGCCCATATCACAGGCATTAACCGGAGCGGTCGCAATCGCCACCTTTGTCATCATCTCGTGCGTGGCGGTCGTTGTCGAGGACGACTCGCCATCGTCGCCGTCGATGCCGCCGCAGAGGCTTGTTTGGGTCATGTCTGGATTCCGGCGTAATATGCTGTGCTCCTTCTCTTTAAAGTCTGCTTTGCTCGACTGCGTCGACATGGGCACAGCCTCGCGATAGTAACGATTTGAAACGTCATCTAGTATTTGTAATGACGTCTGTGAATGCTTCTGTCTGCAATGAATCAAGCAAAAGTTACGTTTTTTTCGTTTGTATTTCAAATCAATCAATCAAAATCGAAACAAGGAAAAAATATACGCCTCAATCAGTGAAAAAAAAATGGCTACGGATATGTTAAAGATTCAATTAAGATAGAAGCATTGATTTTTCATACATTTTAAAGACTTTAAGAGCTGATATTCGAATGGAATCTTTTAAGTAATAATGCCAAGTAGCTGACGGACATATTGTCAGCTTTAAGCTGCTGTCCGATAAGCCCTGTCCGATAGTTCGGGCTACTCACCTTGATATGTTCTCGCGTGAACGCGCCTTGGAATTGCGACCCATCTCGTCCAGCTTGCTCTCCTTGGACTCGCGTATGTGCTCCTGCAATGATTAAGAAATGGCAGAGAAATGGCCACAGAAACCAAAAATGTGCATGAGAGAGACGACAGCGATAGCCAGCGATATATATATATATATATATAGTATATATACATAACCAATATTCAAGTATATTAAACGTATATAATAATAAATATTTTCAATTAATTTTGCGGGGACTTATGGTGGGGCGTGGTCGAGGCTGGGCAGCGAGCGAACGGAAGCCACAGACAAAGCCTGCAAGGTAAGAGCCATTGGCGGCGACTGCTCTCGCGGCAGCGCGATGTGTTGCATGTGGCATGCACCGGGGCGTATGCGTAATATTAATTTTCAGTGCTTTCACGCAGACAGCGACAGCGACAGCGACGGCGACAGCGGGCAAGCGGGGCAGCAATTAAGCATCGCCATCTGATGCCTGATGCCTGACACGCCCACCTGCCACCCCCCATTGAGAAGCTGCCCCAAGTTAACCACCCACCCGACAGCCGAAGTCATTAATACGCCGATTGTGCACAAGGACTCGGGCGGCACTTGAGCGTGCATAAAAAGCAGCATAAATACGCAAATACTACATAATAATGAAGGCAGCAGGAGGACGGCCTGGCACAAAACGGAATCGGATGAAGCAGCAGCGGGTCAGGCAGGTCGGCCAACTCTAACGATGCTGGCCTGCCAGCTGACCCCGCCGTAGCAGGATACTCAGTTAGAAGTCCTTGTGCTCCTCGCCTAAATTGCCGCATTGTGGTCGCTGTTCAGCCGCACCTCAAACTGCATTTATAGTAAAAATACGCAAGTCAAACATTTGATCCATTTTCTTTTCCATTTTCGCTATCTCTGTTTATTATACAATATTCCATTTCCATTTCCATTTCGATTTCGATTTAGTGTCCATCATTTTAAGCTGCCTGCCTCAACATCTTCAATTATAGCAACACTAAAGGCAACAACAAGCTAAGGGCTAAAAATAAGCTGCAATTTTCTATTGATTGTGCCTCAGGCTTCAATGTGAGAAGCACGTTATTTTCTTTCGTTATTTTATTTTTATTTTTTTGAAACGTTAGTTCTGCGAACCCTTTTGAACTTTAAGCCCTTATGATGGAACTAATTTGCAAGTAATTGGCTTTTGCATTTTTTTTTTCGATAATCTTAGCGTTTTCTCAATTTACATTTTTCTTGTGCTCGTAATTGGATATCAGCTGCGCTGCATTCTTCTGCTTTTATACTTTATATATATGTATCTATATATCTCTCGCAATGTTATGGAAGTCAGCGATTTGGAATTAAAAATTTATATACTTATATACCCTGATAAAAATATCTAGTTTTTATAGCTATAGTGCTAAGTTTATCTGTTGATCTCCTCTATTGATATACCTACTAATTAAATTCAATATTAATTATATTATATATTATATATATATATCGTTTTTAGATGTATTTTAAGAGATGTTTGTTTAGTATTTTGCAACTTTCTTACTTGCTTTAACAGCTGTTTTAACTTACTTTTTAGTAGAATTCTAAAGTTCCTATATTTTCCTCTCTGACAAAGCCAAAAAAAAAAAAAAAAAAACTCCCAGCAAATTTCTTCATTTTTCCTTTGGCTAAGAAAAGTACAAAAGTCAACGGTAAATTCTGTTTGTTTTCTGTGTTCTATTTTTATTTTTCTTTGTTTATTTTAGATAAATGTTAACTATTCAGTTAGGAATTATCCTCTACTGCAGCATGTTAATAGGAATAATTATGACACAATGGAATTCTTGATTGTTTGCTGCTTCTCTTAGAAATTCCATTGAGTAAACACTGCAATTATTCATTTATATATCATACTATATATAGATATAAATATATGTATATTTATATAGTTAAAATTTCATAGCTACTATGCGGTAAATGGCTGACAAATTTTATATATTAACTAAAGTGTAATTCATTAATTTTGTGATCTCTCGCATAAGCCGAAAAATTAAGGAAGAATGTATTGAAAAAATATAAGAAAGATTGATTGATTGGTTGATTGATCATAAGAATGTAAGTCAATTTTCAAACAGCCCTTTTTACTACACGCTTTTGCCGAATTTTAGGGGGAAAAATCGAACGGGATTAAAAAGAATTGTGCTTCGCTTCTTGTCTATGCTAGGGAAAGCCAATTGAGAGCTGGGAGAGGCGGGGGGCGAGTGCAATGGGAATTCGATTGAGAATGAGACCGACGACTGGCAGCAACCTGTTCCACAATCACAAACACAAAGGCTGCCAGCGAACAGGGGGCAGCGACTTGTTTTGTGCGATGGACACCAATAGAAGGGCGGGAAAACGAATGTCGAATCAAATAATGGTATGTGTGTGCGTGTGCGTGTGCGTGTGTGTGTATCGAATTGATTGTTGTGATTTGTTGTGCAATAGTTAAGACTATCCAGGAAGCAGCAGTCACGCCCACGTTGTTGTCCACGTCCGCCTCAGATGATTTTATTAAAGAACCTCAAGCCGCGTTTGGCCTTTGGCCTCGACTTGGTCGCCTCCAATTGGTGCAGTTGCAGCTGGAGCTGCAACGGTGGCGGCGGCGGTGTCAGCTGTGGCAGTATCGTGTCCATTTCGGTGGACGTTGACGAGCAGGCGGTGCCCGTGGGTGTGCTGCACTGCAGCGAACTGGTATAGGAGTTGCTGGAGCTGGGCACCTCCAGCCGAGCACCTGGTATGGCCATGCAGTGGCCAGGGACCAGCACGAATTCATCATCCTCTGGCACGGTGGCGCTGTCGCTGTCACAGCTAAACCCAATGCCATCGTCGTATTCATCGTCTTCCTCATCCTCCTCCTGCTCCTCCTCCTCCTCCTCCGCGTCGTTGTCCTGGCGCCGCTCTGCCTCCTGCTGCAGCTGCAGCTGCTGCTGTTCGGGCAGCTGCTCCACAGCTTGCTCTGGCTTATAGGGACAGCTATTGTCGTAGAGTCCTAGCGTCTGCTCCGGACCATTGTTGCTGGCGCAATCGTAATCGTAATCACAATCGTAATCGCAATCGTAATCGCCCCTTGCTGGCGCCACCTGTTGCTGCGATTCGTAGTTGCACTCTTGGCTGCTGTTGCTGTTGCTCGGCTCCAGATGATTGTAATCCTCATTGGCATATTGCTGCTGCAGCTCGTCCAGCTGCTTGCGCTGCTCGTTCTCGAGACTGTAAGCGAAATCGCATAGGAAATCGTTTTGTAATCCCACGAAAATGGCGCTCTTTGGAGCACCCAGGACAAAGGAATCAATGTGATAGACGCTATCACGCAGTGCTGGAACATCCTGTGGATAGAACATATAGAAAAACAGAAGAACAGAAAGAGACAGAGAGAGAGAGAGAGAAAGAAAGAGAGAGAGAGAGAGAGAGACAGACAGTGTGTAGAGAAGATGTTGTGAGAGAGATAGACAGTGTGAAAAGAGTCAGTGTCGAAGGTGGGATAGAACAAGATAGAGAGATAGAGAGACAGATAGAGAGAGAGACAGAGTGAGTGTGTGTTTGAGAGATAGAGTGAGAGAGAGACATACATACAGCACAATCGAAATAGACGCAAGAGTAAAAGTAGAGAGCGAAAATTGTGCCACTCTATGGCTAAATATGCGTGAGTGTGCTTAAGTGTGTGTGTGTGTGTGTGTATGTGTGTGCGACAGACAGGCCAAGACGATGGCAGTGAAAGAGATAGCGATACGGACAGAGACAGAGTTGCAAGCGATAGGTTGCAGGAAGTTGTGGCAAGACTAAAAGTGCATCATGCATGACGACTCTACCACTCTACAACAACAACAACAACAACAACAACAAGCACATTAATGACAGCTATCATAAGGATGCTTGCCACAAAATACTAAAAGCCACACAGCACTGAGCTGAGAAAGGAACCCACGACAAGCTCCCTACGCCAAGTGCTATGAAATTCAGCTAAAAAACGTTCCGCAAAAAAGGCAGAAATAATAACATCTATGATATTTGCCAGATATATGTAAGAGTTTTGTGAAATGCAACAAACAGAATGCCAGAGACCATAACATAATCATAAACGAGCAAGAAAATTATAAAGACAGGGACGCAACGAAGCCAAAATATCCCTGCGGAACGAAAACGATTCTGTGAATAAGAGGTTCAAATTTTTAAGGAAATTTTATCATTTTTTAAAGGGAGTAAAGTCAGAGATAGAAAGAAATATATGGTTCTAAAATAAGCGAAGCAACATTTCAAATACAGTCGAATATAATGACATGAGTCTTCTTCTTCTGCAAAAGCAAAGAATATATCCCCTTCAGCTCACTTCCAAGACGTACAGGGTATAGGTTAATATAAAAAAGCAAACAGAAATCCAATAATAGTTATTCTTCACTAGCTCAAAATAATATCCTTCAACTGCTAAGCTGCTACCATATCAACGGAAGCTATCTGTATACATCCTCACTCGCACACACACACACTCACACACATTCATAGACATGTAGTTGGATAATAGTAAAGTGCATCGTATTGCTGGGCATATTTTGTGGGCATCGATTGATTGGCTCCGGCTTTAGCTGCACCCAGCATGTCCTTTGCCTGTACCTGGAAGGCATTTAGCTGCCATTAAAGGGAAAAACTTGATAGTCTGCACAGGTAATCGTCTTAGTAGTGAGCCGAGAGAGAGAGAGAGAGCAACGTCCACTGACTTATCCAATTTTCAATTAAAGCGCATAAAAAAGAAATATAAGCTTACAATTATCTTGAATGCTGGCAAAAGCAGGAGAAGAAGCCAAAGGAAACACTAAAAACTAAAAAGAAACTCATATTCAAAAACCATAAATTATATGCATACACACTTTATTCTATAAAATAAATGTCAACAACAACAATGTTTGCATAGATGTGTGTGTGAGAAACAAACGTTTCTCAATATTCAAATAATGTTTTTCTTTTCTGTTATATGCGTTTGAGATATTGTAACTTGTTTTATATTTGTGAGATTCCTTTAATTAATGACAAACTTTGCAATTGAGCTGCAGATGGAGTCTGCAATGCTTGCACACACACACACACACACAGACACACACTTGTAACTTGTTCGTACACAAAGAGACAGACGTGATACATTGAGCCCTGGGCTCAGGCGATGATGGACGTCATTGTCCTTGGGCAACAGCTCGTTGAGCATTTTGTTTGGTTTGTTCACATTCAACTTGACTTGAAGAACTCTTGAAATTCAAGCACACACAGTCCACATAAAATTCAAATGTACATTTTCCAATCATTTAAAGAATTTAAAGTCAATAAAGCCAATTATTCTGGTCAAATAAGTAAAGACTGATTTCTGATAATATTTTACATATTTGCAGCAAGCACAGAAAGTTCTTTTGGTTTTTATAATATTAAATAACATATTTTTTTGTTTTCTTATAAGTAACAAATTTAGTTTGGAATTAAAACTATGTAAATTTCAGAAAAAAATTTAAGAATTTCGATTAATTCTATCTAGATAATATAGAACATAAAAACTTGCCCTTATGCAAATAATTAGCATTATCTGATTATAAAATCATGTTCAAAAGCCGATGCCAATTAAAACGGAAAGTATAAATATGAATATTTTCTTATCGAATGAAATCGTTTATTTATTTTGCTGCTCATTAGCGAAAATTGGTTGAGAACATGTTTTGACATGCCAAAGGAGCTTTTGAGGAAGTATCAATGTCAGCTGTTTCCCCCAGGCAAATGCACAAACTGCTTGTTCTTCTGCCTTAAGTTGATGCCGTTGACGTGCACCCGCCCTGCGCACTGCGAAATACGTAAAGAAGTCGAGAGATTAAGTTTTGCAAAAGAAGACAGCTTGCATTTCAACTGAAGTCAATTTCATGATGATTAGCTGGCGAGGACTCAAATATCTTATAGCACAAGCCAGCAGGATTTAGTTCCCAAGAATCATATATACTTTTCAGTCAGCATCTTGATATTAGAAAAATCCTATCACATTGGGTTTATCAAATAAGCGTACCTCGAGGTGAATAATTGAGAGAGCGATATCTCTGTGACAAAACAATGATAAAAGTGTATTTGAGGTGGAGAGCTTTTTAGATACTGGTATATATGTATACATATACATATATATGCAGTTAGTATTGCCTTATGGTAAGTATTATCTTATATCGCTAACATATACAATTTTTTAAAAAAATTTGAGGTATAGTGTATAAATTTTCATATATTGCTATATACAATATATATGAAATCAGTATTGTCTTATTACTTCAGGCTTCTCAGATATTAATTCCTCAAAGTGAATAATTGACAGTAATATATTGAGTAAATTCCTATGATCTTTTTGAACGAAAAATTGCCCAGAAGCTTACCTAAAAAAAATGCCCTTAGTTGTGCTTTAGACCTTTTCGAATACTCTCAGCTTCAGTTTCAAATTCAGCATGTTAAAAACCCTTTACAAAATATAGCCTGATTCTTGATAACATTTTTAGTTATTTCTTATACACCGAACCCATTGAAAATGGGAAATCAGGGTATTATGGTTTTCTGACAATGTATGTAACATGCAGAAAAAGGCGTGGCAGACACCATAAAGTATATATATTCTTGATGAGGACGGCGAGCTTAGTCGATTTATTTTTATTCATTTTATTGCTCTTTCTATCTTACACTCTATAACACATTTAGCTCTAAGGCTTAACTTATGATGGAGGCTAAATGTAATACAGTCGAATCTCTATAATTCGAAATGACAAGGGATCACATATTTTATGAATTACATAGGAATTCGATTTATCGCATCGGAATTCGAACGACTTGTTTTCAGGGAACATAATTTTTTCAAAATATAAAGGTTTCCGATTTAGCGGGGGACGACTGTATATACCTCGCTTGGTAACTAAATTTTGACAAATTTTGTTGGCCTGCGTCAAAAAATATAAAATATTTAAAAAAAATTAAAATATAAAATGTAAAATTATAAAAAATATTTAAAAAATCGATTTATGATTCACCAAAAATATTTTCTTCTTTAGCAACAATTCAACATATAAGTTTCGCTAACAGGGGTAGTTGCTAGTTGACGTAATTCCATAATTGTTGGCGGGAGTACAGAATATGCTTGCCTATATGAAGCTTGTAAAAGCCAACCACAGATTTTTGTGTTCTGCTTAGATTCGTTCTGTCTGATGAGTTAAATTCTCTGCTCTCTTTGCTCTCTACTCTGCTCACTCATTCACTCTTGTAAGTGTGGTCATATGCTGGGAAAATTTGGAAAATGTAATGGAAATGCAATTAATTCGATTTCGATTTGGCTGCGTGCTAAGTTAGCCTAGTTGAATTCCAATTATTGGCGTTGCCAGCCGTTGCGATAATTGAGCTGAAATGTAAATGTTTGGGTAGCTAATTCCTAAAAACACACGCAAACACACACACACACACACACATATATATATATATATATATATGTGCTTAGCCAGTTTTAATTTATTTTTTATTACATTTTTAATTGGCCGCAAAACTGTTGCATAAAAAACATGAAATATTTCAACACTGACTTTCGACGCTTCATAAATGTATATATATAGATATGTATATAGTTATATCTAAATTTGATATTTGTATATGATAAAATTAATTTAGTCTATGAACCGCAATTGCAATATGGAATGCATGAAACTGCTGTTGTTGCCATATGCATGGCCGATATTTCAGAATTGTGAATGTTCCAATCTACACTAAATGTATTCTATTTCGATTTCAGTTTCAATTATATATGCGTATGTATGTATGTTTTTATTATAGCGCTACATATGTGGAGGGCAAGTTACTTTCACAATCGAAATGTATTTTTTTAATGGGCATGTAAAAGTTTTGGCTTAACGCATCGCTGACTTTGCTTTGCATGCAAAAGTTTGGCATTTGTTTAATTGGAATTTGCCACAGGTGCAGAGGGCAGGTGGAAATTAGCTCAAAGCTACGGTTCGCTCTTTGTGCTGTGGCAAAAGTCTTCAGGCATTTGAAAATTAACTTACTTTAGCTTATCGCTGGCTGAATTGTAAAAGGCAAAAAGCTTTTAAGCTCTAGCCATTCATAGAGCATGTGGCATGCGGCATGCGGCAAGGGGCATGCGGCACGAAACTCAAACTCAATTGCTGGCTAGTTGAGCTCAATGCAAAGCAAAGTGGAAAGCAGTTACTTTTGCACTCAATATTTGAGCGATTCGATTTAATTTGATTCTGTTTGAATATACTTGTAAAATAAACTGCTTTCAGTTTCACTGTTTCCATTCTCTTCTTCTCTTCTGATTCTCTTCATATTTTATTGCAGAGCTCGCATTGTAAGATTGATGGACAAAGCCAAGTGCATGCATCTAAGAAATGACAAAACGAATGTGAATGTGAGTGTGAACACAGTTGTGAATCCTTTAAATATACTCTTGAACGCTTACATATTGCTTCCCTGTCTTTATACTCGTTCACGAAGTGATAAGAGTATATTGGTTTCGTGTCAGTGTGCAGTATTTCGAAATATAGAATATATATATGAAATATATAAATATATATATATAAAGAAGCATCTGACCAAGTTTAAATGTTTTTCGATACGTCTTTATACTCGTTCACGAAGTGATAAGAGTATATTGGTTTCGTGTCAGTCTGCTTGAATGCGCAGTATTTGGAGACTAGAGACATGAAATAAAGAATATATAAAGCAGCATCTGATCAAGTTTTAAGTGTTTTTTCGATACAAACCGGGCAAAGCGGGAGTTTACATGCATAAATCCTAACTATTTTGAACGCTATAGGAGCTAGAGACATGAAATTCATAATATACATTAAAATTGATCACATCGAATCAGAAGATTTGGAATATATATGTTATGTTCATTTATCAATTACAAATTCGGCTAAAGCTGTTAGAGCTAGAGCATCCAAATTTGAAAAGAAGACATTCTTTAAAAATCGATGTAAAAGTTATATAGCCACACCTACTGGGGCCAAATCTCTCTCTGCTGAAAGTCAAATAAATGATATGGTCTCCTCTATGGGCGAGGCGTGTTTAATCCGAAGAAATCAATATTTCATGAAATTTAGCTATTTTTTTAACGTGAACGAGTATATATGCAGTCGGTAGCGCCCGACTGCAATGTTCTTGCTTGTTCGTATTTGCATACAACAACATGGAAAGAACAAAGAGGTTAATACAATATCTATGAATGCAAAGTGTTCAAATCGAGGGTACTCTATTTCCCAGCAATACATACAAAAATATAAATATATATTTGAGAGAGAGCTTATAATTTTCCCAGCATAATAGATCCCCTTACTTTATAGCTTATAGTCTCTGTAAATTATCAATTGGTATATAAATTGTTGTTCTTTTAAACAGCTTAAACAAAGGAGAACTGAAAGGGATCTATGCAGTTAACAGTTGCTAAATAGAATATGAAAATATTTAAAGTTGGGACTGACTGACTGGCTGATTGACTGACTGACTAACTGACTGACTGATGGCCGGATCATGAGATGTCAATAGCAGTAGAGTTACGCCCCCTGGGACGCTCAGGCAACTTGAAGTATTGAGTTAAAGTGCAGCATTTCAATTCGCATTAAGCCAAAGCTTTTCACTTTTCGCTTTTCACTTTGCTCATCTCACGAAACGTCGCCGAGTGGCAGCTTCCAGAGGGAGTTACACCAGCTGCTCTCCCACCACAGCCCAGCACAGCCCACCACTGCCACTGCCACTCTTTGTATTATTTTATGGCCGTGGCTGTTTCTTTGCGAATTGCATTTCAGCTTGATTTATTTCATTTCATTTCATTTTGCCCCACTGCAGCAAGGAGCCAGGCGGCCGGGAAAATTGATGTTAGCGAAGAAATACGGTTAGCTACATAAGTTGGTTATTACTGGCTGCTTAAGCCAATGCCCATGGCCATGCCCATGCCCATGCCCATGCCCATATCACGGCCCGCCCCTCCTGCCCACGCCTCATCACTTTGGCGCAATGGCATCTCTGTGCGAATTCAGTTTCAAATAAAATATTGCACTCCCAAATGCAGGACCCGTCCCGGCCAGCTGGAGGCCGGTTGGAGCAGCGTGTGCGTTAGATAAACGTATAGAACTAGATGACGAAGAAGAAGAAGAACAAGACGAAGATGAGGCATAAAGCTCCTTAACCGATACGTAGAACACGAAACATAGATGCCGCCGCCGCCGCCGCCGCCGCCGCATTCCCAGGATTCAGCTCTCAGCACGGATGAGCGGCGTCAGGCTCGGAAATGGCAGTTTTTCCATTACGCTGCCATGCGTCGCATACAGCCCCCAGCCCCGCCCCTTGTCACAAGTGCCCCTTCACACACGCTCACATGCACGCTAGCCAGCTTCTCGCGTATTACTTAATTTATATGAAATATGAAATGCTCGTTTGATACATGAAACAATAACAGACCAACAGAGTGGAGGGCGATAACTGTGTGCGTGTGTTTGTGTGTGTGTGTGTGTGTGTGCGTGAGGGGCGAAGTAAACATGTTGTGCACGGGGATTTGAATCAACCATCAAATTAAGGCTAAAATGCATTTGTCAGATGGCGTCCTGACAGCAAAATTGCTAAAATAATAAAACTATCAGACAAACTTGTGGACTCACTTACGAATATACATACATACATCTAAGCACACGTATACGTGCGCGTATGTGTGTGTTAGCATATGTATGTGTGCGCACACATGTGCGTCGCTATGCTCGTAAGCTGTTTATCTTTGAGACGGCCGCCAAGACACGGAGCTGAACAAGTGGCAGCACCGCAAAGTGTCCCCTTGCCACGCCCCCTGGCCTCCTCCATTGCGTCTTTGGTATCGTTGCGCCGCATCAGCAGCAGCACCAGCAGCGGCAGCGGCAGCGGCAACAACTCGTTGCAAACAGCCAACACTAAAATATCACTCAAGGCAATGTTGCCTGCTATGTGTGTGTGTGTGTGTGTGTGTGTGTGTGTGTGTGTGTGTTGGCAGGGCAAATATGCATTGCGGCTGTTACCAAATTGGATGCAGTTATGGCAAGCACAATATGCAGAAGACGACGCCGCCAAGTAGAGCTGCATTTGATGCTAAATTTAAGCTTAACATTGTCACAGACCAAGCTCTTCCCTCTGACCTTTGCCCTCTGCCCTCTGCCCTCTGCCGGCAGCCAGCTGCCCTCTGCTTGCCAAGTCCAAAGTTCGAAGCCGCTGCACATATGATAAATGGCATTTGATATCAATTTGAAGCTCGAATTTAATATGAGCGAATTACGTTTTGAGTTACCTCAGCCAGGTATTACAAATCTATCGATAGTCTTCAAATGATTGCATTAAAACTATCGATTGATTTGCGGGCATTCAAAAGCTTAGAGCTTGACTTTATATTCACAGATTCATATTGAATGGATATAGAGCTTATACATATATTTAAAGAAAATTGATGTGATATATAATAAGCTGCCTATCGATAGTATTCAGTTTCCATCTATATCGATAAATTTTTTATCAAGAGTGATTCTAGTCCTTGAAATTATAATATATAATTAGAGATCATATTATATCTATTATATATATATATATATATAAAGACAGTCAAAGTGATCTTTATTGAGCAGCAGATTGATAGTTTTTTATTTCCGTCTTTATCGATAACTCTTAATATTTGAAAATAATTCAACACTATCATAAACAGCGCTCACTGATCGCCCACCTCAGTTGGTTCTATCGATACTGTCGATCTTCTTATTTTCAATAACTGACAGAATCTTTATTGATAACTCTCATTTTGAGAGTTATCTAAATAGAGAGACAAATAGTTTAACTACTATCGTTAGACTCGCATACTAATTGCCCTAAATTGGTTCTATCGATAACTGATTTGCACATAATATTTATCGATAACTTTTAATAGAGAGTTATTCTGAATAAATAGACCAATAGTTAAACTACTATCGTTAGAAGCGCATACTGACTGTCCTAAGTTGGTTGGTTCTATCGATAACTGATTCCCACAGTATATTTATCGATCACTTTAAATTGAGAGTTATTCTGAATAGATAAACAAATTATTGACCTACTATCAGAAGCAGCGCACTCTGATTATCCTAATTAGTCCCCATTGATCTTTTCTCGTAATAACTTTCAGATAATGTAGACCAGCTCATATTTGAGATAAGGAATACTTAAACGAGATAAAAGCAGGAAGTTAACAAACTAACAACATACTTTTCGCTAGCATCAAAAGATTGCCATCTGGCAGCTAAGGCCAATTGGACTTAAAAGAGAAATAAACTTCAGGGAAATGATAGAGGAAGAAGAAAGAGTAATGCATTAACGATTCTTTGTGGTCATGCCAACTTCGCAGCTAAGGTCATATTTGAGGCACGGTTCCAAGTGGGTTGCGTTTGACAGTTAGCAGTTGCTGCCAAAAATTTGCGTGGTGTGTGTGTGTGTGTAAAAGTGTGTGGCCGAGCACGAGTGTGCAGCGAGCGTGCAGATACTTTTATCAGCAAGTACATGCTAAAAACTAAGTGGTAAACGAATTTTGGGCAAGGAATTCCACAAAGTCTAAGGACATAAAATAAAAATAAAAAAAAAAAAATAGAAAAAAGAAAACGAAGCAGCGGCAGCATCGGATAAAAGAACGAGCGAGTGGCATGCCACAAGCGAGCTGGCGGCAAGGAGCGCAACATGCAACAAACGACCTCAACTTGGAAACTGTGAAACTGTGGAATATGGAAATACATGTAATAAAATATGTATATGCACCATTTTGTATACGACGAGTCTGTCCAAATATTTAACCCTTTTATCTCTCTCTCTCTCTCTCTGTTGCTATCTGTGTCTCCCTCTCGCTCTCTCTCTCTCTCTCTTCAGCCGCCTGCCCTGCGGTCCGTGCCGAATTTTTTGGTTTGTTTTCTCCGGCTTGTTGCTGCTGCAGCGTTCTGTCCGTCATTTAGTGGCATAACGGCATATTAAAGTGGCCATCGATGGCGTTGCCGCAAAGCAATTTCTTTGTGGGTTGTCCACACACACTCACACACACACACACGCACAGAGAGAGATAGAGAGAGGCAAACACACACATACAGGCTACCCAGTTAGCCGGCAGCTTATCCATTGAACATCGATCGAACTGCTGAATGATTTCATCAAATCCGCTGACGTTGAATTGATTTGATTTGATGTGCGCTTTGTGCAAATTTATTTGATGCAGTTTCATAAATGCGACCGTCCATGAAAAAAAATGCGAGCGTTTTTCTTTTACACTTTACTTTCAGCCGCGCCCACGCCACCGTTCGAGCCCTTTGCCATTTTCATTTCTATTTCTCGGTGGCATAATTTTTCACGTTTCACAAAACGATTTGGCTCCAGAGCTACGGCAAAGTGGGGAAGTGGTGGCTGGCCTCCAAAAAGGTGAATCACACAGAGCATTAATGCACCTCTCCCTTGCCACTCTGCACATTTACACACTTGAACCTCTGCCAAGCACTCGAGGCGATA
This sequence comes from Drosophila gaucha, assembly GCA_035045545.1. Lineage (NCBI taxonomy): Eukaryota > Metazoa > Arthropoda > Insecta > Diptera > Drosophilidae > Drosophila > Drosophila gaucha. Next base: position 1,839,231 of record JAWNOY010000366.1, on the reverse strand, counting down.
ATCAGATTGCCAAGCTGCCATACCCCTAGCCCCCTACCCACTATATCCAGTTGCCCCCCCTAACCTACAGAGCACTCAACGCTGCCTTGTGTGGACTCACGTTTGTGTCTGTGACTGTGTGTGTATGTGTGTGTATGTGTGTGTGTATGTGTGTGTGTGTGTGTGTGTGCGTGTTAATTGAACTGTTCGACGTGCATAGTCAGCGCTTGTTTTACAATTCGGCTGGATATGTCAGCCTTTAAAAGTTGCTGGCATCAATAGCCAAAACACATACACACACGCACACACACACACGCCGGTTAAAGCTGATATCTTAACCGAAAATTAAGTATACGACGAGCGAAGTTCTCGAGTTTTAGCGCTCGCTTCAAATTAATGCGATTATTTAATCATATATAATTCAGTGCATCGCGTTTGCCAACTGATGCGAAAACTTTTCCACAAATTGTTGATTGCCATTTAATTGTGTACACGATTATGGGCGTACCACTGTGCACAGTGTGTAATTCAATTAGGTTCGTAGAAAAGTTTAAATTGATAAAAATGAAAAAAAAATAGCCCAAAATTATTGGATTGAGCTTATTGTTAAAAAAGGGAATAAAAGTAGAAATACTCAATTCTCAAATATTGAAATTTTTGTAATGTCATCAAAATATTTCACGAATATAATTGCTGGCCAAATGCTTCAATAAACCCCAACCGAAATCATCAACATATGAAAAAACGTAGCCCGAATAATTGCAGATCTCTTCAGCATATGAAATGTTAACGTTTCATCGGGTTTTGCCAATGTTCACCAATTCATATTCCTGAAAACTCTAACTGGCATTTGCATATTGCATATTCGATACTTGAAGTCAATAGCTATTACGGCGCCTGCTAGAGACAATCGAACAACTCTGCTTCGAGCAGCCACTGTGAAATGCCACAAACAATTTTAAGTGGATTTATTGCCTTAATGGATGCTCTCTATATGCTCGTGCTGTCCTCACCGAGTCCTTAAGCACATTGGAGCATTCAGTGGATTGTTGGTACGTATTAGGAAGCCTCTTAGCTCAAATTTCATTAACTCTTGAGCGCAATTAATGGGCATTCGGAAACAGTAATCATGCGTGCAAGGACTCCAAGTCCTTGTTGCTAATACGGATCGTGAGAATCGGTCTGGAAAACACCCTGTAAGTGTTTGATAGCCGAATTAATTGATGAATGCTTAAGACAAGCTCAATCTATGAACTAAGAGACCTGTCGGCCATATCAACTCGTCCTTAATCTGCATTACAGGGTATTTGTATTCAACAAAGTGTCGAGAGTTGTTAATTAACAACTGATACAAGCCCCAGCCGCAGACCTCGATTTGCTCAGATTGAGACCCTGTGGCTTCTCAGTGCCAAGGCAATGGCATATTTGCTATAGAAGCGGGGGCCACGGCATGTCAAGGGGGGAGAGAGGTGGGGATGGGGGCATATTAGAAAAACAATAATAGGTTGCGTGATAGGAATCTTGTCGCCTTGTCTCGTGCCACGACAACATCGATGCGAACGACTTTTTATGTAACTGGCTGGAATTTAATAGAGCCGACGACGCGTCATTGTGTGCGGCGGGGGTGGATGGGGTGCAGCATAGCTTGCTATCTCGAATGGCTTGAGACATTTGCAAATGTAAAAAAAGACTTTCGACTTGAAAGAGCCTTCACATACACTCAAACGAAACTTAACCAAAACTCAAAATCATATTTGTTAGCTTAAATTGGGCAGAAAGGTGTTCTACATTGGGTTTTGGCTTCAGCTGTAGCGTTTTTATGCTCCGTCAAGTGGCTGACTGGCTGCTTACATAAAAGCAACAACAAATACTCAAACAAATCAATGCTGAAAAGCACGAGGGGCGTGACTTGCTGTCCGTGTGTTTAATCAAGCGGTCTGCCAACACAGCTCTATAAATAGGGCAAAGCCACGCCTATACACAAACGTATACACACACACATAGGCACACTCACTTAATTAACTTGTTAGCTGGAAACAGCTGCAGCATATTTTTGGCCATGTCCAGAATGATATTCAATTTAAGCTCAAGAGCCAGCTCTGTTTTTGGTCTGCGACAGCAGTCGTCAATATTGCAAAAGTCAAAGTTAAATCTGAATCTGAATCTGAATCTGTCTCTCTGTCTCTCTTTCTCTCTCTCTCTTTCCCTGTGTGCCTTTGCTTTTTGAGCTGGCTCAGCAAGTAATGTCCCCGGGGAGCCACTGGGCGGCTGACGTTGGCAATGCGATGACAATAAAATGGTTTCCCAGCACCAGCAGCAGCAGCTTGTTGAGTGCCAAGTGCCAGGCCGGGACACATTCAGCCAGCCACGGCACCCAAGATGATATCGGGCGAGCTGTATTGAAATCGACAGCTAATGAAATGTTGCCCCAGATAGCAAACACGCACCTGCACCGGGCAGGGGGCAGCGGGCAGCGGGCAACGGCCAGTGGGCGCATGGCAAGGGAGCCCAAGGGAGCCCAAGAGAGCCCCAAAGGCGAGCTTAACTATAGTCAAGACATTTGACCCGTTGTTGTTGTTGTTGTTGTTCCTTATGCTAAGTGCCATAAATTGTAATTACAATCGGCAGACACAGATCCGATTCGAACTCAATGTCAAACTGGCCGTCACGTGTCGTATACGTAATATTAATAGTGCGAACTGCTGTTAATCTGCAAACACAGTTTGCCACTCGGCCATTTAACAGATCGCAAGCACATCTTGATGTGATATGCATAATGATTACAGAAATACAGAAAACTTATGCGAAGCCAACGTTAAAATTTCATATTTTGATAGTTTGCAACTTACTTTAATAACAATAATTTAGAAATTTTGACTCTCATTTATTCCCAGTTTAAAACTTTACTTCTAGCCAAATTTAGTTTGGCATCCATAATAATTGTCAAATACATTCCATATCAAACAGTTGCACATAAAATTCCTTGTTTAATTTAAGCATATTGAGATAATTCTTGTGATAATTCTAATTTCCAAATGTGACAACTGTCGTAGTCAAAAAATACCCTGTAGACAAACGTAGAAGCACATATCACTTGTTCTGGATGTTTGCATGCAGCATTTATAGACAGACGGGCATTTGGTAAGGGCTTGGTGGAAGCTTGAAATTTCCTATAATGATAAGATGGTTTAATGCCATCAGTCAGCTGAAGTTCTACGCCATGAAACAGTACACTCCATAACAAAGCTAACAAAATACTTTGCTATACAGTCGTGTCTGGATAAAGTGAACTAATTATTGCAAGGCCAGCTCAGAGTATTTAGGCTGTTTGCTCAAAAGCTCGCTTTATTTGCTCAAAATACACTTTGAGCATGTAAATGCAAGAGATCATTAAAGTAAATTAGTAGGAAAACATAAATTTATAGTAAATGAGAGAAATGGCAAATTGACGTTCACAAAGTGACTTTTGAATCTATTGAGTGTGCTCCTTGTACAAATTTGAGTGTTCACTATATCGAGCAGTTTAGTATATAGAGTGTTTGTCATAAAGTATAAATAAAAAGAAGTACATGAGCTAAGTTTCGATAGTCTACACCAAAACAATGCATTAAGATAATGAAGAATTCAATTATTCATTTTCGTCAATGACAAGCATCATCGATACTAGATAACTGATTGTGGGATGCTCATTATTAGTGATAAGAACATAGATTGCCAACACAACACATATCGATAAATGGCGACTTTATGTGAGCGGCTTTCAGAAGCCAACTAAAGAACTCGGTCTCAACTGAAATTCAACATTCAAATTTAAAATTTTGCAGTGGAAAACGGCGAACAAAAGGCAAATGTAGATTGAGTCTTTAAACAAAGGTTGAACTGAAATAAAAACTTATCAATATGCAAATAAATATAATATGTTTTTGAAATTTTTTCGACTTTAAGAAAACATGTGATAGATGTGCTTTCCTGAATCTTCCTTTTAGCCAGGCGCAATGTATACAGGGTACACAAATTAAACACACAGAACGTACGCACACACATACACACTCGCATAGAAAGAGCGATAATAAGCATAGAGAAAATTTTTGGGAAAACGCAGACTTTGTTTTGGTTACATTTTGCGTATCTGGTCAGCTGGAATAACTAAAAATTTTACAATTTACATACATTAACATTTTTGTGAATTGTTTGCTTATGTGCGCGTGTGTGTGTGCGTATATGGATATATATGTTTCTACATTGCATTATATAAGAACTCGCCGATATGCATAGCTGTTGAACAAAATCTATGTAATTTATGTTTTAAACATTTAAAAAAAAAAAACTATTCATTTGGAATAGACCGAAAGTCTGTCTTTGGCTGGCCACCGAATGATGCAAAAATTGGGTTTACTTGGACCGGGATACTTTGGCGGATGGGCGGGCAGTGTCAAGAGCGAGCAGGGTAAGCACAGCGAGCGAGCAAGAGGGCGTGAGTTCAGAGTGTGAGCAAGGCAAATAGTTTAGGGAGGCAAAGACATGGGTAAACGGGCTTGGGACACTAGGTACTCGCAGAGGGCTGCCTAATTACAATCAAGCATTATTACGATACTTACGCGTATTATCTTCTGATCTCGTATAATCTTGCGCACGCAGTTGACAATGAACGTGATGAACATGCCGCCCAATATTAAGCCAAACACTATTATAATGATGACCACATGCTCCGATTGGCCAGGCGTTTCATTCTGCAAATATGAAAATATATATATATATATATATATAAAGTATTGCAATAATCATTTGTGATATTAAATAATAAACATATGGAAATGTGCTTTAAGTGATTTAAAAAGGGGACACTTTTTTAAAAGAAGGAGGTGAGGTATGCAAAACTATTTTGTATATCTCTGTATTTTAAACTAAAACCTTAGAGAAGCCTTAATTAAGATTAAGTCAATAATATAGAAATACTCGTTGTTGCCTTGCTTGGATATTATCAATAGGATTTTACCCATAGCCTGAGGATCACTTGAAATTTGTGTATACTTAAAAATAATCTATTTATAGCAAATTACTCCTCATAACTAATAACTAATACTAATAACTAATGCTAATAACTAATTTAAAATAGTATTCTATTGATGTGAAAATGAAAAAGTTATAGATTATTTCAAATGAAAAGTAATTGCTTAATATTAATATTAATTTAAATAGTAATAAAATGAAATACATATGAATGTTAATAACAAGAAAATAATAATAATTACTAATAATAATAAATTATAAAACCAATAAATAATAATTTTTAATGATTATAATAAATAGTTCAAATAAAATTTAAAAATAATAATATATAAAAGTAAAAAGTAATAATAATAAATAATACTACAATAAATAATAATAAATATTAATTATGGTAAATAATCATAATGAAAAATAATAATAATAATAAATAATAATAATAATTTTTTTTTTGTGGTTGAGGTAGGCGAAATGCTTTACGCACCATCAGCCAGGCCGTCATTCTGACGGTGTGTCGGGCTGCTATTGTAGCTTACCGACTAAAACACCTCCTATCTCTAGGGCAACCTCCCACCTCGGAACCGGGTACTATCCAGCATTAACCTTCAAGGTGGGACCTTATATGTGATCTAACTTCTAACTTCCCACTTTTTGCGCTTTAATATTTTTTCTGCAAAGTCGCAGACTTTTTCCATGCATTATTTTCTCTGCACATTTGTTCCACAATGCTTTCCAAATCAACCAGACCGATAGCAAGGTCGTTTCTTTCTTCTATCCACAATTCGCAGTAGAAGAAAGTGTGCTCGACATCATCTATAGCATTTTTACAGTAGATGCAGCTGGTTTCGAAACTTTTCCCCATTTTGTGTAAGTATTTTCGAAAATACCCATACCCTGATAAAATTTTTGGCAAATACAAAGATGTCTCACCATGCTTTCTATTTAGCCACGTCTGTATATCACGGATAATTTTCGCTGTCCATCTTCCGTACCTCTCGTTAGACCATCGTTCCTTCCAGGAAGCTAAGTTTGATTTCGCATATCCTTCGCCGACTGAGCTGAGAATTCCCCATTTTGCTTAAGTTCCAATATCTATCTAGTCTGACGCCTAGAAAGGTTACTGTTTTTTTTGGTCTTATCAAGCTTCCACTTACTCGCATCTCTATCTCTGTTGGAGTCTGCCTACCCGTAATAAGAAGTAACTCCGTTTTTTGGGTAGCCAGCTGTAGACCTCGGGAACTTAGCCACGTCTCTGTGCATCATATCATAACTTGGGTAAGTCTACGCTGAGCTTCCACTGTATTTCTTCGGTGATAACGGCTGCGATGTCATCCGCATATCCTATTAGAAATATATCCTTAGGTATTTCCAGTCTTAGAATATCGTCGTAGCTAAAATTCCAAAGATCTGGACCAAGGATTGATCCTTGTGTAATGTTCAATATCTCCGCTGGTATATATATATAGCTTCTGAGTTTCTTCATTTCAATTTTGTAACCAAGACCACAAGGATCTCTGTTGATATCCATGCAAAGCTCTTTCCACTTGTTTTCTTTGCTGCGCGAAATAGCAACCAACAAGGTATTTTACATATCCGTATGTTGTCTGCTGCCGTGTTTGTGATGCGTTTTTGGCATTGCAGCATTGCAAGCCCTCACCATCGGTGTTAGGCTGATTTTGACTATCGCTGTTGAGCTTGATTCCACGTCAAATTGTCTATCTCGTCTGTCAATTTCCGCGAACAGCTTCTCCGGATCCAATTTGTTTATATCCCACCTGTAGGGTTTCTTTGCGAAGCACTTCGGAGAAGCCTTCCGCCCATCACGAAAACTGTATAAGATATACTCATGACCACTGCCAATAAAGTCATCCAGTAGTCTCCAGATTTCGATCCGATTGACGATCCGTTCAGAACCTAGGGTTATGTCCGGTATTGTACCTTCGCATCCCGGCTTATTGTATGTGGCTTACCGGTCTTGGTTTGCAACCACAAGTCTAGTCCTAGAGGCCATATCTACATATTTTACCACCCTCTAGAGTAAGTTGTTTCCATTCCCCAGGCTCATGTCGGTTCATGAGCATATCCTCGATTCCATCTAACTTCAGTTGGAAAGTATTTATGTTGTCGCTGGGAGTCAGGTAACAACTCACAATTGCGACGTCACTTCCATGTTTACCCTCTTGTAGTAGCGCTTTGCAACTACTAGGTATCCATATTGCTGCGGTCTTCCTTTCATCCTCTAGCCAGGTTCCGTTGTCCTTCCCTTTATATTGCTCGCTGATGACCGCTACGACCTGAGTCAACAGTTCGTCTGCAGTTTTGCTACGATGTAGATTAGCCTGAAGGATCGAGTGCCTGGGCATTTCTGCGATCCAGGCATTTGGTCGACTGGGTTGCGTCCCGCGTCTGTACAGATACAGCATTTGGGCAGTTTTTTGCAGTCTTTCATTTTATGACCTGCTTCTCCATACTCAGTGCAGAGTCCTCCACCATTTCGTTCTGGCCCTGTGCAATTTGTTTGTAGGTGGCCTACACGAAAGTACCGGCAGCACCTGAGAATATTTTGCCATAATCTCATTCTAGCCCTTAGAAAACCATTTTTAATGAGCAGCATTTCCAAGGTCATTTTCACTCTCACTTTTTCCGGGCTATTTGGAGTAGTCAGTTTTATGCGTAAGTCCTCTGAAGGATTTGCAAGGACTTTACGTACTTTTCTTATTCCCCTAATGTTGGTTTTGTCTTCCTCTTGGATTGTACTGAGTATGTTTCGTAGAATGTCAACATACGTTTGTCCTCCTTCAGGTTTTATGAGGACTGCTTCTGTTCGTGGGAGTCGTTTTGCTTTCTTCCTCTGTTTGACAGGTTAATTGACTTTTTTCCTCGATGTGGCAGTCTTTTCTTGTTTCGTGGAGCTAACTTTTTTCGGCGTGACTTTTTGCTGTAGATTCGGCTGTCTTTCGAATTTTTTTTTTGCCAGATTCCGATTCTAGAGGGCTGGAAGCCTGCCTTTTTTGAGAAGTGGGTGTTACTGTTCTCTGTCTGTGTTTACTTCCCTCTTCCTCTAATTTTTTCCAAGAGTTTCTGCAGTGTCCAAGTACATCCAGCACTTCGTCTAGGTCGGAAACACCGTTTTTGACATCCAGACTAACATTTTTCTGTTTGTTTACAGCTTCTATTATACGTCGAAGGGTCTGGCGACATTTTAGAATAGCGTCCTCTTCTTCGGCACGGAGTTTTAGAATATACTCCTGCCTTGGCGACATATTTCCTGCCTGCTTGTTCTGTAATTCAGCATCAGCTACAGCTGTCCGTGGCGTTTCGTCTACGTTCGCTAATACCGCTGCTGCTGTTGAGCTTCTTTGAAGCCTTGACCTCCTGCCAAATCCCATACGAGAGTATCTCGGGTCGTTTTCTACTTGTGGTGTTCTGCTGCTAGTTTTTTCTTTGTTGCTTGTTTTTTGAAAATCCATGTTATATGGGTCCCGACTCCAAGCCGCTATCATAGGTCGGATGTACAGTCACTTGTAGCGATCCTAATGGTGGTGTATGCATAGCAGGGCGGCCATGCAAGGGTTGACGCTGGTCCTTATGAGAGGACGGGGGCAGAGTCGACATTAGCCTAGAAGCCATTTCCACAAGATGTCACTCCTGTGTACCAAATTCCTAGAATGCTGCATCTGTCAGCCCAGGTCGAAGATATCACTGTACACTGTTTATTCTTACTATCCATCTAAAATCACTGCACACTTTAGTTCACAATTGGCCGAGTTGCCCAATCGCTATCCAGTGGGGCCAGTCGTGGAGGCAGTGTGTCAGCTTAAATAACTTGGGGTCAAGGATTGCTACTGGAGATCCTCCCCAAAGAAAAGGGATCTCATAGAGGAGCTTTACCTTGTATTTGTAACCCCATCCCCACCCAATAATAAATAATAATAATAATAATAATAATAATAATAATATTAATAATAATAAACAATAATAATAATAAAAACCAATAATAATAATAATAAATAATAATAATGTGTAATAATAATAAATATTAGTAATAAATAATAAAATTAATTAATTATAATAATTAATAATAATGAAAACTAATAATAATAATAATAATAATGCGTAATACTAATACGTTATAATATTAAATAATCATAATAAATAATATTAAATGATAAATTTATTTATTTATTTATTTAATTGTTACCTAGAATTAATTCTAAATAACAATTTATTATAAAAACCAGAGCAGCAAAGACCTTCAGGCATAAATGATAAATATCTGTATAAATAATACTAAATAATAAAAAGTATTAAAAAATACAAACATAAAAAATACACTTCGAGCTTTCAATTCACAATTCTGCATTCTATTTGGTATGGCTCAACAGATTTACAGACCTGATAAGTGCTGCCTTTATCTATAGAGCTCTCTTTTTCTGCATGGAACTGCATACACATCTAATTTAAAGAAATTTCAATAGCCACAGAAATGTGACTACAAAAGAATGGTTTTAAATGACGCTACATCATGTTAGCTTTTGGCTGTTGTAAAACAAGCCAAAACAATCACATAATTATTATGCGCTTCGCTTTTTGGTAAGCCTTTTATAAGCCGCACACACACACACACGCACACACTCACACACGCACAATAGCTACCAGCAGAGTAACGGTTGGTTAAGTTGGCTTGTTTGCTTTACCAAAATCAAATTCGTTGAACACAATTATCGAAAATTCGACCTCTAATTTAAATCAGAGCCAATTAAATATATATACATATATATATTTATTATGATTGTGTATGCGCTTGATTGAGCCCTCGTTTCAACCGTTTGGGCCAATTATGAAGTAAGTGGGCTACAAAGTAATAAAAAAATAACATGCAATTTATTTGGCAATTTATCGACAAACGAAACACAAATTAGTGGGAACAAATCGCATGATTTTATATACTTTAACAATTGAAATTCCAAAATGTAATACGATTATCGTTTTTACAATTTTCGCAACACAATGAACAGAATTATTGAATTAGATTATGGGCAAACAAACAACTGAAAGTACACACACTCACACAAACATATGCACAAACAATAAGCAATTAGAAACTGTTTACAAATTTTTGCATTATAATTAATTATTGCTCACAAATGTGTCAAGCGAGTCTTGCTACAGTTGTAAATCGAAAATTACAGACACATTTCATGTTGTTGTTCAATTAGTGGAGTTTTACGATCGCAACAAGATTTACAACGAACACAATAAAAGGCCCAGAGGAATGCCAACTATTTGCCTGCTTTCAACCCAAATGACTCACAAAGGAGACATTGTTTTAGAGCCGAGCTATTCGCTGGGCAATTCATTGGCTCATGGTGACCTTATCAAATCTAATCATCTAGCACAATTGCTGAACCAACAAAAGCAAAAACAATAACAACAACAAACAGACGCCCACAGGCAACAACAACAACAAGCGCGTTGACAGAGCAAAGAAAGCAAAAACGCCTCGCAATATAAACCTCAGACTTTGCAAACAAAACTTATTTGGCCAACTTTGTCTGTATTATATATATATATATATATATATATATATATATAAATATCTGTGTGTGTGTGTGTGTCAGGCTCAAATGATAGTCAAGAGTCTGCGGCACACTCGTTTGCCTATAATTAGATGCATTCACAAAGTTTGCTCAGCATAATGATAGGAAGAGACGCTCAACTGAACGCATGTATTTCCAATGGGCATAAAAACTAAAGGGTAATGTGGGGATGCTTGATTTTCACACTTACATTGCACTTCTCCTCGTCGAATCGAAATTTGCAATTGTCCCGATCATTACACTTTAAGTCGCTAGATATGCACGTCGCGTCCTCGCAATCGTACTCGTCCTCGGTGCAGGCTGTCGAACATAAAGATTTCCGATTAAAACTCGCTTAGGGATTGTGAAAAGAAAATAAGAGTAGCGCAGTCGGGTGTAGCCGACTGCATAGTGCACTTAAGTGCGAGCAAGAGAAAGCACTTTTAAAAATATTGCAAATGACGACTCAAATATAATTTTTATATCCGTGCAAAAAGGGTATATTAGTTTTGGTCAGAAGTTTGCAACACACCAAAGGATGCATCTCCGACTATATATATATATATATATATATATATATATATATATATATTATTATTGATCAGCAGGACGATCTGAGTGGATATAGCCATTTCCGTCTGCCCGTCCGTCAGTCTGTCTGTCCGTCCGTCTGGATCAACAATCTCTTAGAGTATTAAATCTATAGCTTCCATGGGATAGATTGGTCTTAAGAATTATTTTAGTATGGAAAACTTCTTAGACTTTAATTTAGACTGCATATCCGTGTATTCCCCCACCCTATAAATATATATATAACATATATGGTTAAATCGGTAAAAACTGTATCTTCTACAATTTTACAACTAGAGACTCAAAAATGAACGTAAATAATAACTTATTCTACAAAATTGATTTAAAATAATATTTCTATATCTGTGAGAGTCTTTAGCACTTCTATAACTTTGTCAAAAATATACTGATTTTGGCAATCAGTAAGATTTTCTACGTTTTATCCTCTAGATTATAAATATAAATTTAAATTTCAAGTCAGTAATTAAGATACATTATTTTCTCGAGTATTTTAGCTGAAACAGCATATAATTGATATCATATTATATCAATGCTAATTGATTTTTTACCAAACATTTTTTTTAAAACTTAGAATCTTTAAATTTTACTTTAATCAGTTCTTTTTGGTAATATTAGTAATATTAGTAACAGAGAAAACTATTCTATGTTCTTTAGAATTGCAAGGGTATTACCATCCCTCTAGTCTAGGTGTGACCATATTTTAGATAATATTGCTAAGGCAGATAATCATTGACAACATTCAATTTCCCTACTGACTGTGCTAAATATATGTCTACTTATATATTTTTAGGTATAGCTATATAGACATATACTGTCCTGCTTTGAAGTTGTTCAGCTTTAATACGAAATTTATTGCTTTTATGCGGACTGACAGACAAATAAATACGTTTTTGATAGACTCTTTTGAAATTCTGAGCTCTAGATGAAGCAATCGTAATGACTTACTATATTTATCTACATTTACCTTCAGGGAATTGTCTCCATACTAAGCAATTGTTTTTTTTTTTTGCCAGTCAAAACGATTTTCGATTCCTAAACTGTTTGGGTTCCCTTTTATTTATTGTGTAGAGTATACAAATATGTAATAGCAGCAACAGCAGCCGCACAAACTAAACAAATAGACGTAATCTCAAACATAAATCGTCCTGCAGCAACAATAATTGCAATGCCTCGACAACTGTCAGCTAAAATTACACTCTCAAGTTCTTCGTCTCCGTCTTAGGCGTCCCTGTGTGGGGCTCAGGCGCAGTTTTAGTTGCCACCAAACAATTGGTAGCCTTGACTAGAGGCAAGGCTCTTAGTTGTTAGCTGTTAACTGGCGAAGAGGGCTCTGCCAAAGTTAACAATGGCTGGCACAAAGGACAATCGTTGAATGACAAAGGAGTGCTTAGCCTTTGGCAACAGGCGGCAATCACGCAAAACTGGGCGACAAACAAACAGTTAGCGACCAAAATGCCAGTCCATGGACAGCAACAAGCTACATAAGTAGTTAGCCAGACACGAGCATAGACAAAAAGCCAAACATACAGACAGACGGACGGACGGACGGACGGACAGGCGGACAGTCGAAAAAACCTGACTGCCAAAAAGCCAACCAAAAAGCCCATTGTAAAAGCCGACGACGACGTTTGCGGTGTTTGTGGATAGCGTAGGCTTAGCACAGGATTGTATGGGCTTTGGCCCTTTCCAGTTTTGCTTTGAGACGCTCCCTCAACGCACGTGCGGCAAGCTTCAAGGATTTGCCATTCCGATCAGCATCAATAGTGAAAAGTGAGTTTTACACTTACTGCCCGATCCACGGTCCCGGAATGCTGTATACAGAATGGCGAATGTTGAATTAATCGCAATTTGTTCCGCGTAAAATCGCATGTGCAAAATGTTGGATTCCGCCGTAATGCTCTCGCCCGCTGAGCCGCAAAAGTTTTTCACTCTGCAAAGAAAATGAGGGTTATAAATATATTTATTGACATCTTTAACGTTGTACAGAGCTTATGAATTATGAATGTGTGCTTATGTAGCATGTGCATGCATGCATGTGTGCATATGTGCATATGCGATGGCATATCTATGTAATATTATGTGTATATCAAACGCATATTAAATTATTCTTTCGTAAACTTAAGCGAAATGTATTTTTTGATGTCTCTTCTTTGCGATTCTCATGAACTTATATTTTTAAGAATATAAATGTTGATAAGTATGAGAAAATATTTCCTCTTCTTGATACTAGTATTCATTCCATTTTATATATCTTTTTGATATTCAAAAGGATTTGCTACTTTAAAGACTCTTAATTGGGGTCAAGTTTGAGGTCACTCGGAAAGTGGGTTCAGAGTTGACAAGTTGGCAAATAAGTGCAACATAACATTTAACTAAATCAGTTTTAGTTCCAATTGGGCGCATAAACTGTGTCCAGACCACATATCACCGTGGCATTTTTAAATGCATTTTAGATGTAAGAGTTAACAAACAGCTTGATTTGTTGGCCTGGCCCTAACCAATACGTCTACTGAATTGTTGCGAAAAATGAATTTAAATAGAATTTGTGTGAACGAGCACACCAACGACAATATCAAAGGCAACTGCGAGCTGGGAAAAAAGCTACGTAAAGCCGATGATTGAATACACTAACTGGCATAATAGATACATTGAAATATTTTTCTTATTCCTAAACGAGAAATTCATCAAGTTTTTCCTTTCTATAAGAAGTAGCTTTAACAGGTAGGGAGTTAACTTTTTCATTTATAAACTCGAATACCCCACGTAAGGGTATAACTAGCACCAAATCAATGGCCATAGCCGACTAGACAGGCAGCTTCATCTAGACGGCCAGTCAATCACTTTGAGTGGTGCTGTCATTGCCGGTGCCGTCGCCATCGCCGTTGGCCTCGACGCCCTTCAGTATGCGCACAATAGCCTGAACCCGAGAGTTGACTCTAAAATCGAATGGCATTGCATGTGTTGCAGGAGGAGGGGGGCATCAGGCGAGCAACAAGTGGAAATTTGTTGGCGTGTTGAAAGAGGGATGTCCCTGGCAAATGGCAAATGGCAGAGGGGCTGATGTCCCCATCGGTTGGTGGCACAAAACAATTCCAGTTCGGCGAGTCAAAGGCGCCGTTGCCGCCGCCGCCGCCGTTGCTGTTGCCATTGCCATTGCCGCAACTTCCGCTGTCATACAATTTGCTCGGGCCGGTAATAAATTGAAATTTTGCTTTACATGCTTTGATCTTTACAGCGTTAGAAAACGCTTTTTGGCTGACTTCACATTGTGGCGCGCATTCGTGAAGCGGAAATTGGTTCGTGGCACTGGGATTGCCATCTGCAACTAAGCCAACAGCCAATTCTTTGGGATGTCTATTAACTCTTACCTTAATGGCATCACTGTTTGCTCTGGGAATATATCCAGAAAGTTCGTCTCGCAGTCATTCGGCTTGCTGAGATGAAAGTCCAAAAATTTCAAAAATATCTAAGAGAGAAATGCAAAAAGCAGGAGACAGAGAAAGAAAGTTAAAGCACACGCAGGACAAACTGATACAATTTGATTGCAATGGAAATGGACTCACCTTCCAGTTATCTTTCACTTGGATGCGCCAAATGCAGTCCAAGGCAATCTTATCGCGAATCACCTGCTCCCTTATTTCAGCTGGGACATCCGTTGAGTTAATGAAGCCCTCGTAGCCATCCTTCTCGATGGTGCAATTGAGATCCGTGCTGGGCGCCTCACGATTTCGATCCAAATACTCAAAGACGGCGCTAAAGCCCGTATACTCAATGGTGTCATCCGAATGAAAGTGCAGCCACAGATACCTCTCCTTCGAGGTTATTTCTGGTGGGAAATCTGTGCCACAGAATTTTCCAATTAGTGTCGAGAAGCCATACTGTCCATCGCGTATCTACAAAGGGAAGCCGAGAAGCAGAACATGATTGACTGTCTATCTGAGCTGCAAGGACAACCAGAAGTTTCTGGCTTTTATTTCCTGCTCCTCCTGCTATCAATTAAACTTAATGTAAGTTGGCAGCTTAAACTGAAGTTGATGCTTCAAATGAAATTCATGTGGCAATAAGTTCAAATTGTTCGCAGCTGTCAACTGGCTGACTCTTCCTTTGTAAGTCTTATTTACCTGTCCAGGTGAACTGACTTGTCTGCAAATTCAACTAGGCATTAAAAACATGGAAGTGGAGATAACTTCAACTGAGTGATAAATTCAGTTAAATTATATTTCAATTGGCTGATTTTGAAAAGACCTTAACAGTTTTTATACCCTCAACCCATTGAAAATGGGAAATCAGGGTTTTGCAATAACAGTATCTAATAGGCAGAAGGAGACGTGGCAGCTCCATAAAGTATATATGCGGTTGATCAGGACGACGAGCTGAGTCGATTTAGCCCTGTCCGTCTGTCCGTCCGTCTGTCCGTCCGTCTGTCCATCCGTCCGTCCGTCTGTCCGTCTGTCTGTCTGTCCTTCCGTCCGTCTGTCCGTCCGTCCGTCCGTCCGTCTCTCCGTCCGTCCGTCTGTCTGTCCGTATGTATTACCGTGTCGATCTCTGAACTTATAAGAGCTAGAGAAAGGTCCTCCTATATAGTGCTCATATGTATCAAGTTTGTTTCAGATATTTCCCGTTTCCATGACACCGACTAACACGTAAGCGAGATTCGGTATTTTCAGCATATCTTTTACATCTTTGAAGCTTAAGTCACCAAATTTTGTATTTAGCTTCTTCTATATAAGATAAAATTTAGATTTTTCTTATATTTTGGATGCCGGCTCTGAGACTCGAGATCCACTGAGGACAAAATGTTTTCTTAACGTTGCTCTTATTCATATTATCATCTATCGGTATATATGACAAAATAGAAGCTCAAACAAACGTTCAGGACTCGACTAAAGCGTTTTGACTTGTTTGATTAGCAATTGTTTAAGCAGCTGCTTTTAATGAAAACTAAGTTAGGAAGACAGATTTTATAGCAATTTAATTTACTTTTATAATATATTTCACATGTAAAAAAAACGTCTTGTCAAGGTTTAAATATGAAGTAAAAATAACACAGACCAACAAAATTGAATTGAATTGAATTTATAAAATTTAGTAACCAAGAATGAGATTATAGTTTTATGACATTTTTTGACGTTCTAAATCTGAGTAGGGATTTAGAAGAGATCTATTGAGTCACTTTGTCAGATATTCTTAGATACAATTTAAGGTTATTTAATGTGAAATCAATTTTGATTGTCAAAAAGGCAACTACGGTATCTAAAAGTAAAACCTTTTAAAATGTAAAAAAAAACATTCCCAATTTATCATCTCAGGTTTAGGATTAAGTTCTTAGAAAAGTTAAGTCTGATTTTTGGCAACTAAATCTTGTTAGCCTGTGAAATTAGCTATTCAAATAGGTATAAAAAAGTAGCTGTATCATGTAAGTAGAGGTCTTGGAAGTGTGACAATATTCACACGCCTTAATTAGATTGGCTCTGCTTATGGAGCTCATGTCAGCCGCATGATAAGGCAAAAATTGGCTGCATATTTTCTTCATAAATATGAAATGTCTCACGCGGTGCCTAATCATATTTGAATAAGGTTCATAACTGGCTGAGCACTAATTAAATTTATATTCCAATTAACAGCTAGTAAAAGAGAGCGCGCAAAGCTTTAACACAGATATGTGTGGCTAAAGTTTATAGTTTTGCTTTGACAGTCTGTCGCAATTGAAGTGAAGTTTTTGTGGAGGGCCACTTGCAACGACATTACACATACGACACGTGAGCCGGCGGAGCAGCAGCTGCAGCTGCACAATGTCAACTTTCAATTAAAAGAACGGCAAACGGCGAGGGGAGACTATGTAAATACTTATAGACACAGAGAAGTGCCAAAGGCTTGTCTGCCAAACACTCACAGTAATAAAGGCAACAATTTGTTAAGTTTTTGCCGGAAACGGGGGCAAGGTTTATGTCAGCAACAACATTGTATTTATAATGCAAATGCCCATTTTTGTTGTTGATGTTGTCGATGTTGTTGTTGCTGTTGTTGCAAGTGCTTACCTCGAGAAAATCAAATTTGCACTCCTCCTTGGCCTCAATGTTAAACGAGTTGCGAAAGTCCAGCCGTATGATTTGACCCTTTGGCGCTGCAATTAGATTAAAACAGTTTACGAGATTAAATATAAATATATATATAAAGTTATCAAGGTATGTGTGTTTTTTTAAAATGTTGATCCAATGTCAATCAACTTAATGCAAGGGAAACAATTTGGCTCAACAGATTTAAAGTCTATAAATATTTACAATAAAACAAAGCTTACGGCTGAGTTTTAACACTGCATAACAAAGCGTAGACGTATATGCAAATGTAAACAGGAGTTGATGCTTGAAATAACGGTAAAGAATATTTACATATTCATTTGTAGCTTCAAATCAAGCATTTGTGTTGACGTTACGGCAAATCAAATGTACCTGAAAAAAATCAGAACACTCTTGTCGGGACTGCCCGACTAGGAGATACCCTGAACTATTGGCAGCACTATGAGACATTAATTGATTAGCGGCGTCGGTTCTAGATGTACTTTCTTAATGAAATTTTCAGGACATAATACTGACATCTAGATGTCTGTATATAGAAAATCTCACGACCCCTTCTATATTAAATATGGTTTTTTTTAGTTTTGGGGCTAATGGGGTGCGGTCCAAAACCTAAAATATTTATAATCTGTCTTTTTATCACAAAAACCTGCATAGTAAATTTGGTGTCTCTAGCTTATATGGTCTTAAAGTTATGGCTTCAAAACGAAGTCAAAATATCGATTATTATCGATAATAAGGAAATAGGATGAGCTATCAAAATAAAAAAACTTGTACTGCGTCTCGTATGCAACAATATGAATTTAAATTTTCAAATTATTAGCTTTTGTAGTTTACGAGATCACTGCGGTCACACGGACGGACAGACGAACATGGCTAGATCGATTCAGTTCGTATTACTGATCAAGAATATATATACTCTATGGTGACTGCCAAGATATCCCAGCGTCAATGGGTTCAGGGTCTACACAGGGTATTTGTTTTTGGCAATTTTATGCTGAGATATCTTAAAAGATATAGTTTAGTTCCCGATTCGGACTCAGCATATCGAAAACTTTCCGAAAAGTATAATCTAATTCTTAATTCACTCTTTGAAACTCTCGGCATCTTCTGATGTACATATACCTTTGCATTCCCATATATAATATAAATTTGAATACAAAGCATAAAATTTTTCTTAAAAAGAAGACTTGATAAAGCTTAAAAGCAAATGGTTAGAGACTCCTTAAAAAAATAGTTGCTCTAAGAGTTCTTAAAGAAGGCACAAACTCTAAGAGTCTTCTTCTAGCTGGCAAATGAGATAAAGGGCTGATAACGACTCTGAGCACGCTTCAATAGAATGTTATGCAATACTTGAAAAGGAACACACTCACACACACACACACACACGCATACACAACAGATTATAAAAGAAAGCTGCACATTGGACTAGCCTAGTCTGGGATGTTCTTTGGTCCAGCCACACACATATAACATAATGGAAGTGTAATGAAAGTGTAAATCACAGAGGTTTGGCCAAACAAATGCGATGTTTGTGTGATGCTCACATTGAATGCGAATGGGGGGGATTTGCCTACTGATTGGCCTTGATACAAGCACAGCTGAGAGAAACTGAAATGAAAGGAAGCAGCTTGCTTCTCAGTCTCGCCATCAGCCAGTCCCCTTATGCGAGGAGCTGGCATAGTAATTTGGGCTTTTGAATAGCATCTGCTCAAACAAATTGCAGACCCAATGAAAAACTAACCACAAAGCTGACTCAAGCCAATTGATAGACAAACGCAAAACCCATTTTAATTTTGTTTGCCTCTGAAAATATATTATTTGTACTAACCGTCTGCACCTACATTCAAATATATTTATACATATATATGTTCTGCTCAGCTTCAGCTTATTGATGCATTTGTAAAAGGTTCCTCTCTGCTGCGACTCTAAAATAAAAAACTTGCTTTGCACTTAACGCACTTTTCTCTATTCAAAATTAAAATCTTTGGTCTTTATTGTCTGAGGACACCAAGATGCGCATCTGGAAGAGCTAAAGAATTCTATATTCTATTCTAGTCCGAATTTCCTTGCACCTTTTTAAGACGTTATTCCAAGAGAGCTAAAGTGCGCTACGATGATATCCAGTATAAGCCATATACGTATTAAAGCTGAATACTTCGCCAAACACCAATGTGGAACTGATGACATTATCGAGATACCGATGGAAAGCTTCAAATACTCCTACAAATTAGTGTAGCGCAGACAACTTCAATGTTCTCTCGTGTCCGATAGTCTGTAAGTCCTGTCTGTTATTGATGTCGACTTTGCTCTGATGAGGAATTCGAAATACAGGCATCCAAAACAGAAGTTCTCGTTACGTCAATGTACTTTTAAAGAATCTTCTTACCAAACTTGTTGGGCTTAGGTCTGAAAACGCTCGAGATATGCTCAAAAAGCTTCAGTTTGATTTCATATTTGATCAATTTCGTAAAGGCAAAAAAGGCAATCGATGATTTGAAGGACTTAAGTCAAGTCTCTAACTCTAATGGGCTTCAAAAAAGATGAGATCATGCATACAGACAGACAGACAAAGAGACGAACGGATATAGTCAAATCAACTTAGCCTGAATCAGGATCTTTATCATATATATAAACCTTATGTGCACCTTCCACGACTCCTGCTTTTCAGCAAAGAAAAATACCCATAATTTCGATGTTGAATCGCAGTAATTGCAGAGGCATGTACTATATATGATATAGTATAAGTATTTAGTAATCTAAGCCCTATGAACTACTAGTTCAAATATGTGTCTTCCATAAAAGGCATTCCTCTTAGAGCCATGCTGAAATTCAAGGAATTTCTTTGTCAAAGTAAAATACTTGCATTTCAAATATCTCAACTTTTTCTACAGAACTCTAAAGAAATATTATAGTAGCAATAATTGGTCTAACTGTATTTGCAGCAGGGACTTGTTAAGATAACTAAATTAACAGCAATTGATTTGCACAACTGAGAAGCTGTCAGTTTTTATGAATTCCCATACACACTCCCAGAGAGAGATATGAATGAGAGTAAAATATATACATACATACAAATATAGGCAGGCACGCTCGGTACTAATGCAGCCGCTTAACAGTTTGAGAGCCTAGCATTAGACAGCAGCCGCCCGAAGGCAACATGTCCAACTCCCAATGGGCCCACACAGTCAGTGTCTACCGCACGACCGCACATATTGTTATGCAAATAAGCCTGCCACTCCCTATGGCAGTCGGTCTATCTTTCCATCTATCTATCTTTCTAGCTGTCTGTCTTAGCATACGCACATATACATATAAAGTTAATACAGGGCACACACACACACGCACACGCACGCACCCAGACACACAGCACAGATACAGTGAATCGGATCGGATGATGGCATCCGCTGATGCGTGGCTATGGAAAGTCAATCATTTCATACGCTTTAGGTTTTATCTGTGCTGCTCGGCTTGCAGTCATGTTGTTGTTCGCATTTTGTCTTAACTGACAAATGAATTTGGCCCTGTTTACAGATAAGCGCCAGGCCAAAAGCCAGTGAAGCGCAACGCCAGCAAATATGATGACTGCCAAGCCAAAGCACCGCCCCCGCCCACCCACTGAAAACCGAAACTGAAATCCAATCTCTGCGCCAATTCAAAACGCATTTCGAGGCCATCAGGCTAACACGCGAACGCTTTTAATGGCAAGACATCGGCGGCTGCATCGACTCCAGTTTATTTAACTGCCTGGCTAACTGACTGACTGACAGATTGACTGATTGGCTGACTGACTGACTGACTGACATCTGAAACGTCAACACAATGGTTGCATCTTTGCTAAGACTTGCAATTATTTGCAGTAAGTAGCGCCGGCAGCAAAGTGCTTGCCATATAAACTTTTACGATTCCTGCTATTCCCACCCTCACACACACATGTGTGTGTATGCCGCAGCAAGTTGGCCGTGAATTGGCTGGCATAAAGCTAAGCCGAGCCATTGCCTGCAGCCTGCTAAAAACTCTATTTAAATCGAATGAGTACTCAATAAAGCTCCTCACTCATTATCATATTAAGGCTCGAGCATATGCATAATATGTACATATACATATGTATATGTATACATACATATATATGTCGCAGATTTCGTACATTTGTGTAAGAATGGGCCTAGCTTGTGCATGTCCGTACGTTTTTCAAATGATGGCGATGTGTTGACGCTACTAGCTTTGCATGCACTGCAGCTGAGCGAAAGAGAAGGCCTCTGCTGTTGAGTAAGGTCTGGTCATAGGGCGTAGACTGAATAAGAGCAACAGCGATGACTATGGATTCGCCAGGATTGTGAAATTAGGCAGAATAGTTTCTATGAAAAGACGCATAGAAATGAACAGAACTTGCTGTGCATACTTCAACAATAATAAATAAAGAATTAAATATGTACATATATATATGTATGTATATATATATTAATTTGTATAGGCCTATTTTATAAGCAGATTTTACAAATGCATAAATTTGTAAATTATTAAATTCATTCATTTGGCTCATTTATTCATTTAACATTAAATAAATATGCATTTAATTCATTTATCAACATAACATCAAACTAGTGAGAACGTTGCTAGTGGGCATAGCCGACTGCATAATACTCGACCATTTTATTTCTATCTCTGTCTGCGAGAAGGCCTTCAGTCATCTATCTGCCAAATTTGGTTTTACTGTTTCTTAAACTGTCGCAAGTACAGTTTTTTTTCGATATGTATATAGATTTAAGTCCCGATAATTCGAAATGTCAAGAGGATCACATTTTAAACGAATTACATAGGAATTCGATTTATCAAACTCGAATTCGAACGAATTTTTTTCAAGGGAACAAAATTTTTTACAAACTATTGAGGTTTTTGATTTAGCAGGGCATGGTTTATCGGCATTCGACTACAGTCGTATCGTACTTTGACTAGTATATAGATGAGGTCAATAAGTCAAACCACTTGCCAAATTTAAGAGATCTAGCTGTAAGAGTGTTGAAGATGCAGCTCCAAAATACAACCCAAAAGTTGTATTTTGTGTGTTTAAAATTTTTTTTTTAATTTCCGCGTGTTACATCTATTATTTCAACTATATTTCTACTATCTCGATATTTTTGTGGCATTATGTTGGTACTCTCTTCCTTAAACCGACAAGTTTTCTTCAATTTTTGCCTATTCCAAAAAAATGGTATCTGTATCAAATTTTATGTGAAAAACAAAAAAAAAACATTTCGAATGTTGACTCTGGCATTTGGAAAAGCTACCTTGGACCGAAGCAGCGTTTATCGGCGGTACAAAATGTTCTCAGAGTGCCGATGCCCGCACATATGTAAGTATATAATTTATTCATGTCTCTAGCTTCAATATCGTCAAAAATAATAATAATAAAAAAATTTGATACGCCTACAGTAAGCATGTCCAAAAACACTTTATAAGGCGAAGGCAGCTACGAATATATGTTCCCAATTTCATTTGTTATAATGGCTGACAATGAATCGATAAAGTGAATTAAAATTCCTGCCTAATTATGTGTAAATTGTTTAGAAATATATTTTCATCTCACCTGTTATCACTCTGGTGCAGTTAATGTTCTTGGGATACAGATTGGGATATTCGGGGCTGTAGAGCTCGTTCTTGGTGGGATCGCCCTCCACGAAGAGCCGACATCGATCCACCTGGTCCTCCTCCGCCTGTCGCCTGTAGCGATCCGAACCGGATGTTGTCGAAATGGTCAGCGCCTGCTCTTGCTCATAGTATTGGCTTGTGGGCGTGGCAAGTGTGGTGCTGTTGGCGAAACGACTTTGCTGCTCTCGTTTTGTCGGCTTTATTGTCAGCGCTTCCGTGCGCTTGAAATGTGTTGACTCCGCGTCGTCCGCGTCGGCTGCTGGAGTCGAGTAGAGTAAGAAAAGTAGAAACAAGGCTTAGAGTTTGTTGGCAGGGTTTATCAATGCGCGAACACCTGCATATTTCCATAACATTTACGGTATATACTATTATCATAAAAAATAATCATGAGCATTGAAATTTATGCGCGAGTCGCGTTGCTTTTTTTTCTCCTTCTTTACTCTCTATTTTTTGTTGTTATTAATAATGCGCATAACTTTTGCTGCTGCTGCGAATAAATCAACTTTTGCTGCAATTTTTTCTTTTTTTTTTGTTGCATCAGCTGCAAACTTTACGCACTTGTTACGGTAAACAGGAATTAGCCCACCCACGCACACGTCGCGCCCCAAAAAGTAGGCAACGCACATATATATATTTTTTTTTTTTCATCTTTAAACCCTGAGCTCTTTCAATTCGCAACTCGCAGGCGTGCCCGTGCACTCGCAATGCTCTCGTGTAAGTCTATTTGAACTGTCGACGCAAGTTGCAGTTAGTGCAGCTGCAACGCAACGCAACGCAACGCAACGCAACGCAACGCAACAGTAACTGCGTCTAAACAACAATCGTTAAGCCTATGTAAAGTGCCCCAAAGCACATCCATGCCAGTTATAGCATGTGTTGCTGTGTGTGTGTGTGTGTGCGTGTGTGCGCCTCGAGCACTTTTTCAGGGCATTTCCATTTGCTACACAAAATAATAGTAGAAAGCTAAGGCGACTTCTAGATGCGCTAGCAATCAAGAGATAGACAACTATTCAGATTTGCAATTACAGTCGTGTCTGGGTATAGTGAACACCTAAACTTGTACATGGAGTACTCGAGTCACTTTGTAAATGCAATTGGCAAACGTCAATTCTCCAGTTCTTTTAATAATCATAAATTTCTATAAAGTAAAACATCCATTTTCCGGAAATCTGTCCTTTTTTTAACGATGAATGTAGCTCAATCGGCCCAATAATCATCGTACCACCACTTGAAATGTATAAGAATTGTGATCACAGGTTACCGATTTATGATATATCAAGCTTAAGCGACATGACGAGGTGCCAGAAAAATACTTAAAACAAGTGGACACAGATCAAGTTTATATGGAATCAAGTGTCACAGACAAAACTATCGATAACGCGTTGAAATCACTTTAATATCCATGTATATGTAGTAAAAGCTTAGTTTTTAAACTTATATATTGTTTTCCTGTTTTCTGTGCTCTTTTAAAAAATCTTTGTCCCTTTTTCATCTTTTTTCTCATCCGTTTGTCGTTTTTTTTGTGTTCCGTAATATAACGTAACAATAGTTAGTTCAATTTATCCAGACACGACTGTTTAAAGACAATTATGATATATGTAGCTCTGGTTAATCTGTTATAATACAGTCATAAATACAGACAGCTACTCTTCAAATCCAAATTTACTTCAATTAATTTCATAATTTTTCATTATTTCCTGCTTAAAGCTGGAGCTGCTTTTGGTGCTGCAAATTCCAACAAATAATTTAAAAATAAAAAAATAATTGTATAGAAATTTAATTTAATTCCAAAGGTATTTTCTTTCTATTATTGGTATTTTAATAAAATTAAAAACTTAATTGAGTCGCTCTCTCTATTTTTTTGTTCTTCTGATATTTAATTTTGGATGCCACGTTGCTATACATAGCTGTCTGTATTTGTGTGTGTGTGTGTGTGTGTGTGCATGCAAGCGTTTATGACTTCTTTTGCTGTTGGCAAGTGTTACATGTATTTGCGCCAAGTTTGAATTACCTCAGTATACGTTTTATGAGGCGTAGGGTATTAACACTGAATGGCAAGCAAGCACACATATGCACACACTCTATACACATGTGTATGTGTGTTTGCGATTGCCAAAGTGTTTGCGCCGCATTATATGGCTGCTAGTGCCTAATGATGTAGCAACAAATTTAATAAACATATTAAGTGTTGATGTTTTTGTAATCGCACAGGCGTCTGTATCCACTGCTGTTACCTAGTTTTTGCTCTAGCTAGAATGTTATTGCTCTCTGCGCCACATGTGCCATGATAGTCTCTATGTATGTGTGTGAGCCTTATGTCAGAGCTGCTTATTTCCTGCTGCCTTTTGCCGTATTGTTGGCATCGTGCGACAATTTGCAACATAAATTTAATTAAATGCAAATTAATTTTAACAACATTATTTTATACAGTCTCAAATTGCCATTATGTACACACATATGGCTAACTGTGTATGTATATATTAATATATAGAGAGAATATATCAGGCAAACAAAGAAAATTAAATGTAATAAGCTCGCTCTAAAACTTTCCAATTAAAGCATGCCTCACTTTAAGTATACCAAAATGATATGCTTGAGCCTGTTTTAATTTTGTCGCATTAATATTAATATCTTGTGCGTCTGGCTGTCTGTATGTGTGTGTGTGAGCGGAGCAAGCCAGCAATGTTGATATATCTATTTTTAATGTGGCTGATGCTAATGGGAACGTTTATTTATATGATGTTCACTAAATATGCTTGATTGGCCTCACTGCATGAAGAATCTCGTGGCCATGATGTTGGACGACACAAAATTCTCATTATCTTGCTTAAGGAAAATGCTTAATATTTCATAAAAGCTCAACAATATATTTTGAGAATCGCATAGAAGTGACCACAGCAATATATATAACAATAAATAGATTGCGCTTTTTCGACATAGTTATTTACTGCACCCTTTTCTGCGATTTTCAAGTCTTATATTTCATATAAACTGAACTATAACTTTTGAGAATCGCAGAGAAGCGATACATGTTAAAATATTCAAATTAAAAAATATTAAATAGATTGAGCTCTTTCGACATAATTTTTTAAAATGACAAATGCTCAATTTAGTCGCTGTACAGACCTTACCTAATATTACTCATGTGAATTACTGAGCCCTTAACTCAAAACCACCCCTCTCTGCGATTCTCATTATCTTACTTAAGGAAACTGCTTATTATTTCATAAAAGCTCAATAATATATATTGAGAATCGCATAGAAGTGCCCACCGCAATGTCTATAATATTAAATAGATTGAGCTCTTTCGACATAGTTATTTAATTGGGCAAGTGCACACTTCTCTGCGATTCTCAATATCTTGCTTACAGAAAGAGTTCAATATTTCAAATACGCTCAAGTAAGACATTTGTGAATTTCAGAGAAGGGCCCATCGCATTATTTAGCTCTCTTGACACAGTTATTTAACATGGCAAATGCTCGATTTAGTTGCTGTTGGGACCTAACCCAATATTAAGTCGAGTCATGCGAATTGCCGAAGTTTTTATCACAATCTTAAGCAACTCGCTCAATTTGTATACAACTTATTTATGTATATAACTTTTAATTACTTATATCACCGCCCATTTCGTGCGCATTTATTGGAGCTGACAACTTTCGTTAAGCAAGAACTCTGTACAACTTTCGCCTGCTCATTGGCAGGCTCAGTGTTTGTGCTGCGCGCTGGGATCTGGGGTGGATTGTCCCTTTCTGGGCCACATCATCATACACAGAGAGATGGTGAGAGGGTGAGAGGGAGCCTTGTGTTCGCACTTTCGCTCAGTTTGTGTCTTTAATTGCGCTTTTAAGAGT